>JAJEKV010000058.1:0-104631 GCA_021234155.1 Isoetes taiwanensis | reverse complement strand
TGGAAGTTACGTATCATTGCTCCACTTTGCCAGCTTTTTATGTAGTCGATTTTGCTATTGTATGTCTCAGTAGATTTGCTAGTGTTAGTTCTCATTCCGCAGCTAGTTATGGGTTAGTGTAATAAAGGTTGTTAATACGTTTGATTGGTGTTGTATCTTTAGTGCTTAAGTTATAGCCTTTGCTTATGTCTCAATAGATCTTAGACTGTTGTACTAGTGGGGGGAAATGGTATTGTTAATACAAGGCTTCATGGATCATATGAACAGTGGCTTACATGGATTATATGGTATATCTTGGCTAGGTGGTTTTGGCCCCATACGGATTTCAATAAAGTCGGGTTCAAAGATTATGTTACAAATGGATTGGATACGTGAAGACCATAGTACTCTCCAAAGTTGATCCATCAAACATGGTGAGGTCCATCAAATACATCTACTTAATAAGGAAACTATATGATTATTGTATATAGAAAAGTTTGAAAAAAATCTTGGAGGTATCTATTACTATGATGATTATGAACTACGTTGTAAGATCAAGTTTAATTAGTGGAAGATTACTGGCCGGATACGGATTTATCATAGAAGGCATACAAGTATATACATGGAAGTACCTTCAAGCACTTATAATCTTAATCTATACTTCGCTTCATAAATGGAAGTCGGCCCATATTCCAATAAGTTTGTCCAAAGGCCATGTAAATATATATAGAATAAGATTCAACATCTAGAAGCAAAAAGATCCAAGATAGCTAAAGTGGCATAATTTGTAACAACAGATGGACAAAGGCTCAATTCTCCATCCCCACTGTTTTTCTCCAGAACAAGTTCCTAGTAAAGCTATAAGTGTATGTTAACTTGTGGACATATACAGCTATCCTCAGATTTTTGTACAGTTGAGATTGTCCAGATTCAATTTACCTCGCATAAAAAGGCCTATAACCATTCATTTTGACAATCTTTTTGAAAAGCTCATATGAAATACTTCCATTTCACAACCAAGGCTTATATTCTTAGAGTTTTTTGCTTCGTGCATGATTGACCTGCGGTATGACTTAAGACCCATTGCTAGAGTACTGTGAGGATGAAACCATCAATGCCATGTTTTTCAAATGCGCAGTGTTCCAAATCCAGGTTAGAATTGGTACATATATCCGCCGGGAACCTCATGGGTACTATGGCGGTGTATAACCCAACAGAAAGCATATGAAAATTATTTGCGCACAAAAATTAAAAATAAAGTAGGTCACCAAAATAACTTCTAATGCTACAATAGCACAAACCGGCAACAAATATATGAAATAGAATATCTCATGCCTGTACAATACCGTAAGACTAAGCTTAAGCAAAGCCTCAAGTCGCGAGAAGTAGGACAAAAAGCAACGATTATATGAGTTTCTACTCATAATTTTGTAACTCCGGCATACTTATACCTACAATACTTAGTTGAATTTTTAGTACTACCAAACACGTGGATACCAAATTTCAAAAGAGACGATGGGGCTTTGACCAGTGACAGGCGACGGGAGACGAACGTCCACACCAAAGTCCATGAATTGTGTTTACGCCCTACTCTCACAAAGATCGTGGATGGGGCTTGACTAGTGACAAGGCGACGGGGAGATGAACGTCCACACCAGGTCCACACCAGGTTTACGTCCCACTCTCACAAAGATCAGACGAATCACAGTAGATTGAAATGCTGAAGAATCGATGCCAGTTTCCAAGTTTCTAGAGTTGCCACTGGTTCCTGGATCTTCATTAATAGGCGCGATGGGCAGACTGAGGCCTATAGCAAAGCTAGGGGCTGTGCCGAATATCCGAGTATATTCTAGCACATGAATTAATTACCTGCTTTTTGGGGAAGTAAAGTGTCGAAAATTTTATATCATTTCAAATGTAAGGTCTGTTTTCCTATGAGTGACCTAAAACTATCCTAAAAAAAAAATTCCGAATCAGTAGGGTTATGGGACAAGCGGCCACCTGAATGGGCCGGGTTTTCGATCGCCAACAGTCCGCCAGATCTCCATTGCATGATTTGAGAAGCTGCAGATTGGAGTTCTTGGCAGGCCGGTACTTTCTTACTTGCAAAATACTGAGCTACAAAAACC
Source organism: Isoetes taiwanensis (assembly GCA_021234155.1). NCBI lineage: Eukaryota > Viridiplantae > Streptophyta > Lycopodiopsida > Isoetales > Isoetaceae > Isoetes > Isoetes taiwanensis. Next base: position 102,523 of record JAJEKV010000058.1, on the reverse strand, counting down.
GCTTGCTCAGCCATGGCTGTCTGTGTATTTGCAGCAGGGTATTTGTTGGAGCTGGAGGATCTGAGCGCTGGAGGTTTTTTTAGCACCTTGCTAGCGGATGTAAGCACAGAGCGGCTTCACCATTTCTAGTCTTTCTTTCTGGGCTGATTTTTGCACAGGATGAGTATTTTTAAAGGCCAAAGCTGTCAGGCCCTCAATGCACATGGGAAATACTTTGTTTCAGCTATGGTATATTTTTGGGAATGCATTCTTCATGTGTTTTGTGCATTTTAAATTGTTGGTAAAGAAATGAAAGCAGACCAGTTGAATCCATTGCTTAGAGGCCTTAGATCTTGCTTAGTTTGTAATTTTATATCTGAAAGGTCATGTTTTTATTGCAGATACCACAGCTCTTGGTAGATATTAAAGATGTCTTCCCACCATTGTTGTGCTTGTGCTACTATCTTTCTTGGGGCTACCAGCAAATGTTGACCATCTCAAAATTCAAACACGAAATTTTCAGATGAGATGTGGAGATGGTGTCTTATCATGAAGCATGTTGTATTATCATCTTTCTGAAGTAGTCACATTGCCATCTCTCAAAACTTTGTCTGAGTTGGGGCGATTTCTTATCATGCATACTGCTATAAGCTAGTGCAAAGCTAGTGTTTTCCACTGTATTATTGTTAAAAAGAATCAATATATTTCTGTCCATCTTTATTATATGTTGCATAAAATTGAAATTGTATCAAATAACTGATTTTACGATCAGATTTTAGATTTTAAAGAACTTGCTAGTTGATTTTAAGTTTATAGGAAATCATAGGCTACACTTTAGATTCCAGGAAAACTACTGGTGGATGTTAGATTTATAGGAAATTGTAGGCAAAAAGGGAAAGGGCAAACTAAAGGGAAAGGGCAAACTGGAAAGGGCAAACTAGCAGGCTTCTCAATGATTCTCGTGGACATTAATAATACTATGATTGACACTATCATAGATGGTATTGTAGGTGGTGAAAAATGTGAAATTATATTTGATACAATTACCATCTAATTTATAACAATATGTGACATTAATAATGATACAATCATAACCGTGGCATTGTCAATGATGCTACATCTGATACTAATCAGTTAAAAATGATGATACAAAGGATACGCCGTGGTTGGCATTATAATTCATCTAATTATAGCAATACCGATGATGCTATAGTTGACACTATTATAGCCTCGTGGTGGCATTATGAATGATTTAATTATAGCAATATATATGAATCCTATGACCACTGGGACAAAATGCATGATATTATCACTGCAGCTATAGATGATGATACGTATGATACTATTATGCCACTACAATGCTAAAAAATATGATACTACAACTGTTGTTATTGGTAATGCTACAAGTGACGATATAGATGACACGATTTCATCAATAAACACTGGCCACTTATTGTATCAAAATCTAAAAATTTGAAAGTCCGATTTTTAAGAAATAAATGATGAAACTAGTGACTTAGATTGCTTATTCTCTTTGAGGTATATATAAGAATTTATCATTTTCCTAAGGCCAAGGGTCAGGAACATTTCTTCACTAGAAATAATCTAAGGACGCTTCATATTATAGTAACAATTTGTCAACATGACTCTCCAAATATCGATGCATCCGTGACTTTGTTGACGTATTGTATCATACTTAAGATAGAAGCAATGGAATGAATTTTGCTTCACAGATCCTCCGTTGATATATAAACTTTGTAAATCCATTCTCAAATTTTTACCATCAATAAAAGCATTATTGAAAATAGTTACTCAAGAAGAATACGGGCAGGTAAGTTCATGAAGAGCATTAAAGTGACTAACGCAAAGGAAAATTTCATCCCACAACGATAAGGAGAATATGGTCCCATAGAACCGCAAGAACAAAGATTTGCGTTCTATTTCGTACTTTACCAACATAAATGATAAAGCAACACCTTTGTTGAAAGCCAAATTTCCTTTTTAAACAGTCTTATAATGCACTTTGTGATGCGGACACCAGCGAGCTCATGATGGCAAAAACATTTTAAGTAAGTAGATAATGCGCTTTGTGGTGCTCAAGCATGCTAAAATTTGAGCATGGGCCAAATGTGTGTCATGAGTCCACTTTGAAAGGCAATACAAAATAATGAGTAGGTTTTATGTCGTTTCTATGATAAAAGGAGAAAATAGATCTCTAACAAACTTTTATAAGGGGGCCATAACAATGGCCAAGTACCTTGTATAACCAAACAAATCCCTAATAACTCGAATGCAAATCTGCTAGCAAAAATGTACGAAAGAAAGTTTGCAATTTCAAAGCCAAATACAATGCACTTGGGCACCATGAAAGCCATAGTGTATTTGGCAATACACAAACTATCCTGACATTAAACTAGAAATGAAGCAATTAAAGAGATCTTATTAAAATTCATCTTCAAAGAACAAAGGATCTAATTGGCAAAATCTGCCACTTTGGTATGATGAATACACAAGCGCAAGCAAATTGTATGCATTATAAAAAGAACATTACACAACCGCTAACATAGTATAGTCCATATAAAATTAGACTATCTTAGGACCATCACTTTTGAGTGGTCTAGTATAAGGACCCTTTGCCTTATTCAAAACCCCATTGCCCTTTAATGGATCGACAAATTTACATTTTGTAAAACATTATTAGTATATTAGAATTTAGGGTACCGGGCGGCTACTTTGTATATATCACAGCTTGGTAGTTATTAAAGATGAAGCAATATTTCCTTTGAGACATCAATTTGCAAGCATGCAATTTAGGAGGTTTAAGTATTTCAATTTTATAGAATGGATATGGCATTATTCATGTCTAAGATCCTAATCTTCATTTATTTAGGGTGTGTTAACCTATTGCAAAGCATAGCTCTTAATCTTCCCTATATAACGATTTGCCATGTATCATGTAAAGGCATACAATGGTGACCTATGGCTTAGTGAAACAATAGGCGTAACAACACGAACATGAGTGTTTCAATAGAATTTGTTGTGAACATTGATGTTGGTGACACATTTGAGGAGTTTATATAGCTATGTTTACCTTTGGGGTTGGGTTCTACCCAAATATCCACCCACTAGATGATGAATCATTTCACACGTTTGTATTTTGCAAATGTGCAATATATTGATTGCCATTTTATGGGCTTCCAAGGAAAAACAATATATTGCTTTTCTTGCAATAGTTAACTACTTAAAAAAAGTGGATTGTTCAATAAACTTGTGTATGAATCTATCTTCTTTTTTATTTTTGGGAGGGCTTTGTTTTTTTCGTTTAACGCCAGATGTAACGCCGCATGCTCCCTTTGCTGTTGCCTCGGGATCCTCTTATGGATGGATAGTTGCCGCATTGAATGCCAAGTTTGAACCGAAAAGCTCCCCGCTTCTACGATTTCCTACTCTACGATTTTTCCTTTCTACCATTTTGGCGCCACGATTGCGGATTGGCCTTGAGCTAGGCCATGTGATTCTTCAAATGGGTCAGATTGGAGATCATCATAAGGTGAGTAGAAACGAAATGGTAGAACTGAGTAACAATCTAAATGATGTGCGGCTAAAACTAATTCTAATGCTTATTTTCCAGGTAGGAGCTTATAATCTTAAACAAGTTCGTGGAAGATAGAAGATTTAGATGTCATAAAATTTGCAAGTAACTGAGAAATACCATTTGTAATGCATGTTTCTGAAGTCTGCAACCATATTTTTCTCATTCATTTGCGGTGACCAAATTGAAAATTAGGGAGCGTGATTGGTATGAAGACTATCCCTTTTTTAGAAGTATCAAGATTTGGAAGTAGTGTCAAGACATCCGGATTCGCCATATTTTTCTCATTTATTTGCAGGAACAAATTCGAAATTAGGAGAGCAGATTGGTATGAAGACTATCCCTTTTTTTAAGAAGTATCAGCATTTGGAAGTAGTGTCAAGACATCTGGATCTGTTCTAAGAGGCACTTGAAGACATTGAACCGGAACTGATGGGCACTTAAATTGCGGCCAAAGAAGAGTAAATCTTTGACTTAGCTTACCAAGTTCAACCAAGTTAGGATATTTAAAAGGTTTTCTATTTTTTTTTTCTAGAGATGTTTCAGAGGAAGAAAATCGATCAGCCTTTCCCTAATTTGATCAGCTTGCCTCTTCAAACTTTTTGCTCATGTTTTTAGATTCATAGCATTGTAATCCCGCTTTGAAGACAAGCTATAGCTTTTGATGGCATATTCTACCAAGAATCTAAAAGCTATGGATGCATATAATTAGGAGTATCCGTCACTTGATTGCCCCAATCTTTCAAGACCATGATCTATGTATGTCAAAGATGGAGCTTCTAATCGCACTCAACTTATTTATTTTGAGTTGTCTATTGTGTAATCTTAACTAATTGGGTTTTATTTAAATGACATAAATGAGTCAAGATTTGGTTTTATCCCAAGCGCCTTTTGCTATATTTCTTGGTAATTATCGCTTTTTTGCCATTTTGCCTTAATAAGTAATACTGATCCAAAGCAAATTGACATTCTAATAGTCTTTTGTGTGTATCTTATGATTATGGACCTGATATTCTTCTATTATTTGCGATCTTCAAGCATAATGTAATGTGAATAGCTAGCATAACATTGATAAAATTGAGGATAAACATGTTTGTTCTAATGCTAATAGATAGGGTTGGCACTTATGTTCATTGTTTTGCATTTGCATCAGCAAAGCATTTGTTCTATGGAGCTTTCTATTTCGTAGTTTCTTGATTTGAAGTTTTTCATTTATGTGCATTTAGTTTTTGGGTGTTCATGTGCATTTGGTTTTGGGTATTCACAGTAGCATCATATGTGTAAGTGTTTTTCTCGATTTATTCTTGCCTTCCTCTCAATGCCATTGCAATCGATTTAGGGTGAGTCTATTATCTGCTCTTCTTGGCTTAGGGTCAGTGATCTAGACCGAGGTCGGTGGCAGTGCTTCATAGATCTTTCTCCCAAACATCTAAACTCTCTATCACAATAAGCACAATCAATGTAAGCGCCTTTTCTATCTTTGATAGGTTAAGTTCTAGACTAAAAATAATTTGTTTATTTTCCTTGAGCTCAATGATAATTTTTCTCACAAGTTAATTTTTGCTTTGCTAATCCATTGTTTATGGATGGGACCTCCAACAAAGCCTCGCTTTTGAAAGAGCATCTATTTCAAACCAGAAATGGCTCCTTTGAGAATCTATTTGTTGATTTGTTCTTTGTCTCCCTCTAAAGCTATCATGTAGAGAGAGATCCTCATCGGGGAAAGTTTACTTTAAGGTCATGATGTGGGGACAAGATGCAATTTATTGGGTTTGGTCCAGATTTCTATTTTGTATACAAGTAGTTAGCTCTACAAAGATGAGCTTCTTCCTCAGATTCTATAAAACTACCTATGTAGTCTATTCTTTGTTAATGTATTAAAGTCCGCTGGTTAACTCAAGCCTGCTACTGATTATATCAAGTATTCAAGTCTTGCTTATCTTTTCCATTCCTAAAATACAAGGTTGATTTTCATTTGATTCAAAAATCATGTTATTGCAACATGTACAATTGATTCGCATGATGTCCTTTCTACAAAATTTTGAAGCATTTGATTCGTATATGCAATGAGGTCCAATGGTGCAGACTTTGCAAGATTGTGTACACTGGGTTTAGACAAAGGTAAAATGATATGTTCCTTTAAAGTCTCACTATTTTAGCATCTTCATAAGGGTAGCATCTTCATAAGTCCTTTTATTTGACTATGTTTGTGTGTTGCTTTAGATTCTTAATTTATAGTTGTGAACAGAGTTGCATTTGAATTGGCAATGCGATTGCCCACTATGCAATTGACGGCATCATAGAATAGAATAGAATATGATTTTATCGCCCACCTGAGACCAACCGCCTATGGGACCCAAGTACAAAGAGAGAGCAAAGAAGCGATACTACCGTGATTAAAAAACCCCCGCTCAAGGGTTTTCTGGGAAAACCTTAGTAGCAATAAGGATGCCGCATATTAATCGCACAGCTTATATACATAATCACAAAGTACCGAGGTTAATGCTCCATTGTGGGGCATAATCGAAGTCCGCCAGATCCATTACTGGAGGCACGATCCCAACAAGCCTACAGAGGTCAGGCTCGCAGCCCGCGCAAGGCCCGACATGGGGCATAACTAACCGAGCATACCGGTGCCCCGATATGCTCGTGACGCCGCATGTGCCCGAGGGCGGACTTTCATCCCCGCCTCGCTGACGCGATCGACAGACTCGCCCCTCAATACGTCTCCCAATCCATCTCCCTCGTCTCACGCGAGGTGGTGTGCACCGCGTGTTTAATGGAAGCAATCACTCGGGCGCTTTTCATGGGTAGATGGGTGCAATGTGTAGTGGTGGGCCCCCTCGTGAGCATGGGGACAATACCGGCCGATAATTTGCCACCTTGATATGACAGGGCCTCTCGCGATCCTTAAAGTTTGGCCATGAAGCATCCAAGCACCGCCAAGGCAGCCGCTGCCTTTCTGCATGCAATCGTCCACATCACTGCGCTCGCGATTCCATAGCGAACCATCGGGCTTGCTTTGTCTTTTCCAAAGAAATAGTCGCCAAGGGCCCATCGCCACACGCTAAAAGCAAGGTTGGGCAGCCTAAGCTTCATCCATAGCCACCACCTTCTAGAAGCAATAATGTGACGCTCCAAATCCCCTCTCCAGAATGGAAGGAAGCCTCGCCTCCCCGAGCAAGATCTCGATATGGGGACCGTGGATTTCACTCCCAGCTGTCTCGCCAAGAAGGCCTTCACTGCCTAGATTTGTCCTCGCTCCAAGTGGTGAGGGATATCACCGGGCCCCCACACTTCCCCATAGAGGGAGGACCGGGTTCAACCAAGGCCCCGAACAAGTGTGCCTCGGTGACCCCATGCATACCGCCAGGATCGTTGTTTTGTATTGCATACGTGGCTTTCCAGCCGCTAGGGACGTGAACCCCGATGGATGCATCCCAAAGGTGTGGTAGTAGAAAACTCAATGCCCAAATACTTATAAGACCGAGCCACCTCCACTACCCGCCTCGGTAAGTGAATGAGGGAAGGCGTGGGTGCCGGATGATGGGGACCAAGCCAGACTTTGTCTTTGGCCAAGTTAACTCATGTCGCTGAATTGGGCGTAAAGTGTCCAAAGCATCCGTGGCGCTGTATGTCCTTCCTGGTATATGCGCAGCAGGTCAACATCATCAAAGATATATGAGTTGCCTGGATTATGTGGTGTATCAACTGAAATTCCCCGGGTCGGGCCTAGCCATTCTTCTAGCTGGTCAATGTACAAGTTTAAGAGCCGGGGGATAGAGGGTGCCCGGCGCGACCCCAATGCTACTAACAACGGGCCCCGAGCAGGTGAGATCGATCTGAGCAAGCCTCAGATAGTCTCAGAGTATAGCATTCTCGCAAGTCGACGGGTCCCTAGTCGTTCTCAATCTATCCCACAACTTATCCCCGCAGGCACTGTGGTCAAAAGCTTTGGCGAAATCCACAAAGCAACGTAAAGTATGTATTCTCAAGGCCGATTCCGGGCTTATCCTCTATGAGTGTTCGCAGAGTGAAGATATGGTCAGTAGAATGCCTAAGCCCCCTCTCAAGGAGAGCCCCGGGCATCTCCATCCTCCGCCCAAAGTCAATCAATCGCCAAGAACTCCTAAGAAGCAACTTGGCAAAGACAAACCGACCATAATGGTAATGATAGTTGGTCAATGGGGGGGTCCCCCGCTTTGTATATGGGCACAACTCTACCGTAGTCCGCTAAGGGGGGAAGCCTTCTTGCAATGCCCCTGCTTGAAGAGTGGGGCCGCGGAGAACCCATCTTCATTGGGGCCCTACCACTGAGAAGCTCACCGTGATACCATCCAAATCACGGCCTTCCCGCTAGCGTAGGCGCTGCGGTGCCCATTATGACATCCCTTCAAGCTAGAGTGCTGCAACATATGCCCAATCAACCATTCATTTGCCAAAGACTACGCTTGTTGGGGTCAAGTGATGCATGTGGCAATATATGAAGGCATTAGAAGATGTAAGTCATTGGAACAAATCTTGCTTTGATATTCTCAGACGGGTTGTTTATTCTTAGACTATCAAAAAATGAGGTGCAATTTGCAATGCATTAATGCGAGTGGAAATGGCATCGCCAGTGCCAACTCTATACCTGATATGCTTGCCGGATGTAGAAGTGTTCAACAACTTCCTCGCTATGATTTTCATTCTCATTTGCTATTCCACTTTCATTCTTATAGTGCAAAAGTAAAAATTTCTTTTTTCTTGCTCCCCGGTTGTTTGTGGTATGCGCCATATTTGATCCTAATAGTTTATTTAAAGTACATAATGTTGCATTTAATTATGACTATTCTAGGAAAATTAACTATCTAATGTGTATTTAATTAAATTAGATTGGGATGCATGGCATGATGGGCTAATAATGGTTTTGTTGGCATGGATGCAAAGACGATGTTAAATTGAACAAGAGTGTAAAAGGCAAATGTAACCCCTAGCCCGTAGCAAACAAGCGTAGACCTCATTATTCCCCGATTTTAAGAGAAATGTAATCTTAACCCAAACCGATGCAATTTTCCATGAAGAATCATGTGCATAAAAAGTTGCACAAAAAAATGCTACATCAAGCTTAACAAATTGAATTTTAGCATGGGGCTTCATGCAACAAGGGCCCGAGCTTCATTATTCCCGATTTTGTAAACGAAATGTGACCTCTAGCCCAAACTCATGCAATTTTCGTGCATCAAAAATTGCACAAAAGAATGCTACATCAGCATTATTTTAGCATGGTGCTTTCTCCCCTATATGGAAAATGTAACTTTTGATGGCTTTGGGCAATGTTATTTTAGAGTTCTATGTTGATTCTTTGGAAATAGCAATTGTGAGCTTATGTAATCATGGTTTTTGTGATTACTCATTGAGGGTTTAGCTAAGTTCTTTTTTGTTTGTTTGGAAGTAAGTAATCACGAGTTTCTTTTAATTATTCATGTGGGTTTAGGACATTTATTCTTAAGTTTTACAATATTGGGCTGGATTTGGTGTTTGAAAGTGAAGGGTGACAATAATGAATTGTATATAGATTGAAGAAGCAAACCTTAATGCAAATATTCGCCGAAAGTGGTACAACTTGCTTTTCCCCTCCTTGAAAAGTCCTTGGCCCATTATCCTCACGCCTTTGTGGACAATGCCAACTTGAAAGATGCCTTTGTGGATTTTATTTTGAAAGATGTTGGTCCAACCTTGGTTTTCTATGTTGTATCAACTTGATTTCTATTAAAGAAAACCATTTTGCTTAAGATCATATTAAATATTTATGCATATACATGCCAAATACGTGAGAAGTTACACGTTAGGGCATAGGGTTTTACGGTTTTAGAGTCTAGAAGTTTAGAGTTGGTTCAAGGATTTAGAGTAACATGAATAGAGCATGCAACGCTATTGAACATGTCATCACACACAAATTTAGGATTGGGGTTTGGGATGTGTTTTTAGATAGCATAACATTATCACTATGTACTAAGCATCTTTTAGAGATTAAGACAATTTCAATGGTGGATTTGCCAAATTCTATTTTTCAAAGAATTTGGTTCTAAGATTGCATTTTATGTTAGGGAGGCCCTTACTGGGGTAAGTAGTTGGTGAGCCCTCTAGAAAGAGCCGCCCCACATCCCGCATAAGAGTCCAATGGTTGGTAGGAGCCACATGACGCAAACCACATGCATCCGAAGTCAAACGTGTCGACGCCTTTTGGTCTTTTGGCCTATGTCATAAGATCTTTTAATTTAAGCCGGGCTTATAAGTGAAATGTTCCTCCACCCCAAGATTATGAAACCAAAACAAATGAATAAGTAGAATGATAGCACCCTTTATATTATGGTTATATGCTAATAGAATCTATTACACCTTATAAATGCAATTTTATTGACCTGCATTAAACTTGCAATCTTCCACAAAACCCTAAAGCAATACCCTAAACTGGATGGACTCCATTATGTTTATGCATTCTATTTCACCCCATGCTGTCTATTGTTCCTACCTATCCTCAGCCAGTGTTGGGCAAAGTCCGGGGAACACTATAAACCAACCGGTTGAAATCGCAAATTTTCCGGTTCGGTTAGTGTATCGTAGGATTTTTTCCGACAAGTTTTGCCAACACTGTCCTCAGCTACTGCCTGATACTCCTTTACATCTATAGACATGAATACATTTAGTGCTTTTAGTTATATCTACAAACCCTGTTACGTCTATTCATTCTATACGTCCATGACTAATGCCCGGCATCGCCGGGCACACGTTTCTAGTATCTAAAGATTTCTAAAGGTGTTGTTTTAATTAGTGCAAGTTTGTTCACACAGAGCCCTAGTTGTGGAACATGTGCTTGCTACTGAAAGATGGAAGGTGTGTGTAGTGGGGATACTTGGGCATTACATAGTAAATAAACACGAAGCATGATGGCTAAACATGGCGAGATAAAGCTACACTTGCAAATAATTGACCGCTTGTATGGGGCTTCACACGTAAAATGAAAATCTATCGGCTCTATGGTAAATAATTGAAAACTAAACTGGAATTCACAAATCATAGAGTGTCTTCATCGAAATTCACCTCCTAAAATGCAACGGCTAGAGCATTTGGTCGGGCTATGGCAAAAATTGCCGGCCGATTTAGAGCTAAGTTTGTTCTTTGCTAAGTTTTGTGGATTCTCAAGAATCGATATCCGCAAATGGTATAAATGAGAGATATGATCCGATGAGGCAAATGAAAAGTGCAAGGAAAACCAATAAGATTGGTGACAAAGTGGTTCGCTCTAAAAAACAAAGTGGTACGCAGAGTCGATCATGAAAACTCTAAGTGCTTTTTAGAATGGCAGGGGCCGATTAGCGGTAGAACAAAGATACTTCAATTAAAGATAACCGGCCAAAATATACTTTCTCCATCCTAGGGCTATCAAGGCTTATTCTATTCGCCTTTCGTGCTCAATTCAAAGCGCATAATCTCCCATCTTCTTATCAATCCCAAATCTCTTTTTGGTTGGCCCTGCATTGATTGGGCACATAAGATTTGTGGAGTTTTGGGACGCCTTGGACCGACTTTGGAGGAGGTTTGGCCAAGTGGAATGGAATTCGAATGGCTAAAAGCTTCCCTCGCTCTTGAGTTTCTAAGACATAATCCTCTTCATATTCATGCATCAAGGTAGTGAACGATCTCTCAGATACAAAATATGAAAATGGATTGAAAACATATAAAATTGAAAAGTTGTGCAAACAAATTCAAATCTAACCCGATTGAATTGCTCCTACTCGATGAGAATTGTCCGATGCCGCATTTGGGCAAAGATCGTATGCCAAATGCCTTGTATTTCCTCATTGTGGCTCCAAGAAAATTGAGGACCCCGCTTGAAAAATGACGGTAAATGGAGCTTCCATTTTTATTGGGCGCCAAACTTTTGTTACTGGAGGAGGCGTGCTGGGTGATCCCAATCGGGCCGATCCCCACTAGAAGACAAATGGAGTTCCCGAATCGGGTATTCGAAGTTCTTCGCTCCTTCCTCAAAAGCAGTGCTGCCCTCGCCATGTCAGCAAAAATAGGCACTTGGGTTCTTAACGGGAATGGCATTTTTAGAACTGGGTTTCACACGTGGCAAAGGGAAGGTCGGTTTTTGGGCTAATGGGGAGGCACCCTCAGGTTTCTTTAGGGTTCTTCAGAGCGGCGCCAGCGTCGCCATAGCAGAGTTCATTTCGCAGAGTTCTTCATACTCTTCTTTGCAAGTGAGCCGTGATCTGCAACAAAAACTCTGGAAAAATCCGTCTCCTCTATTTTCCATTTCGATCCTCTTCTTTAGCCGAAGATCATCAAGTTACATGCACCGGCCCAATCCCATTTCAATGGAGAGTAGACAGAGATCTTTGGAAGTTCTACGAATAGAGGAAATTGAAAGAAGGTATGTAGACTCACTTGAAGAAGATTTCTATTTCTTGACAAATGATAATGCTGAGGATGCTGGTGGTGACATGAGGAAGTTGATCCATTCGATGCCTTTATGGAAGGGATTGATGAGGAAGTGAACAAGGCCCCTAGCTTTTGGCGTACCGGGCTTCAGATGTCAAGGCTATGATTCCATGAAAATCCAATTAATACAAGAAATCTTCAAGATGAAAACACCAAACCCTCATTTCATGAATGCCTTATTGATATCTCGAATCGGATAAAAGTACAAAGAGATGAAGAAAACAATGTCTATAATACCTATATAACATCAACAAACATCACAACGGAGTTCAAGGAGGCCCGTGACCGACTCGACATGATGGTACCAAAGATCGTTGATGACCCCATCTATTCTTAGGTCCAAGCGATCCTTCGTAATCTAACACAGGAGGTCTGAATGCTAACCAAGTTGTTTGCAATGATGAATACAAACTTGAGGAGAAAGCCAAGAAAATAATCCTACTGCCACCAAGTCCGCTTCTCTCTTCATGGTTCTACAAAATTTAGTTCAATACATTTACGACAAGGAGTTGCTTGAGCCTATTCCAAATTTTGGATCATGGTCGATTGATATTACTAGTAAGCTGCTCTTAATCTCTCTCTATTTACATATGTCTTTGTTTAGGTGGCTTCATAATATGATTTGAATTGTGGAAGTTTTTGTTAAACTAACTAACACAATTTTGGAAGTTGAATTTAAGTATGACTGAGAATATCGGGCATCTAAGAGATCAGATTTGGCCTCGCTTTTTACATTACAGCAAAAAAGTACTGCATAAAAGTAAGTACATATGGTGTAATGTTTATGAGCTTCTATGGGGTGGTTGGGTCCCAAAATAGATGCCTTCTTTTCACCATTCCTAAGTTCTAGAGTTGACATATCCTTTGCTCTCGTATATGCCTTTTGTCCCCGCCAACTTCAATTTTGCAACTGTGGATAAAGATGGTTGGCTGCACACTGGGGACCTTGCTTATGTGGAAAAAGATGGTTATTTATTTGTGAGTCAACTGCTAGAACCTCGCTGTGGATACTTATTATTACAAAAATCTTTTAGAAAGATTCTACATTTCATGTGACCGATTCATATTCTCATTTTGCAAATTATTGCAATGCCTCGTGTTTCCCAAATCGCATGCAAGTTACAAGTGTTTTTGGTATGATACTTTTATGTTTCCTTTCTAGCATTTTGTATCACACTTCTCTCAATAATGAACTTCTTAGATTCTCAAATTGCACTGTAGTATAATATCCGAAATTGTGAAGACTAAAGTGCAGTTACATGTGTGACGCCCGGCATTTATACAAGATAATGATGCATGCACGAGACACGCCACTAGGACATAAGGGGTAATTGTCTCATGGAGTCGACCACAATGGTTTTATTTAGCTATGTTAATAAATCCATTGTGGATAATTATAAAGTATATAGCCTAATTACCCTAATTAAGCTAAATTAGTTAATTAGCACCAACAAGGGGTTGCCACTCTGGCCCAAATCGATTGGCAAGGTATGGTTTCCATTTTGGACACTCAAATTAGGGCTTTGTGCCCCAATTCAATTAGGGAGCAACCGGAGATGGAGGAGAGGAGCCGCCAAGCCAAGGATCGCTGGCCGAGCACCCAAGCGACGCTTGCCGAAATCAAAGGACCGTTGTTGACCTCCAATCGCCGACACTCCACTAGTCGCCGCCGCCACCTTAGCTACGCAAGATGGAAGCACCCCACGATAATGGTTCCAAACAAAACACCGGGTTAGTATTAGTTTAGCTTGTGAATTCTAGGTTAGCCCTGCTGGCACTTTGTTGTGTTGTTTTGTGTTTCTCTCTTTGTTTTAATCTAGAACTAACCCTTGATTGTAAAGGTAAGTTCTTTTTATATTCTCGATTCTGGTTTGGTTCTAAAAAGGATGGATTGATAGTTCTTTGTATGGTATCACCAAAATGGGGGGAATTAAGGGCGGGTAGAGACCTCTGAACTCATATACTATAGTATGTTCCTAGATAGAACCCCTAATTCCCAATAATTCGCGCCTCGTGGTACAAGACAGCCCACCGTCATGGACGCCATGGACCTGGCTTAGCACCGCATAAGGAACACAAAGGGGAAGTGGGGGGGGTCTTGCACGTAACATAAAAGGCTCCCCAGACTTCTACAAAGGGCTAGGCCTGATAGCCGGTCACGAGAGGGCCTGATATGGGTCCGACACTGGGTGGTAGAGGTGTGACCCGTGATGGGGCACCTTGCACTTTGAGTAGATTTAGGTGAGTAAGTCGGGTACTGATGCTGGGTCGCTGATGCGCACGATTCTCTAGTTCACCCATGGAACCACCGGGTGATTCCGAAGGGGACGCCCCCCGACCGCCTCATCTGGACCGGGCTTCATGAACCCTCGAGTAGGCTCAACAGGGTGATGCCTCGAGCCCGCTGCCTCCTGGGCTATAGCGGCTTATAGCGGAATTGACCCATCCGCAGTGTGCAATGTGAGGGGCGATGGAGGGACAACCCTAGCCGATGTTCTATGCCACCAACGCCATGCCAAGACTCCTGGCCCGCATCGATTCTTTGAGGCCCAACCGGCGCCGCCGATCCTCACCGGAGTCTCGAGCCGGGTAGAACCCGAGGTTTGGGTGCTTTCTAGTTTTAGATGCATATTCTTTGCCGCTGGTATTTGATGGATGCCCACCCTTCGTGGTGGTTATTTATATGTGATTTATGCCGTCAGGTAGGCACCCTTGTATTCATGCTTCCGCCGACGAGGAGTCCCATTGAAGGCGCAATAATGACCCTTCGCGGTTCCTTCTTCGCACCATAATATGGGTGGCCTAATAGACGGAGGGTTCTCGCCATGGCGCAGGTGGTCGCCATGGAGGGGAAAGTCCCCGTATGTATACGTCCCGTGTCGATATATCGTGGAGCCGCCACAACATGCTAGCTTCTTAATTCCGTCCGCAACATGTCTTTTTCGTGCCTTTCAAAGACCAAAAATATAGAAAGATGATGCAACTTCAACGATCTCTCAAGGGTAAATGTAAAGATGGCTAATGTTTTCAAGTAGCCTCATCTTAAACTTTTGCCCTCAGAAACCACAAAACCAAGAGTATTGACACTTATCATGCTATTTAGTGTGTTCTTTTGCTTTATTTTTATCCCAGTCCATACTTATAAATAATCCAGATTCTCTTATTTCATATTCATTGAGGAGGTTAAACATTGATCATGGTTTCGATTTAAGCTCTTTACAGACAGATGGTATCTTTCGCACTTTTGTTCAGCTGGCGCTATATCTCTGTGCACCCATCCTTATTTTTTTGCAGATGTGCTGGTAATTCTGCTTGATTTTCTACATGATGTTATTGATGTTTTAGTTGTTTTGCCATGCACTTTGTATCATCACTTTTTAAATCTTATCCTACTAGTCATTGAATGGTGCCTGCACCATTGCAATATGATCAGAAATGCAAAATCTATCTTCCATGGTTCAAAAATTATGTACCTGCAGCATTATAGTATGATCAGAAATGCCAAATTGATGTTTCATAATCTAACTTTCATATGCATGATAATCTGAAGTAATTACAGAACAACATATTTTGTTTCTCCATTACATGAGATGTGTTATATCCACATCCATGTGCAAAGAGTTGAGTGTACCCAGATGCCTTGTAGGATTTTACTTTAAAACAAGCTTGCACATATCAATGCAGGAGCAGAATTCCAGAGATTGCATTGCAAAATGCAGAGATTGCAGAGGTGCGAAATGCAGAGATTGCATTGCAACCTCTCAGCCATGTAGCAGATACAATATAGGCAAGAATGACAGAATTTTCTTTTCTCATCAGGTTGCAGAGGTGTTAACCATGCAACTTGGTCTTGCTTAAAGGAGGAATGTTAATGTTAACAGTGATTATCATATATGTGAGATTAACAGTTAGTCTCATATATAGGTCTGTGAAGAAAATTAGGTCAAAGGTTGCTTTGTTGGATGAGCAAGAAATCTTATGACCTAATGTTGCATTATTCACTTAAGGTTATGTGAAATTGACATTCCAATGGTCAAGGAGCCAATTTATCGAGATATGAATGTGGGATATATAGATCAAATGTTTTTGGAGGCAAAATTTCGGCCGATCCGGCACTGAAGCCCGAAACCGACTGCTAATGGGTGATTTAAAGAAAGCAAGGATCTTATGAAGCTTCAACCATCGGGAGGAGATCGGGGGCAGTCCATAAGCTGGAAAAGAAGTTGTTTGATCGAAAGCCAGTTGTATTTCCTTGCATTGATATTTGAATATATTAGAACCATTGGAAGTTAAGGTCGAAAGAACCATTGAAATTCATTTGGTCTTTGTATTGAAAGGGATAAATTCAAGCTAAAGTATTGATTGATACTGAATTGAATCAAATACTAACATCTTTCCACATAGATGTGTTAATTGTCCATGCCATGGCACAGGCAACTATCACTGAACTTTTGACTATCCGTTACAAATTTAGACACCTGGCCTTCCTCCTTGCAAAGTGTTACTTTCAGATGGCTTAGCAGCTTGCCCTCAAGGGGGTTATTAGTATGAACAACAAGCTCATTATGTTGCAGCATGAAGTTTTAGTTAATTATTGGTTTTTCAACACACTCTTTAAGAGTTTTTTATGTTTTGAAATAATGTGTTACTTATTCTTGCTTTACTTTATTTGGAATGCAATCAAAATTTTGGCATATTAGCGAGATGTGGAATTATATTTACTGGAAAGTGAAATTCAGGAAAAACTTCATTATAGCTCAGAGCATTAAGTCGTGGTATATATACATAACTAAATGATTAATGAATGTTCTGCTATGTTGTGATATTCATTTGAGAATTTGATATTTTGTTTTTTTATCACAAAACCAAACACAAACGCGATTCGAATTTTCCATAGTTGAGAATGTCGTCTTACTAAGTGTCCACGTGTTAAATCGCCCCGAAATGGAAAATTTCGACATGTTAACCAACGAGTGAGTCCAAACAACAAATTCAACACATGCATTCCAAAAGCCATGAACAAACACGATCCCGTCTCCACCTCGGTACGTGAAATATTGACCCAACTCACTTACCTAAATATAAACATAAGGGAGCTAAGGCCTGCAGCCTCTCTGATTCCTCGACTCAGGTACAAGCTATTTCAAAGCTTTTTGGTGTTCCCGGGATTAGTAGAGCGGAAGTTTTCCATTTGGCGGGACTTCTTGGGTGTGGTAGATGGTGATGGTCAGTTTGTACAGCAGTAGAGTTGTAGTTGTTGTGGAGTGTCGAGGTATCACTGTCTCTTTGGGGCAGTTCTCCTTCCTCCTCACTTGCTTTGTAACATTACCATTCTTTTAATATATTGTCATTACACAGCTTCTTCAAAAAAAAAAAAACCAAGGTCACGCCATAAATTTCTTGTACAATTTAAAACCAATGGCACACATTTCATTTTATATTTAGGTAGATAAGCTTCAAGGAAAGCTATTTTTTTTTTTTTTTTTGAAGGACGACAAACTTTATTGAAACTCCAAGCCAAAAAGCAAAATACAAATGCAGAGGCGGGAATAAAGTCTCAGAGGATAATCATGATCCACTAAGTAGAACCACCAGCCTATGCATAAGACAACACACTCAAATAGGACTCAAATATCAACTGTCGCTAATTTAAAATTATAACTAGACATCAAATGAGACTAGGAATTATACTCTTGGTTGGACAGAGGCCTAAAATTGGTGCTCTTCATATAATCATAAGTGACCATATTAAAGTCCCCAGCCATCACACAATTATTTAAACTAAATCTGATAGTATGCCAAAAAAGAAATCTATCACCTGGCTGGTTGAAGGCATGAATGTTGTCAAAGACAATTCTGATATTACCAACATCTCCATGAAGAATTTGTCATCTACCTCCATTGTCATGCATCATCTGAATATTGGACAGATTTAAATTGTCCCTCCAAGCTATTAAGGTACCTGCAGAAGTATTGTTTGCTTTGATGGCCCAAAGCCTAAAATTTGAAGAAAGACCATTAGATAGCAACCTTTCAAATTCATCATCATAAATTTTGTGTTCTTGAAAAAAAAAATATCAAAAGCTATGGAAGAAAGATAGACATCGAGCCAGTCATGTTTTGCATTGGAGTTGATACTTGAAGATTCCAAGAAAGGCATCTGAAGTTAATATCCATAAAAGAGAGCTTTTTTATAGACCCTAGAACTTTTTCTGGTAGGTTAAAGGTTGTTATCTTTACCTCATTTCTTGTTTTGATGGATGATCATCTTCCAATCATCCTCTTTTTTCCTCAGTGAACTCATCATACTCAATATACTTAGGGACAAAATTGTTGGATAAGTCATTCTCATAATTGAAGTTTTCCTTAACTCTTCCTCATTGTGACTATATTCCATAATGATATTGTCGGGCTAGTCATCCTTATTTTCGATAATCTCAACTTCGACCTGGTCATCCCTATCTTTTACAATCTTAACTCTGCCCATCATGAAGGGTTCAACAATCATAGACCAGAGTGCTGATCTGGATTAGGAATATCATTATGATTTATATGAGCATAGCCGATTCCCCAATCACTTTAGCCTTATCATTCCCATCAATTCTGATCCCACTATTACTTTTGGGCATGGTAGTCATTCCCAATATTAGGATGAACTTCAATTTTTTCTTTATCTTTGGGCTTGCTAGTAGGAGTCTTGGAGTAAGCTGACGTCTAAAAAGGTGTCAGAGTCAATTTTGATGCCAATATGTTTTTCCCCAACTGAGTCAATTTCCTTAATAATATAGAAAGAAGGGAAATCTGTTTGGGGAAATGGATAACCCCCAAGCAATTACCAATGGCCCTCAATGAGATAGAGCAGAATGAGATAGAGCATCAATTTTAGAATGAACAACCGAAGATTCAAGGGAATACCATTGTAAATGGCCATTTTCCGCTCCCGAGGTGAGGTATCCCGTTCTCTTTAGTCTCTCATCCAGCCCATTATCCGATCCACTTCCGAGTGGTTTTAAAAGGAACCGAAAGGGCCGGATTAAGAGGATGATGAATGCCTCTATGGTGGTCAATCCAGAGAAAGGTTATCCCGTAAGGGCACTTCATGAGTAATGGGGTCCATATCAAAAGACGAGGGAAGCAGATTATCAAAATTTCCAAAGAGAATGGTGTCTGCATGATTTTCTTGAAAGGACAAAGAAATTTTGGAGGATAGAAGATCGCTCCGGAGCGGAAGATTGGCTTAATGCGTGAAGGAATGCTAAATGTTTAGGGTTTTTCGGACAATTAGAGACCATTGCGAAAAGTTCAGGGGTGAACCAACAAAAGTTGATGCAAAAAATTGAACAACGTAAAGGGGAATGAGAACAAGGGAAAATACCTTTAGTTAGAACCTAAATTAACCAAGAGAGATCGGATTGCCATTCCCATTGGATTGATCAATTGTGAGGATATGACACGAGGTGTCACCGTGATATATCACACGTGTCACGCCAAAATATATTCTCCTTAGAATTTCGGGGATGTGTTGGAAACAATGGAAGAGTAATTGTTTGTTCCTAAATTACTTCACCTACTTTTGTCTCTTTCTTTTGACCCGACGTAAACTCCTCTACCTTTGGACCCATCGATATTGTTCCTACGAAATGCAGATAAATATAGATCCGGGTTATCCCGTAGGCCACCCGGCCGTTGAAGTTGCAAGTTCGGTTCTTGAGAAGGTAGTATGTTGTCCTCCCGCTGTGGGAGACTGGTGCTCCTCCTTTGCTCTCAATTTCTGCTTTGCAGAAAGGGAAAAGGCCACTCTTGGGCCTTTTATGACAACTTACCTATTCTTCAAGCAAACTAAATTGAGCAATCTAAGTTTAAAGCAGTCTAAACTTGAACTAAAGGCTATTTATGGCTCTAAAAATGCACAATTTAGTATGAGGCCAATATAAAGTATGTATTCTTCAATAAAGTATATATTAACTACGTACAAATATGTGCTCTGATATTTAACCTATATCCCAATGCTCAAACATTGAAAATTGGAATAAACCCATAGTTTAGCATGCCCAAACTGGCTGGGTCCATTACATGTGCCATTTCAGACATTGTAGCTAGAAGACACCTGGTTTTATAATTTATGTAACCTCATAAAATCCATGCCATTGAAATTTTATTTTCCCATGAAATCGCTTGAAGCGAGAATCATAGAGAACTACTTGATCGCCATCTTGAAAAAGTTTCTTTTTTATGTTGTGATCATGCCATCTTTTAACGTGTTTTTAATTTTCGGCGAGAACTCGGATACGCATCTCTGTGGACATCATCTAATTGTTGTAATTGATGAACACATTCTTGAAGTGCCACCGACTTCATGTTGTTGTCAATTGAATTCTTGGGAGGATGAATTCAAATGGTAAAATAGCTTCTTGCCTACATTACCAACTTGATTGACGTATATCCCGTGGCCTTATAAGTAGTTTTGTATGCCCATCGGACAATAGGCAATCTGGTTTTCCAATCTCGTCGTGAGGCATCCATTCACTGCTATAACTTCTTTCGGCCCTTTTTCAGCTATGGGTCTGGATTATATAGGACCTATCTCCCCTACTTCTTCAAGGGAACACCAAATATATACTAGTGGCAACTAACTACTTTACAAAGTAGGCAGAAGCAGTACCACTAAGACAAGCAAGAACTCTTACAACTGCAAGGTCTTTTCATGAAAACATCGTTCCAGGTATAGTGCTGGACATAAAACTTTTTTCTAAATATTTGGCACTTATGACAACTCAACTTTTCACTACTTCATATACATCCTTAAATAAACTAGGCCAAAAGTATCCAAAATTTTAAATTTTTTCTTTTTTAGCTTGTATCACAAAAGCTTATTGGTAGCCTCGTTAGTGCTTTCAAATAGACCATTACCTTGAGGATGGTAAAGATTGCCAAGTTTGTGACGTATTTGAGAGAAGAGATAAGTTCTTGGATTGTAGAATTAAACACAATTTTTTTTTTTTTTTTTTTTTGCAAGATAGATCTCAGATTGTATTCAAAAAGATAAATAAATTTACATACACATGATACAATCAATCCAGAGCTACTACCACTTCTAATCCATGGAAAGTAGTCCAGATTCGGGCCTAGTACTCATAGATCCTCTCTCAACTTCTTCTCCATAGGATACTACAGGAGAGAGGACTAATTTCCTAGACCAAAATTTTTATATAGTAGGTCTATGACCTTATTACAGAGGCTCCACAATAGGCCTGATAATTAATTATAAGAACTCACCAGATATAAACAGTTTTAGCATCTGTAATGCCCTAACCTCACAGAGGAGAAATAATGCAACCCTAGCTGAAAGAAAGGTTGATAACCCTAGACATATGATCCCATAAAGCTCATATCCAAAAGTAGCTAGTAAACTGGAACAAAGTAGGAATAGCCAAAGCGTTAACTTGGCCCCCATCTTCTGCAGTACTATAGGTATTAACCTTCTTCCTACAATAGGGGCCTGCAGCACTCAACTTCTCAGCTCCAGGAACTGCTATAGATCACCTGTCCACATACTCTACCTTTCAAGATTCTCATTGGCACCTCCACGACACCTCCAAGAACTCTAATGAGCAAAGTTCTCCCGTACCCTGGCTTCCATGACCAAATCCTTCCACTGTTGTTACACCATTCCTTACCCATGAACTCACCTAGCTGGGATTGGTAGGCATAGATAGAATGTGTAGAAATACAACCTAGACTAGCAACACTGAAAACTGCCCTGAATCGGCTGATGCAAACCCAAATGCCACTTAATTTCTGTAGCATAATTTAATGCAAGGCCCTTCTGTAAAAACAGGAGCCTCACAACAGTCGTTTCCTTTTAGTCCTGCCACTAAGCAACCAGGTATGTGTTTGGCCTCAGCCTGGTTCTGGGCCAACACACGATTTGGAGTTCTAAATAATGGTAAGAACCTCCAAAATTGTTTGAAGGCACAATTCAAGCCCTTGTGCAAAGCAGTAAAAAATGCAAATGAAATGTGACAAACGATTTGACAGGAGCATACGATTTTTATTTTGGCAGAATATATTAGTGAATTTGATGTCTCTGAGCCACCAAATCTAACTATTATAGACAATCTAACAAATACAACAAAAGTTCTAGGGCAACTTCAATCGGAATATAACAAGGGCAAACAAATCTCTTTAAGTCTCACCAGGTATGAAGTTACTTAAACAATCAGTAAAGAAGTGTATGGTTTTCCATAAGCGAGGTGTGAGAATTGAGCTCGCTTGGGCATTGTTATATCCATTGAAAGCTTATTCACATGCCTCCAAAGATCGAAAGGCTTGCTTCGGGCCCGGAAGGTAGTCCGTAAGGTGATTACATTTGATTGGGAAGCTTGTCTCCGTGCATCTTCCCCTTTCCGTGGTTGCCTTTTGTACACTCATGGACAACTACACCCCGGCTTTGTAGAATTTATGCATCGCATTCCCAAGCCGAGGTGGAGGAGAGCGATATTATTTCTATT
The DNA here is from genome assembly GCA_021234155.1 of Isoetes taiwanensis. Lineage (NCBI taxonomy): Eukaryota > Viridiplantae > Streptophyta > Lycopodiopsida > Isoetales > Isoetaceae > Isoetes > Isoetes taiwanensis. The sequence goes on along the minus strand of JAJEKV010000058.1, from coordinate 79,954 downwards.
GAATGCTGGTATTTTGGTATTGACATTGCTCCTTGGCAATGGTTTCGTGAGAAATATGGGTTGTTGGATAAAGATATCGGTATATGGGCTTATGTAGCAAGTGCTCTTCCTTTTAATTAAGAAGGTTGGTGACAAGAGATGCTGGAACTTTGTTCAAGGTATTAAAGAAGGCAAGAAGCTAGTAAGTTCATGCTATAGATTGCTTATCTCCTCCAGTAGTTTACCACCTTCCCGAAAATGGCACTTACGCACTTTTGCCTTCTCAATGGCAATCCATCCGGAACCTTGTTTGGTCTAAATATAATCCTCCAAAGGTAAATGTTCTACTTTGGCAGGTGATTCGTCGCTCTTTGAGAGTTAATGAGATGGTTCATCGCTCTAAGCCGGGAGTAAGCCCACTTTGCCCAATGTGTGAGCGGTGCATTGAAACATTGGAGCACCGCTTTATATTTGTGTGCGCTGAGTAGTCTTAGGCCCGGTCGTGCATTCTCTTTTGGAGTATCTTTGGATAGTCAAGACTTTCTTTTTGAGTATTTATCCAAATCAGTGGACTGCTTCTAAAAGGATTGCATTTCACATGGCAAAGTCTTGGCTAATATAGAGTGTATGGAAGCGAAGGCGAAGAAAGGTCTTTTATGATAAGCATATTTCTTCTCAGATGGTGCTTCAAGAAATTTGTAAGAAGTTGTATAATTGCTTTCAGATCTCTAATTGGCCTGAGCGTATTAAACTTCCAATATGGAGTGATCATCTAAAAGTGATTGATGCTTCGGACATTTCTTACTCGAAGTACTTTGTAATATTTTGAGTGTATAATATGAAGTAAAAATAATGCTCTTCAAAAAAATCTATAAATACAATAAGAATTTCGGCATCATGACAAAGTCGCGGTGTTTAATCGCCTTGCAAACGGCCCGTGTTTTTTCTACTTTGCAAAAATCTCCTTTTTATGCTTGCCTTGCCGGAAATCTTTCTACCTCGGTCCAATCACGTGGCCTTCAACCGACTTCAAATCTTCATAAATTTCCTTCTTTCTTGGCATCACAAAATTGGATCTGCACGTCAACATGATAAGCCATTGAAAAGGAGCACAAGGGCAAATATGGGAACAACATAGGACAATAAATTTCATGTCGAAAAGCAATAGCAAGGCAAAATCTTTAGAAGGTTTAAATAGAGAATGTGGACTAATGTTGACAACGGGACATTAGATATAGAAAAAGGAAAGAAACTAAATGAATTGCAATGTTGGCCACGGCCAACATAGGCCCCAAACAAACACAAAGTTGGTCCCCTCACCAACAATTAGGTTTATCGATCATCCAATTCCAAGATTAGAGATGGTGTATAGAGCATACGTAGCAAAAAACGGTACTAGCTTGATGAAATGCAAGAGCAATGTTTGCGCACAAATTTGAATGAAAGCAAGGACTCGTGGTAATCTTTTAATGATGTGATGTAAATTTCTCAGAAAGGGTGCTTAAGGATCGAACAATAACCCAAAACTTTGTTCAAGAAAATGATTTTGAGGCGAGCATGGGCTTTGATGGGCAATAGCTAATGACCGGGATAGAAAAAAATATGTTCGTAATAAGGGTTTGTTTTAGCAGAAGGAGGAGGTTGTTTTTGCATAGGGATAAAAGGTGAATCGGGTCGATAAAACAAATCTGATCGAGAGACATGGAAAAATGCTCAATGATTGCATAACCGGACAATAGATTAAATCTTGGTAACTTATGGCCGTGTAATAAAATGGCGAGAGAAAAAGTAATTGTTGGCAGCAATGAATTCAGAGTTGGCTTTAGCGTAAGATAATGGTTCGTGTATGGATATGGTGTTTGCAAAAGAAGATGGCGTAAGATAAAGGACTAGGAATGGTGTTAGAAATATTCGGAGAACTGGATAAGGTAGATCAATGGCTTATATGCACTTCTTTTCACGCTACAAAATTCATGTGTTTTCCTATCCAAAGGCATCTTGAAAGAAAAATTGCAAAGCCAAAATGTAACAAGCATTTTCTGGTTCTTCACATTCCACCCAAGCAGTGGCATAATGTTTTGCTTTTTTTTCTTCCTCCTCCGAACCATGTTTTCCAATCTCTTTTACTTGACTTTTTGAACTTATTTGTAGCATCCAAATACACATGCAAGATTTTTTTCATAAGCCTTATATCCAAACTCGCTTTGTTGCTTAAAATCTTCCTTCACTAATAGAATGCTTTCCTTTTCTCAGATTATTTCTTCAAACAAACATTCAAGATCAAAGTTTACCTCCTCGATTCTTCCTCGCACATATTGAATTCTCGTGATAATTCTTTTCTTAATTCTAATAGGTCAATTTGCAAAAGGGCAATAATTGAGAAGTTTCTATTGAGCAAAGATAGAGTCAGATATCTTCCTCAACATAATGTGCTTCATGTCGCTTCTATTTAACATCTCCCACTTTGGCTCCTTTAGTCTCAGAAAATCACTTGCTAAAAGGTCCGAGAAATTATATTCTTGCATCAAATGAGTATCAGCTAGCGAAGTCTTGTTCAAAAACATACTTCATGTGCAACTTTGCTAGTTCTAGCCTTAACACTTCTTCACATCTTATATTAATATCCAAACTAATATGTGCTTCATGCTCATGAAAATCCCCGTGAAAATCATTGACCAAGCTAACACTCTTATATTGAATGACCCCAAGATCTTGCAAGGGTGCATAAATTATGCAACTTACAAAGATTCTAGTACTTGGCATTCAATCACTTTGTGCCCTATTAAATTGCAATAGCTGCAAGCTTCAACTTTAGCTGCTTTCAAGTTATGGAATTCTAATACTTGGCTAAAGTTAGGAAATTCTAATACTTAACTCAAGTTAGGAATTCTAATTCATTTGTTAAAGTTAGGAAAGCTAAGTCAAAAGAGGACTTGGTAGTCAACATTGGTATGAAGGTTAAAGGATATTTATCTTCAAGGTCAAGGAATACTTCATTTGAGGTCAAAGCTAATCAAAGAGGTGTTGGGTTAAAGAAGATTGGAAGATGCTTTTGAAGATTGGAAGTTAGAGTTTGAAGATCCCATGGTATTTGGTTCCATCCCTTAACCATTTTTGCCTACCCCCATACCATATTCTCACCTTCCTTTTGGATTTCCCCAACCATTTTTCCCTCACACTTATATTCTTCCTTGCTTGCTCGCCTTTTGCAAATCATATTTTGCCTTGCCTAAGTCCTTTCTTAATACATTTTATTTCCCCCATGGGATGTCCTACCCATTTCATGTCTCTTTGCCTTATTTTCATTTCCCATATCACACCTTTGCAAATGCCCTTAGCCTAATTCTTTTTTACAAGCTCTTATACCTTCTTGCTTCTTTTACCATTGAGCCCTAAGTACCCATGCCACCCAAATATTCCCCATGGAATATTCCATTTATGATACCTACCTAGAATATTCCCCAAGAAATTAGGGTTACCATAGACCCAAATGAGTAGAAGCTTATAATTATTTTTTGGGTACCTTTGGAACCATGGCCTAGCTTCTCAAAATCGATAAATAGAGCATATTCTCAGTTTATACCCCAAAAAATACGGCCATCGTATCGCGAAATTCCTGGAAAAATACCCTCGAAGAACCCTAATTTCGGAACCTGCTCGAATCACGCCGGAATGGAATCATTAAGCTCTGAAAACTATCTATTTCTGTATTCCCACCCTTAAGCATCCTATCAAGCCTAAATTTAAGCACTAAGATGCTGGAACCGTTAAACCTAAACATATATACTGGGAAAACAATGACAGAAGATTTTTGAAGGCCCAGACGCATCAAACCTCAACATTGATACATGTTGAGCATGATCCGAAGACGTTCATGAAGTATCTGAGTGTTCCACAGTTCGATTTGAGAAAATTGGACTTATACTCTTGATTTGATATTATTTATTGACCTCCTAAGCGATCTTGATGATTGATCTATGATCCTGAGACTCTTATTCACCTTGTACTACCTTCATATCAATGAAAATTGCCCTCGCCAAGTATTTAAAAAGTTGACCGTCATGATCCTTTAGGATTTTTGCATCACAAACATTTTTACATTGAAGTATCCCTTCATTTTTTTTGTGCATATGACTATTTGCACTTCCTTTCTCATCATATTTGCACCTGCTCGCACAAAATTTCGAAAAGAAATCCATTCCAAACTCAAGTTACCATTTTTTGCATTCTGTCTGATACAATTTTAGACTGATATTCATAAAACAGTGCCAAAAAGAATAGTTTTAGTGATCCAAATTATGATTTGATTGCATGCCCCTCACCTTTGGGACCTATACTGCACCTTAGTTTTGGAATCTCTTCAAAATTCTATATGCAACTCAAGTTACAAAACTCTGAGATCTGTTTGTAGTTTTGACTGATATTGACCAAAATTTGACCCAACTTTGAGATCGAATATCTTGCAGATTAAAATTCAGACTTGGTCAAGGTTTTCACCCTTGCTTGCCTATAACTTTTATGTACAAGTCACAATCATTTGACCTTGGAAATCAATCTGCCTATGAGAGCTACATCGGTTTGAGTAAGGGCTCCATATTCTAGAATTGGGAAAGGTATGAATACTTGGTAACTGAGCTTTTCCTTTGAGAAATTCTTGTGTAGACTGATCACCTTAAGTGATCTGGAGGTTCTAACCCCAACTTGAGTAAAAACTCAAGTTGGCTTCTTGTGTTTGACTCTCTAGCCAGGTTGGGGGTCAACATCTTGTAGGTCCTACCGAGATCTTCCTGGATTTCAGAACTCATGGCTCCAAAGCAAAAATTTCCAGCAGAACAAGAACCATTAGAAGATATTGATGCATCAGATCATTGTAGAGAAAGGCCATTGAATTCAAGTTCCTCAACTAGCCTTCTCCAAAACATGCCATACCAATTTGAGCTGAATGTTCCTGTTCCTTTGCCTACTTTTGATTCCAGTATGAATGCTAACAACTTTTTGAGAATATTTGAGGATTATTACAGGGATTATGGGTTCAAGAAGGGCTGCAAGCTCTCAGAATTTGAAAAATGTTTCAAAGAAGAAAGTGAAGCTGGTGCTTGGTTAACTTATGAAAAGCTAATGGGTACCACTTCATGGGACGAACTTGTCAAGAAGTTTCTGGATAGATTTGGTAAGTTAGCTGCTCCAAAAGATTTGGTTAATGAGTTGCAAGGTTTCTCTATACATGCAGGAGAAAGTGTGAATCAGTACAAGGAGAGGTTTAGTACATTTATGAGCAGGTGTCAAAGAGCACAAGTCACCATCCCAACTCTGTTTTTAGTTACTGCTTTTATTAATGGTCTGGAAAGAAGACCAGATATCCAAAGGACGTTGCTCAAGATCCAAGCTGCTGAAGGATTTGATTCTATATACAAAGTTTTTGCCAAAACTACTCGACTTAACTCGATGTTCTCTACTTTGTCCGACAAGCACCATGTTCCTCACCATAGCCATGACCCGCTTTTACCCCCTCGATGCTACCGATGCACATTATGATCATCACCCTTCTATTCCAAATTTATGCCATACGTAAAGAAAAAGAAGAAATCTAAAGAGGAGGAAGCAAATTCTCAAGTTGCGAGGTGAAGTCGATCTATCTAAGGTTACCAATCTTTAGCGTAAATAACCAAACAATTGGTGGAACTCAAGGCTGCAATAACAAAAACTTACCCCTCAATGTATTCATTGCAATAGGAATTCTCATCCATCGAAATTTGCTATTGGCAAGTGTGTCCCAAATGTAATAGAAAAGGCCACTTTGGAAAGGAATGTCATGTTTGTTCTTTTGTAAAGAAGATGGCCATACCGATGCTAGGTGTGTCTTTGTTAAGGAATATTTTGCTAAGCAGAAAAAGAAAAGAGATCAGAGCCTAAACCTCCTGTGAGATTTGTTGAACCAAGCACCTCTATAAGATTTATTCAAGCTACGTAAGCTCCTAAATCAAGAAGTCATGGTGGTGCAAACTAGAAGCATGAATGAAGCTCATGTACATGCCGAACCAAGTAGGCATTCTACATCGCCGTGTCTTCACCACCAGTAGTGGAATCACCCTGCCAAATCATAGCCCCACCCCTCAAAGAAAAATATGGTAAGAAAGATCAAGACCTTGATGAGGTTGATGTTTTGCTTAAAAATTCCAAGGTGAGTGTGGGAAAAGGGTACTACAAGATCGGATCAATGCCACAAGGTCACCACCATGACACCATCAGAAAGCCAAAAAGGGGGAGGGAAGGGAGAGGGGAAGGGCCTAACATGAAAAAGAATGAATGCACAACCACCCTATACACCAACCCACCCAAACCCCCCCCAAAAATCAAAACCAAACTCGTGAGAGAGGAAACACAACCATCAACCATCTAAGACAACCAAAAGATCAAGCACAAGATCAAGCAAGGCTTCCTTTACGGAATGGGATCCCACCATACCTAGGACTTCTTTTCACCCCAACACTAGAAGAGAGGCTATCCCATTCTTACCATTCTCGGCCCACTAGCCTAAGGGGAAGGGGGGATGATGATTTGGGTAGGAGGGGGAGACACTTCAAGACCCTAAGAGCCATGGAACCACTATGCGACTTTTTTTCTTCTTTCTCCCTAGTGGGGCCATGGGCGCACACTACAACTCCGCCTCTTCTTTTCAAACACAAAGCAAGAAACATTTCATTTTCCATATTTTCCATTTCCATTTTTTTTTTTTTTTTTTATTTTTTTTTTTGGGCCCTTACCTCCAATCCAGGGCAATGAAACAAAAGAGGCAACCTCCTCAACAGAACAACACACTTTGACGATGTACCTAAGCAGAGGGCAAAAGAGAGTGGCCCCCCTCCCGCCCAAAACAAGACCCCCCCAAGCCACTTAAGAGAGGGGGACTAGCTATGCAAAAAAGAGGTAGGCCCAGATCTAGGGGAGGGGAAAGAGAGGACCAAGGGAGGAGTGACCCACAGGCCAAAGGAAGCCCCCAACAAAAAGCAAAAAAAAGCAAGAAGAAAGAAAGGAAAAAAATGCAAGCCAAAGATATGCTATGCAGAAGCAAAGACATGCCGTGCAAATTTTTTTTTTTTTTTATCTAATGAAACCTAACTAGGGAAGGGATGAGGAAACCTAACTAGGAAAAAAGGAAGGCTAGCAAAAACAAACAAACCACGAGGTTAGTAAGAGAAAGCGGAAACCGAACTAGGGAAGACATCAAGAATGCTCCATGGGGGAAAGGGGGATCGAGACAAGGAAGTAAAGGAAAACCTAGCTAGAGAAGACCATGCTATACTACGCTGGAAACCTAGCCTGATTTGCCATATATGTCATGCACAAACATCTAGGACCACTAGGGGGGCCAAAAAAGCACAAGGGGACCAACCTTTTTCCCATGTTGCCGCACACCCTCAAGATGGTTTTATGCCTTGGGGGTACTTGTTTAATGTGTGGTAGCCTGTTTGCCAACTTTGCCTCATATCCCCCTAAGAGATCTTACGGAAAGGTCATCAAGGGGGAAAATTTTAATATGTAGCAAATATGTTGGGCAAACGTTTTTACAACATGGGTGGGGTTGGTTAAAGGGGGTCGACCATAATGTTAGAACTGGAGCTATAAGTAGGGGGGGCCACATGAAAACCTTTAGCCTACACTAGGGGGCAGACTGAGTACTATACGCACGAGCTACTGACGGTGTACTTGCTCCTTAAACCCCTGTCCTCGCAGGTTAACCAAATCTCACCGTTGCCCACCGTCGGATGAACGAAGGGTTATATTGCATAATGACTGGAATATGCTTTTTTAAGGAATATGCCAAAGATTATTGCTAATAATCTCACGGATATGCTTTTTGAGAGAATATTCCAGAGATTATCAGTCTGTAATAGAAATCGTTGCTCCCTTGCTCTGTTTTTCAGCTTCTGGCGGGCAGTTCAGCTTCCTTCCGCCATCAGATTTCTGCTCAAATCTGCCAGGAAGAGGAGCTAGTTGATATGTTTTCATTTGCAGGACCATGCAATGCATTCAAACAGGAAAATCCCTGCAGCCAGATAGATTTTCGGCAGAGCCATATGATTCAAGAAGCTCCAGCTGCAGATCCGAAAAGAATAATTTATGGGATCCTTCGGCAGATAGCAGCAGATGTCCGTTTTTTGGGCAGAGGAGAAAGTTCGAAGGTTCTTACTGGAAAAGGGCCGCATTTGGAAGGAAGATTTTGGCCGGATTGATCCAGAAAAAAATTGTGCCCGACTCTGTTTCATGCATAAAACTCTGATTCAAGGTAGCAGATCGCCCAACAGAAGAAGAGAAGGATTTTGTGGAAGAAGAGAAGGATTTTGTGATCAATAGAACTTCCGAGGTTTTGCATAAGTATTTGAAGAAACCGTTTTATCTCATTTTATAAAGATTGGAATTGAAGAGGATAGATTCAGTGGGATCTTACAGTGCTACCTGCTCGGACAGGCCAGGGGTTTAAGGGAGGTCAACCCTCCCCTTTCAGGGATCATGGGAAATAACCCTCTCGGCCTCCGGCCTCGAGGGTTATTTCCCATAATCCCTTCAAGACTCATGCCTAGGGATCCTATACTAGAGCCTACTCAAGGGTCAGGCATACGGAATGCAGATGCACCTATCTACGAAAGCAAGGGACAACCAACCAGACAACGCCACGTCACCATCGAGGGGATTCGTACCTCCTACATCGTGGGAACCAATTACATGCGGAGCCCCAAAATCTTTTACCGAGATGAATTCCGCCATAGCTGGGAGCTCGAAAACGTTTTGATCCATCTTGCCTGGGACTGTCTGAGCCATTTCTCTCTGGTTTCGATCGCTGGCCTTCCTTATTTCCTGAGCGGAGCTCCAGATGTCCTGCCAGGTGCTCTGTCTTCCGGCAGCTTGTAAATCTCTGTGGCATTTTCTTGGGCCCTATTTATATTCATGAACAGATTGATCTGGGAATCTCGCCCTTATTCCGCTTGAGCGGCGCCATAGCAGGAATCCGTCTTCCCTATTTTCCATTTCGATCCTCTTCTTTAGCCGAAGATCATCAAGCTACATGCACCGGCCCAATCCCATTTCAATGGAGAACAGACAGAAATCCTTGGAAGTTCGACGAATAGAAGAGATTGAAAGAAGGTATGTAGACTCACTTAAAGAAGATATCTATTTCATGACAAATGATAATGCTGAGGATGCTGAGGATGCTGGTGGTGGTGAAGAAGATCCATTAGATGTTTATGAGGAATTGAACAAGGCCCCTGCTGCAGCCGAAGCTTTGCATGATGAGGAAGTGAACAACAAGGCCCCTGCAGTTTCTTTGGCAGCCGAAGCTTTGCATGATGAGGAAGTGAACAACAAGGCCCCTGCAGTTTCTTTGGCAGCCGAAGCTTTGCATGATGAGGAAGTGAACAACAAGGCCCCTGCAGTTTCTTTGGCAGCCGAAGCTTTGCATGATGAGGAAGTGAACAACAAGGCCCCTGCAGTTTCTTTGGCAGCCGAAGCTTTGCATGCTGGCTATGATTCTGATGAGTTGCTTGAGCCTATTCCAATGAATGAGAATATACAATCAATGGGATTTCGTGTCACACAGGATATCACACAGGATATCACACAGGATTCTTCTTAGTGTTCCTAAATTACTTCACCATTCGTGGTCCAGGCCCATGATCTTCATCTGCTGACCTAAGCATCCTCTGGCTTCCTGATATGGTGCTTCTCAATCTTCAGATCTTGCATCAATCACATCTGTCACTTCTTTGATGAATCAATCATAATTTTGAAGCATATTCATTGTTCTTTTTGTTTAACATGAACCTTTGATCATCTGTCACATTTGCAAGGCAATATAATTCTGTTATATGTGTATAAATCCAGGTTGTGGAAGTGTACCCAGTGTTTAGCTTATGATTTCATTGCGGATCAAGATTTGCTTTATAGCATATGACTGAAAAAAATTAATGGCACAGTTGGAAGTTGTTTTATGTGTATTGTTTTAGAGCTGTGATTGTGTTGCAGTGCTTCTAGGGTAGAGTTTCGTGGGATAGAGTTGGTTGTACATGGTGATCTCCTGTATTTGCTAACTAAATCAGGTTAACAAATGTCAAATGTTAAAGTACTTATGTGGTAGTATAACCGTCATAACCATTTGGAGGCCCGTGGCACTTAGTAACCTGAGATGAAATATCTGCTATAAATTATTATTACACTAGATTAATAGAAATATATATGTTCCTGTTGTACCAGATTAAATTGTGCTGAGCCTGCATAAGGGTTCTATACCAACTAGTAATTCCTAGATCTTTAGCACAAGCTTAAAGATACCAAGCAACAGATAGTACTTTGGATACTTGAGATCCTGTGTGCAGATCGTGCTAAAGAGCTTTAAAATATATTGTAAGGACTCTACTACAGGGTTATAATATGGATGCAATAAACTGTAGGGGAAGCCAGATCTATTTATATAGCTATGATGCATTGTAGAAATTGCAGAAGCATGTATGATTTGATTTATGACAGGTACAATTGCTTAGGCAAAAGGTTGACTTAAGTTAAATAGTCACATCTTCAATTCGTTGGGAGCTGCACAAAGCTTTGGGCACAAAATTTATCTTCATTTATAACAGGTTCAACTTAGTGGGCACCCACAAAGCTTGGCAAAAAAACTTGACTTTGTTCGGGACACATTGCAGTTATTGTGCATGGATGCAATCATTCAAATGCCAAGCGAGTCACATTCACTTTATTCTATAGATATATTGCATATATTCATTCACTGCAGTCCACAAAATTGTTAACAATTTGCATATACACAAAGAATACCAACAATTTGGGAAGCAAAAAGAGACATTTATGGTTAACAGCCGCAGATCGTAGCACCCATGATCTTCATCTGCTGATATATTTTCATCTTCAGTGTAATGATCTGAAGAGGAAGAGGATATGGTCGGGATCATTTTGTTCATCATCATGGTTATATTCACTTTCAAGATATTGAGGGCAACCTGGAATATCAATCATGCTATGTATTCAAACACTCTTTCCACATTAAATAATTTGTCACAAGAGTTGTCCTGCAAAGGGTGGTTATGAGAGAATTGATAGTATGCATCCCTATCCCTTTGTATCATTCTCCGATATCAAGCAAGATTTGGTAACTCAAAGATGAATAGTCTCTACAAAGCAAAGATTGGTTCCATTTAGTTGCTACTACGGCATGACTAGAACATAGTATAAATAATGAAACATATTACTTAAAATTGAGGGCCATGTATATCAAATATAATGCTCCTATAGAAGCAAATGTTGCTCTTGTCCAGAAAGATCTCGTTTTAAAGGGTCAATCCTGCGCAAACGTATGAAGTAAAACTCAACTGCAAAACAAGTGCACAAGCCTGCAAAGACATTGACAAACGACTAGTCAATCTTTCATGTATCCAGATCATTGCATAAAACATCAGCAGATTGCATACCAAAATAAAGAAACGCTCTAGCTCCATGTGTTTGTCGAGCTCCTGTAATCATGTAGATAAATATAGAAATGGGCACATAGAAAAAGAAACTTCTTATGACGCGGGCCTCAAGTAAAATTGCTCGCGGTAATGCAAATAATCGCCAAGAGAAGAGAACACAAAGCTTGTTTAGTCCCAAACTCCTCCTCGCAATTAAACCGCCGAGTGTGCAAATTTCTATGTTCCCTTAATAATGTAGGCATCTCCACACTATGTATTTATATGCATCGAAAGTGGTAACAAACCCCGAGCATGTAAAATAGAAGAAGAACCTTCGCTAACTTGTGATGGATCTCGCTCCAAGTCGATTGCCACCCCGAATTGTTGTTGATGTAGCCTTGCTTGATTTGATAGATCTTGAAGAGATGATCTACTTTCTTCAAGCGCACTTAATTGCAACCGATGAAGTGTTTGAAGACTTGACATTGCTAAGTCTTGTCCCGCTAGTAATTGCTCTTGCCCGGTCAAAGATTGCTTCATCTGTATATCAATGTCGATGCTCTACTCATAAGAGCTAACATATCCTTTTCTAAGTTTCCTGTAAGCACTTGTTGTTGATAACTCGCTTTTTCTTGCTGCTCAAGAAGATCCTTCCGAGTGGTCGTGACATCGAGAGTTGTTTACTTGCTTGTTCTAAGATAGCCTTTCAAGCTAGATAAACCCCGACCAATAGTTTGTTTGCATTTCTTCTATGCTATCCTCCATTGTTGTATATTCTTCTTGTAACTTCTTTTGCATTCCTACAATTTTATCCGACCGGTGAAGAATTGACTCACCGATTCTCATTACATGTAACCTCGCTTCCACCCAATGGGCCGAATTTTTAAGTCTATCACAAGTTCCTCGGTCTCCATTTTGAAAGTCTCGCTTCAGAAAATATATATCAAACTCTAACATTAGATTGTCTAGCTTGCACCATATAATTTATGATGCTAACCTATTGGAGTATAAAACAAATATCTCCCCAGGTTTGCTAATTGATGTAAACAACGTAAAGTGGAAATCCGCATACATGTATTTCATAATTTTTTTGATGTAAAGGTTGCTAATCCCATAATCATCGGGAGATGCTCCCTTAACTAAAAAGGATGAAGAGGAGAAATCTCTTAACCGGATGTAATGGCACATAGATGCAAGTGTCCGTAAAGAAATTCGTAAGAATTTGATGATTATGCTCTGTCGTGGACTTGGTGCATTCCTTCACAGTCGCTCGGAGGACATGGCTTCAACGTAGGCTTCCCGAACTTGCAAGAAAAACAGTTTGTGAACCGATAAGCCATTCTCAACTTTTGGTCTTCATTTCGAGTATATCTCTACAATTTGAAAACAGACCGTATAAGCCTCTTGCCAACAGCCCCCTTTTTCTCGACTTGCCTCTTCAACTAACTTGCTTCCCTTTCCACCCTTGAGCAAAGGGGCTTTTCAATGGCTTAACGCCGGATGTCTAACTACCCGAAGATTGTGAACTTGGACTAATAGTCTCTGCCTTTGAGCTGCTCCATGTCCACCAACTAGAGAAAATCATTTCACTTTGGAAAAGCAATAACAAGTAGCAATAAAACCCTCTTTGAATTTGCATTTCAGCCTTCAATGCCTTCTTTCACTCCACAATCCAGTCTTTGAAAACTAAGAACCAAAATCTTCCGAATAAATAGTTTGAGATCAAACCACCTGCCGCTGAACCCAAGACTTCATTGCACTAAAGGCCGTGAAAACGTTATAATAAACATATGTCGTTACGCTTATCTCCGCATTCCATGTGTTCCCGAAGAAGGTAGACGTAATATGGGTAGCGGGATTTGAAGAACGCCCGGATTGGTGGATTAACAAATAAGAAATCATGGTTAAGACAGCCAAGTAAGACTGGTTTGTTTAGAAAGGAAGAGAGAGGGATTGCGGAAGACGAAAAACATTGACGAAGGTAACGTTGACACAGGTAGTCCACGCTAAAAAGCAGGCTGTCGTCTACAGTGTGTGTGTATTTTGGCCGCGTACGTATATGCGCTATCTACGTTCAAGTACTTTATAATGGGCTTAGCAACCAGCCCCTAATGGCTGAGACCAATCTTAGGCTACGTTCCCATGCGCCTCCGACCGGACTCCAAGATTAAGGCAATTAACCGGAGAGTTCAGAAACCCCCCTCCATTTCTGAAAAATCCAAGCCACACTTGGAAGTTGACCTCAAAATATGAACATGGGAACTGCTCGACTTTAGCTTCCGGACAAGAAATTTCAAGTCCCATTGCTTTTCATGGGAACGTAGCCTTAGCCTCTGCTTTAGTGGAGCCATAGTAGCACACTACTACTTCATAAATCCCTAAGGTTTTATCAAATAAACCATCCACGTCAATTTCGATGGTGATTGCACGACCCGTAAAGGCAGATTAGATGCAATCCAGGCCACGGAGCCAACCACGATGCACCACGTGGCAACATTTCTTTTAAAGAATGTCCCTCAAAATTTTTGATTGGGCACAAAAGTGGATTCTCTGTTTTTACTTGATAGCACTGAGTTTTTACCTGCAATTCTGGAGTTTCTACCCCCGATTCTGTTGTTTCTACCTGCAATTCTAATGATTCTACCCACGATTCTTTGTTTTTGCCCGCCTGGATTGCATCTAACCTGCCTTCACTTTCCAAAGCTCCTCCGCATTCAAGTGTGCCTCAAGATCGGCGACACTTTTAATTGCAGGTAAAGAGTCTTTCCCTTATACAAAACTCTCACGACGAGGTGTGAAGGAAGATAACACCCTGGTCCGAGATTATTACACCTCCAATAAAACATGGCTCATGTTTTACTGGAGGTGTAACACTCTCGAACCATGGTGTTATCTACCCCTTATATGTATTACTCAGCCCTATATGTATTGAACTCCTAGCGCAATACTTATGCCCCACATCATCATTGCCCCTTTATATATGAGCCTTCCTTATGGGACCTTCACAGAGGCCCATCCAAGAACACATGTAATGGATAGGCATCCTTTAGAGGGGTCTTATCAATGATCTAGCAAATGGTGTTTCTCACCTAACCCCTTATGCAACTTGCAAAAAGGTTTGCTCAATAATGATTATATTATCCTAGACATATTGAATCATTTTATTGTGGTTCTATCAACTCTCCATATAGGTAGCTCTGGTTCGAAAAAGAGGGAAGAGAAGATGTCGGTGGCGCAGGGACAGCCGACCAGGGTAACGGCAACAGGGGAAAACCCCACGGTAGCGGCACCAGGCGAAAACCCCACAGGCGACGGCTCTGGTAAGAAGATCGGGGGCTCTGAGCCCCTGCCGGGTATTGCTGCACTCAGACCTGCAACAGCGGCTAGTTATGGAACAGGAAAAATCGAAGGCAGAGAGATTGACCGAGGCACAGGTACTTGGGGCTTACAAGGACAGAAGGGACAGAATGAAACGGCTATGGTGAGGCAGAATGAAGCGGCTATAGTGAAGAATGGCATGATTGCAGAAGAAAGAACAATGCTGGAGGAGATAGACCAGAAGTCCGGCAAGAATAAAAAAGAGGTAAGCAATTCCACTGATTTTTGTACTGATGGTAAACATGAGGGGCTGGAAAATTGTGGAAACATGGATTCTACCGTAAGCAACAATGAAAATAAAAAATTTAACCACTGGAAACAGGGCAATACTTTAGAAAGAATTATAAGACCCCGTTTTTCTGAATGGATTAAGAAAGGTGTCCCAAATGAATCCCGTAGCAGCAGAGTAGAAGAGGCCTTGAATTCTCTGCCTTCTAAAAACCTGTCTGCCAATCTGGAACAGCTTCTTCAAGCAGCAGGTATCGAACCAGAATATGGCAATCTTAAAGTAACAGAGATAAACCACTCAAGGCATATCAGGAATATGGAAAATTTAATTTCCAAGGCAGTGGTGGGATTCTTTACGGGAGGTTTTTTGGACTACAGGAAACTACAAAACTGGCTCACAAGGCATCTTGATGCTCTAAATATGCCGCAGTTCCAGAGCATCAAAGCTATTGGAAGTAATTTTTTCCTAATATTATTTGATGATGAGAAAGCGGTGGAAAAGATAGTCTCCAGGGGAGTAGACCGCTTCGCGGGGGAATTTGTGTTATATCAATACTATACTCCAGGTTTCACCCCAGATAAATTGTCTGCTGTTAAACTTCCTTGTTGGCTTGAGATAGAACAACTCCCAATGGATATGCTTGACTCAGAATTTTTAATTGCCATAGCAAAGAACCTGGGGACATACATAACGCATTCGATTGCAAAGGGGCCAAGGATTTGTGTGGGCATTACAGCAGTGGAAGGCATTCCACAATTCACTCTCGTGCGAAGTGGGACATACTATTCCTTATTTAAGTTAAAACTCATAAACGGATGGGAGATTAGAAGGATGTTCCCCACAATGGAAATTAAGGGTCTGAAAGAGTGTTTTGTGTTCGGGAGAGAGTCACAAGGCAATGTCAAAGTAGCAGTAGAAAAGACAACCAAGCAGCACGACAATGTCAAAGTAGCAGATGAAATGGTAACAGAGATAAATGGGGCAAAAAAGGGAAAGGATCATCTAAATTCAGGTGAAATGGAACGTGATGTTTTTTCACCATCTAAAGGAAACCCAGAACTGGATAAGAAGCAAGAGCGAGAGGTAAACATCGAAAATAGAAAGGAACAGGTGAATGAGGATGGGTGGGCCACAGTACAACACAGAAATGGTGGCAGAATTAAAAATCAGATGCGAAAGAGGTTGCCTAACTCAGGAGGTGTCATAAAAAATCTCACAGGTCATAACTATTCTAATGTGCGAGAAACTGTAGAGAATCACAATGAGGAAGAACCAATTGAGTATATGGCAGTAGAATATCAAGCTGCTAATGAGGAGTTTCCAGTGCATAACAACAGATGGGCAGATTTACCAATGGATGAAAATATAGAAGATCTCATTGATGGAATGCCAAGAAAAAAGAGGGTTATACCAAGATTGGGAGAACAGTGCTATGAGACAACATCATCCAATCAATCGAATGTGCTCTCTAATGGAATATAAAATCCTTAGCTGGAATATCAGGGGGGTAAAATCCTCTGAGGCCAAAGGCAGTAGGTTATCTCTAGCGTTGAAAAAAATTTCCCCAGATATCGTTTGTTTTCAGGAACATAAATGTAAGAAGGAAGAAGTTGGGGTCCTGCTTAACTTACTAGGAAAAGATTATATGGGTATCATGTCGCCTAGTGGCGCTCTAGTAAAGGGAACTTTTATTGCATGGAGAAAACAATTGAAACTTCTATCGACATATACAGATAATTTTGGAAGGTGTGCAATAGTTACTTGGTATGCTCATGGTAAAAAGTGGGGAGTGATAAATATTTATGCACATAATCAATCCAGGCAAAGAGCTTCCTTATGGGCCAATGTGAAGAACAGACTGAAAATTTATGACAGAGATACACGGTGGATTATGGTTGGGGATTTTAATATGGTAGAAAGTAGTAATGATAGATATGGAGGTGGGACCGAAGTTGTGCATGGATTTGAAAGGGAACAATGGCTGAGCATGCTTAATGAATTGGGATTCACGGAACTACAGGGAGATCCAGGCTTCACATGGTGTAATGGGTGGATTGGCGATGGCAGGGCATATGCACGGCACGACAGGTGCTATGTAAGCTCTCAGGTCTTGCAAGAAAAAAACATGTCACTGTACCGTCGTAATCTTCTAGAGAACTCTATTTCAGATCATAATCCGCAGATTATATGCTCCTCTAGAGTTAGTACCTCTAAACCATTAAAGACAGTCTTCAGACTGAACCCTAGATTTCTGAAGGACACAGATTTTAAAGATCAATGTAAGCAGATTTGGACAACGGCCAGTAGAAATAAACAGGGAATGGAAGCAATGATTGCGGCTTTAGCAGCAATTAAAAATTTTGCTAAGGTGTGGGGTCGTAATAAGGTGGCCGAGGAAAATGCTCTATTGGATTCACTCTATAAAGAATTGATAGAGCTTAGAAGAACTAATACTGGCTCAGGCGAAAGGGAAAAAATAGTCCTAGAGAAAATTAAGAGAATAGAACAAATCAAAATTAAACAAGCTAAAGTTAAAGCAGGACTGACATGGATCAAGGAAGGTGACAAATGTACAGGTTTCTTTTTTAGAGTTGCAAAGCAGAGGAAACAAGCAGCCATATTGTCCTCAGTGCAGGTGGAGGATGGATCCATTATCCGGAACCCACAACAGGTGAAGGAGTTTGTTTCTAAGCATTTTGAAGATTTCTTCAAGAAGAAAAACATAAATTTTCAAGATTGCTTTGAAGAGCTAATTCTTTCCAAAGTTGTATCTAAAGTATCTTCTGTGCAAAGGGAACAACTCGGACAACCGTTGTCCATTGAAGAGATGCGTGAGGCTGTCTACTCTCTGGCCAAAAATAAATGCCCAGGTCTAGATGAAGCAATATTTCCTTTGAGACATCAATTTGCAAGCATGCAATTTAGGAGGTTTAAGTATTTCAATTTTATAGAATGGATATGGCATTATTCATGTCTAAGATCCTAATCTTTCATTTATTTAGGGTGTCTTAACCTATTGCAAAGCATAGCTCTTAATCTTCCTCATATACTGCATTTGCCATGTATCATGTAAAGGCATACAATGGTGACCTATGGCTTAGTGAAACAATAGGCGTAACAACACGAACATGAGTGTTTCAATAGAATCTGTTGTGAACATTGATGTTGGTGACACATTTGAGGAGTTTATATAGCTATGTTTACCTTGGGGTTGGGTTCTACTCCAAATATCCACCCACTAGATGATGAATCACTTCACACGTTTGTATTTTGCAAATGTGCAATATATTGATTGCCATTTTATGGGCTTCCAAGGAAAAACAATATATTGCTTTTCTTGCAATAGTTAACTACTTAAAAAAAGTGGATTGTTCAATAAACTTGTGTATGAATCTATATCTAAAGATTTCTAAAGGTGTTGTTTTAATTAGTGCAAGTTTGTTCACACAGAGCCCTAGTTGTGGAACATGTGCTTGCTACCCTGAAAGATGGAAGGTGTGTGTAGTGGGGATACTTGGGCATTACATAGTAAATAAACACGAAGCATGATGGCTAAACATGGCGAGATAAAGCTACACTTGCAAATAATTGACCGCTTGTATGGGGCTTCACCGTAAAAAATGAAAATCTATCGGCCTCTATGGTAAATAATTGAAAACCAAACCGGAATTCACAAATCATAGAGTGTCTTCACGAAATTGACCTCCTAAAATGCAAACGCTAGAGCATTTGGTCGTTATATGGCAAAAATTGCTGGCCAGATTTAGGAGCTAAGTTTGTTCTTGCGTTAAGTTTTGTGATTCTGCAACGATATCTGCAAATGGTATAAATGAGAGATATGATCTGGATGAGGCAAATGAAAAGTGCAAGGAAAAACCAATAAGATTGGTGACAAAGTGGTTTGTTCTAAAACAAAGTGGTACGCAGAGTCAGATCATGAAAACTCTAAGTGCTTCTTTAGAATGGCAGGGGCCAGATTAGCAGAGAACAGTATTACTTCAATTAAAGATAACTGTCAAAATATACTTTCTGATCCTAGGGCTATCAAGGCGTTTATTCGGGACAGCTTTCAGGCTCAATTCAAAGCAGACAATCTCCCATCTTCTTATCAATCCCAAATCTCTCTTTGGTTGGCCCAGATTGATTGGGCACATAAGATTACTGCAGATGACAACCACACTCTACTGCGTCAGCCAAGCGAAGAGGAGATATTTAAAATACTATGCTCTCTGGCTTCTGGTAAGTCCCCAAGCCCTGATGGCTTCCCTCCTGAATTCTTTGTGGAGTTTTGGGACGCTCTTGGACCAGACTTTGTGGAGGCTGTTTGGCCAAGTGGAATGGAATTCGAATGGCTAAAAGCTTCCTGTTCTTGAGTTTCTAAGACATAATCCTCTTCAGATTCATGCAGCAAGGTAGTGAACGATCTCTGTATACAAAATATGAAAATGTGGATTGAAAACATATAAAATTGAAAAGTTGTGCAAACAAATTCAGAAATCTAACCTGATTGAATTGCTCCTGCTCTAATGAGAATTGTCTGATGCCAGGCATTTGGGCAGCATCGTATGCGAAATGTCTTGTATTTCCTCTCATTGTGGCTCCAAGAAAATTGAGGACCCTGGCTTGAAAAATGACGAAATGGAGCTTCCATTTTTATTGGCGCCAAACTTCTGTTACTGGGAGGAGTGCGTCAGTGGGTGATCCCACCGGCTGGATCCCCACTAGAAGACAAATGGAGTTTCGAACTGGGGTATTCGGAAGTTCTTCGTTCCTTCCGAAAAAAAGCAGGTTGCCCTCGCCATGTCAGCAAAAATAGGCACTTGGGTTCTTAACGGAATGGCATTTTTAGAACCGGTTTCACACGCGTGGCAAAGGGAAGGTCGGTTTTGGGCTAATGGGGGCAACTTATATAATTGTATATATACCACATTTATTTATTTGGCATTAAATTTTATCTTTTTATTATTTAAGCAAGCAATATCACTATGCCACCTAACAACATATTATTAATGATGCTTAATTGCTTTCATTGCCACCTCATCACATTGAATTAAATACAATTAAAATAAGTGGCTAAACTTGGACCGTAGATCTCATAATCTGGACGGTCGAGACGGCGACACTTCGGCGTCTATAAACAAGGGGCCAGCTTATATAATTGTATATATACAAGAAATTTATCGCGGCGGCCAAGGCCGCCGCGAACATTTCTCTTCACTAGAAATAATCTAAGGACGTTTCATATTATAGTAACAATTTGTCAACATGACTCTCCAGTCATCGATGCATCTGCACTTTGTTGACGTATTGTATCATACTTAAGATAGAAGCAATGGAATGAATTTTGCTTCACAGATCCTCTGTTGATATATAACTTTGTAACCATTCTCAAATTTTTTACCATCAATAAAAGCATTATTGAAAACAGTTACTCTCCGAAGAAGAATACGGGCAGGCAAGTTCATGAAGAGCATTAAAGTGACTAACGCAAAGGAAAATTTCATCCCACAACGATAAGGGAGAACATGGTCCTATAGAACTGCAAGAACAAAGATTTGCGTTCTATTTCGTACTTTACCAACATAAATGATAAAGCAACATCTTTGTTGAAAGCCAAATTTCCTTTTTAAACAGTCTTATAATGCGCTTTGTGATGCGGACACCAGCGAGCTCATGATGGCAAAAACATTTTAAGTAAGTAGATAATGCGCTTTGTGATGCTCAAGCATGCTAAAATTTGAGCATGGGCCAAATGTGTGTCATGAGTCCACTTTGAAAGGCAATACAAAATAATGAGTAGGTTTTATGTCGTTTCTATGATAAAAGGAGAAAATAGATCTCTAACAAACTTTTATAAGGGGGCCATAACAATGGCCAAGTACCTTGTATAACCAAACAAATCCCTAATAACTCGAATGCAAATCTGCTAGCAAAAATGTACGAAAGAAAGTTTGCAATTTCAAAGCCAAATACAATGCACTTGGGCACCATGAAAGCCATAGTGTATTTGGCAATACACAAACTATCCTGACATTAAACTAGAAATGAAGCAATTAAAGAGATCTTATTAAAATTCATCTTCAAAGAACAAAGGATCTAATTGGCAAATTCTGCCACTTTGGTATGATGAATACACAAGCGCAAGCAAATTGTATGCATTATAAAAGAACATTACATTGCAAAGGCAAAAACCAGCTTCTTGCCTTGGATTCTTATATTGGGCATTTGTCCTTGGATTCTTATATTGGGCATTTATTCTATGGTACGGATTGGCGACTGCATCTATTTTCCAACCACATCGTAACTTCCAAATTATTTCTGACATCACTTTGATGTTCCTGCTTGCTCAACCTACCTATCTTCACATAGATAACTTATAATCTCAACATGTAGCAAATTGACAATTAACAATCAACATGTGGTCAACGGCATCAACGGCCACCTATAAAACAAAGAATATTAGCACATGGATCTGAGAACCAAATACAACATAAGGAAATAAAGGTTCCATGGACATGCAGCTGCAGCTTGCATAGTTAAGTTGCAAGCATAACAAAGAATGAGCAAATGCAAATTTAACGCATTCATAGAGACAAAAGTATGCTCAAACATCAATTCTGTTATCGGGAGAAGTATCTGCTTGAAAATTAGGAGTGCATCTACCACTTTTTTATGGGTTCTGCTGACGTATTAGGACTTACGAAATATATAGCACTTAAGAAACACACTTTGTTCACATATAGACCTTTGACTGCTCAGATTGATCAAGAAGGTGAAACTAATTTGACAATTGTTGCTTGCAGCAGGCCAGAAGAGCAGCAAACAAAATCTTCATATTTGTAGAAGAGCACCATCATCCCTAATGCACAAGAGAATGGGGCAGGAGAAATAGCAATTTAAAAAGAAATGTACCCTAGGACCAAACCAAAGAGTTGCATTATAATTATAAAAACCATAAGAATGCAAGGAAATTGAAGAAATTGGAAACAACGAAATTGCCTCACTTTATCCCATAAGCACCTCTTAACTAAATGAACTCCACATCTAAGGTAACAAAATTCACATCCTAATAAATACTTGTCATTCATATCACCAAGTATCTGCCTTCCATGACAATTAGATGTTTGAAAAAAGATGTAATGGGGTTCTGCATACAAAACAACATTCCTAATGCTTTTCAAAGCCTATAAATACAGCAACGGATGATCTATTATACAGCAATGGATGATCTATTGTGGAAGCACAAATGTGTAGTTTGACATCCAGCCCAGATAACAAAACATGTCTTTTTAATTGAAAAGTGTATGTATGATCAGTGAGAAAAGGAATAGCAGACAATCCACTAAATAAAATGCTACATAGTGATAAAGGAGAAATGCATAATTTCCGCAGGCCATCAATCTACCAGTGGAATTTTTTTGCAATCCAATTTATATGCTCCAGTGGGATGTTTCTACAAAATTATCCAGCCATACATGATAAGATAAAGAGTTTAGGAAAGTACTCTCCAAACCTGGGGCAATGTGTAGTAGAGGCTTGAGTATAAGGCGTTCTGATGAAAAGGTCACTGGGATAATTGTTCACAACTGAAGAGATCCAGCATCCTGGATATGACGAACGAGAAATATAAGTAGAAGTAGAAATTCCTTTAAATGGATACATACATACATCGTAGCAAAAAAAAAAAAAAAAAAAATTGCAATGCAAAGAAGATTCAAGTATCATAACTGAGCATGTGCAGCAAAATACTCTTGAAAAGCATGATCGATAGTGGGGGCAGAGATGCCTAATTTGGCCTGCTCTTCAAGGCTATGGCGTCCAGGTAACAAAACATATGTTTTCCCTCTATCTTCTTCATCTGTGAAAGTTTTAATGACATCAATAATATATGCCAGCACTGGGCAGCATTCAGGGCAATGGAAGCTCGTTTTTTCTTCAAAACATTCGCCTTCCTCTTCAATAACATTACACACCAGGGTAAAAGTCCAATAAGAGCATTATAAACCAGGAAATGCGATAATGGTTACAGCAGCTATATATTGTGAAAAAACATTCCATTTGAAATATTTGTAGTTTTTAACAACCTTGGGAAAGAAAGGAAGTTTCTAATGTGATTTGAGTCCACAGTGATTACAACAGTTGCCTCCTAGAAATTCTACTTGTATACACATGATTAGATCAAGTTTGATCAACAACATCCAAGTTTTGCGTAAAAGATATTCTGGTTAAGATACGAATTCAAAATGCAGTCTTAAACATTCCTCACCATCTACTAATTTTCATATCTGTGGCATTGCCGATGTCTTTGTATACAGAAAATCTCATATACCTCTTCATTTGCTTTAGCAACAGCAAATCTTTAAACGCCAAATGTCTAACCTCGGGATTCATATACGTGGTGAGATGTTCAAACATCAGATGAAATGAAAACAAGAGGGCGATCAGGACAAATATACCTGCAATGATGACTGTCCATGCATGAAGGGATAGACCTACAGTAAAGCTGCTCTCTTCAGAAATTAGATGAGAAGCTCCAAATTCAATTCAAACATTATAAATCAAGTCCTTCAAGAGTAAAATTTATGGATGTAGAGTACTCACGTCAGGCATTTATTCTGATGCATGAATGTAGAGCGATGCAATCAGAATACTGTGAATGTTTAATACTGTGAAGGGGCAACTGGTTGGAAGGTTAGAAGCATCTATGGATCTAACAAATATTACTGTGAACTTGCTTACATCAGGACCCATCGCCCATTTGCAGGCCTCAAACACCCATACTACAAATATTGAAGAACAAAGATAAAACGCTTACCGGAACATGACGAGCAGATAAATCATTGCCAGAACATCAAGTACAGCCATACACTAATATTCAGAATAGCCCGATCTGAGGCAGGAGCTCTAGGCTTTTATATCTGCACGCTTCATGAATGTGTGCGGAGCTGCTTCTAGAAAACAGGAAGGAATGGCCAAGTAGTGTTGTCTCTAATTTTTTCCTAGCCTTAGGATATGAATTTTTTTTGGCGAATATTTGTCAAATGAGAATAGCCAATTTGGCGAAAGTCCAAAAAATCTCAAGAAATTCTATAATCCATGAGGCGAATCTTCTAGCATTCATAGGAGATGCTTGAAAGTTAGAGTCGATATACATAAGCACATGATGTATTTGCAATGCTAGAATCTCTTTAACAAACTGTGCATGCATCTAGGTATTATGGACATGCCTAGAAGCTGGTAGGACGGGCACATGCATAGGCGTCACGAATTGGAACATGAACTTCACTTTGTCTGTCATGCAAACATGGGACAAGTATTCTCAAGGAATAAGACGTGCTTGGAGAAAAAATAGCAAATGGGAAATTGTATTAGCTAGAGGTTGTGCCCAACAAGGAAACGTGTAGAAGTATCTGTCAACAGGCCGAGAGGTTGCATGTTACTATTGTGAGATTTGCTACGCTTCTTCACGATCAAATTATGCTTTGCCGGACTTGGTTTGATAGCTACGCAAAATAAAAGGATTATAGAATATAACCAGCTACACCACAACTCACAACCTTTTAATCCTTGACCAACAATAGCACTAAATGTATTCATGTTTATAGATGTAATGAAGTGTCAGGCATTAGCTGGAGATAGGTACGAACTATTGACAACATGGAGTGAAATAGAATGCATAGATGTAATGGAGTCCATCCAGTTAAGGTTTGCTTTAGGGTTTTGTAGAAGATTGCAAGTCTAATGCCTGGTCAATAAAATTGCATTTATAAGGTGTGATAGATCCTATTAGCATTCGCATTCTATTTATTCATTTGTTTTTTAATATTAGGGTGGAGGAACATTTCACCTATTCAAGCCTAGCTTAAATTAAAAAGTACCTTACGACGTACGCCAAACGACCAAAGATGTCAACACGTTTGATTTGTATGCCTGTGATTGCGCCATGTGGTTCCTACCAACCACGACTGCAATTTTCCTTCCCTCGACCATTACATGGGAGAAGGTTCCCCCAGAAGACTCTTATACAGGATGTGAAAGTTCTTCCTAGGGGGCTCGTCAACTACTTACCTCGAGTAAGGGTCCTACCATAAAACCCACCATTGAAATTGTCTCCATCTCTATAAGATGCTGAATACATAGTGATGACGTTATGCTATCTAAACACACATCCCAAACCCTAACCTAAATTTGTATGATGATATGGTCAATAGCATTGCATGCTCCATTCATGTTGCATCCTTTCAGTTCTTCAAGATTAATAATGTGATAAATCCTTGAACCAATTCTAAACTTTAGACCCTAAAACTGTAAACCCTATGCATTAACGTGTGACTTTTCACATGTCTATGTATATGCATAATTATTTAATGTGATCCTAAAGGAGATAGTTTTCCTCAATATAATAAAAATCCATATACGGATGATTGTCCACAAAGGATGGGTTTAGGATTTGAGATTAAAACCAGCCAAAGTAATAAATAGAATAGATTAACGAATAGAACCAGCCAATGATTTGAGCTGAAATATAACTCTAAGTTTGTCTTCCCTTTTAAACTAAAAACCTGCATTCATGTGTAAGCATTCCATAAAACCAGCGTAGTTGAAAAATGAAACCAACCCAAATACAAAAAGAATGCATGCATGCTGTAAAATAAGTCCATTGCGACCTGGAATTGGATCTTTGCGCTCCAGAATGGAAATGCTTGTTTAGTGTCCAAACGTAAATGACGCCAAGATCAGAGGCAAAAATCGATATGAGGCACCAGATAAGAGAGCAAAAGACTCGCAGGGAGTAACAAATTCGTAGGAAGGACCAAAGAGGAATTCAAATTTCGGCATTGAAGGTAGGCAACCAGCATCCCGCAAGAAAGCCGCAAGCGGGAAGGGAACGCCGCAACATGCGGCGTTCCTGCACGCAACCCAATACCATCTCTTTTTAAAAAAGAAGATGTGAATTTTATAAACATTGTAGGTTCACTATGTGGAAAGGTAATGCCAAAATAATTCCCTAATGTGAATTTTATGAACATTGTAGGATCACTACGTTACAAACATTGTGCATTGACTTTACAAACATTGTGCGCTTGTTCTAAAGTTATTTCTAATATTCAAGAATATATGTTATTTGTTCAAACCAAGAAGCATCACATTTCTAATGATGTTTCACATTCAACATTACTCTTATTTATTTGTATGACATTCAACATGAAAGGAATTAGAGAACTTCGAAACAATCAATTGTTACGTAAACCAAAAGATCCTAGATCTGAAATTCATCTACTTTGCTCAGCATATATGCTGACCTTGGCCTCTCTTCATGCTTTCTCAATTTAAACATGCACCTTGCTATTGGATCTAGGCAATTCCATACTCTTTCAATTATGGAACTTAATGCCATATATAGACAATGTTTTTCACGATCTGCAGGTCAAAATTTTACCAGATGTAAGTATATAGCTCCAACATTACTTAAGGCATGTAACTAAGAGGTACATTGCAGTCTTTTATCATATATTCAACACATTAGAATAACAATGGGGACAATGGGATGCTTCTTGTGCACATTAGAATAACAATAAGGACAATGGGATCCTTCTTGTGCAATCTTGGACTTGGTGAGAAGAGTATAGTCCTTTGCTATTGCATCAAAAGAATTACAACATAATAGAGAACTAGTAAACGGGTGCCCGGCGTTGCCGGGCTAATGTTCTGGAATGTGTTTTTGATCAGCCTTTAACGTCCATATGTGCAACTTTCAGTTTTCTTTAGTAATTATTGTTCAGTACACGCATCTTTATGGTGAGCTTATGTTCCTCAAGATGATCCCATGTGTATGAGTACTTCAAGGGAGCATCCACAATTTTGGTCGATTTCCTCATGGAACCTGGCAAAAACTCCTCTCGAGACAACAATGAGCCCCCCTAATAATGACATCACGTGAGTGCAACTTAACACATGTTAATGCTTGCAAAAGTGGACATGATGCTTTTCTAATTATTATTGTTGTTGATTTGGTCTACAAACAGTATCATCAATGTATTAACTTTGTGTTTAAGGGATGGGTTTCAGTAGAGAAAACAATGCTTTATAAGGAATGTGAGAAGCATAAACTAATTCTTGTCTGTGCTACAATCATGAGTTGGATCTAGTCGGGCGTTGTCGGGCATTAGTCGGGGGTGTTGGTTAGGACAAATTTGTGAAGGTTTTAGGGGAGTGCGATGTTACGTGCTCGAGCTAAAGTTGCATTCGTTTTGAAGGGAGCAGTATATTTTGCCCAGATGTTTGCAGAAATTCTCGAGAATTTGCTCTAGCTAAATTTGTAGGCATAACCTATGAGTTTGTATGTGGCTTGGATGCCACTCAGTTTGAATGTGTAGGTCACATTCCTTTATGCATGGACCGAATTGCCATTTAGGCTTGCCCTCCTCTGCAACATATGATAGCTTGAATCAACATGGTATAATTTGGAAAGTTGTTGACCATGTCACAAATGCCAATATTTGTTGTGCTTTCTAGTTTGAAATTATTGCTTGAAATAAGCTCACTTTCCAAATGATTACATATCATTGTGTATTGTCCACTATACAGCTATGGAGAAAAATGATGTTAAACACAATGTTATTAGACATACTCATAATATTTTGAAGTAATATAATATTGTAATAAAATGTTAAAACCATAATAAATTGTTTGTGGTTGTTTGCCATAGGTGTGTTTGCCATAGGTGTGCTTGCCAATTCAGCAACTAAA
This sequence comes from Isoetes taiwanensis, assembly GCA_021234155.1. NCBI lineage: Eukaryota > Viridiplantae > Streptophyta > Lycopodiopsida > Isoetales > Isoetaceae > Isoetes > Isoetes taiwanensis. Next base: position 52,162 of record JAJEKV010000058.1, on the reverse strand, counting down.
TTAAAAAATTCTCTCTCAAACGATTCAGCATATAGTCTAAAATGCTATGAACTTTATATACCTTAGAATAGAGCACTCTCAATATGAGCAACTACATGCGTCGTGGTGACAATGGCAACCAAACAGTAGGGAATGACAATGAGAATATGAGAGACAAACAAAATAATTCAAAGAAAATATCAACTGTGTACTAACCTTCCAATTATACCATATAGCAAAGAGAGATGTTCAGAAATGTCAGCCTAAAGCTAGAATAAAATAACTAACTAAAGGAAAAGAAATATGAAATTTAGATGCATTTGGAACAGCAAGAAATAAGGCTTACAATGCAATTACCTATGATACAACCAGCCCAACAACCGAAGAGCTTTTCCTTTAAGCCTTTCCTGCAAAAAGCAAAAAACATTCCATTTCTGCACTCAACTTGTAGCCAGCCAAGCCCTAGACAGAGAACTCATAGATAAAATTTTATAACAAATTATTCTAGCTCATACATTTTACAAATAGAAAATGTTATTCTCAAATATTATTCTTTTACCTGCTTCAAAAGGCCAGACTTATTCCTCAAAGGCCTGGTTGTCCTTGTTGACTCCGAAAACCCTGAAACGAATGTCCCACTTGAGGATTTCCATAACTAAGGAAGCGAATGCATCTACGTTTTATGTGAACATATTTTTTGCAAATCTGTTATACTTGCAGCAAAGGAAAAGATGGTTAGCAACATGATAAATATGACTGAGCTAAAATAATAACCATGTCCCCAATCTGGTCACATAAATAAACTTGTTATCTCATACATTGATGACTGGGAAAACAAAACAAAACATTTCAAATTTATTTACAGTCCAGCATGCGAGCAGAAAAGACATCATGGAAAAAAACATGGAAGGAAACCAACAACTGAATTATGCATTTGATGAAAATGACCAATTATCAAGCAACCAAGATAACTATAAGAAATTAGTAAAAGGTCAAAGACATACATAAGGGCAAAATTTGCTTCAAAGATCACCTTTCCATGGCAATTAACCTATCAGAAACAGGAGCACTCTCTACTAACCGCAAAATAAATGGCAGTGTAGGAAATGCTAGATCAGCAGGTTGCCATTCCATGCACAAAGCTTCAATGTTCCTACCGAATTTTTTTTCTGGCTGGAGATTACTGCAATAAAATCAAGTGCTACTGCAAAAAATAAGTTGCAAAAATGGGTGCAAGAAAAGAATAAACTAAGAGTTCAAGAAACCATACCTGAGCTCATTGAACACCACCACACTTCTTTCATCATATCATTAAGAGAATGTGTAACAATAGGAAGACCGAGGAAAGAAACATGCACTTCTTCTCCGAAAATAGCATACTTACTCCTGCTTACCACGTTTCTGCTCTATCCTTGTTATGCTTATTCGTTTCTAAATTTCAAAAGAAAAACCAACTGGTTACATTGTCTCAGACCTAGCTACTTGCTCCTTAACGCTCTGCAGTTTTGAGAGTGTTCCCTCTGTTTCATACCTATAAAAATACACGGTTAAGAGAAGGCAAAGGCAAAAAACTTGAAAGAATCAACCTTAAAGGAGCTCCAACCAGCTATCTGGCGTTAAAAACCTGGATGCTAACAGTATGGGGAGGCATGCGTTTGCTGCCATTTAATCTAATCTGCTATTGCTGCCAGAGGCCTCCGATTCTGATTTGCTTCCTCCATTTTCGAGCTCTGAAGGAAATCGAAGGGGTAAAACATTGAGCAAAGAAATTGGATTTGCTTGCCCAGAAGAAAAATCGGCTCTCCAGCTTTCCCAGCTTTCCCAGCTTCCCAACCATCTCTGCATTTCTTAAATGTGCGTGGATAATCAGCTATATAAGCGTTACAGCACCGCCCTTCAAAAACGGATAAACCTGGCCCCGAAAACACCAAAAACGGCTAAAACCCTAGCCCGAGAAGAAACCCAGTGGAAAAAAAAACATGCCAAAAACTAAAACTTCCGGTGCCAAAATCACGCTTTTGGCCGGAAAAAGGAGTGTTACCGGCGTTACCGACCGCCGGAAAAAAGAGGACACACCCACCCAAAAACATTTTAAATAAGTAGATGTGATTTCAAATGGTAAATCCTTCTTGTGGTGGTGGCAGCAGCAGCTAAGAAAGTCGTAATGCATAACCCCAAATACAATATAACCCAAAGTAAAATGAAACATGTTGCATTCATCAGCTTAGCATTACCTTTCTGTTCTATACTTCAACATCAGACAGGTCACCATCAGACAGGTCACCACAGTGATAATGATGAGGAATCTAGCATAAACAATAATCTCATTGGTGTTGACCAAAAGATTTGTCAAACAAAAAGCAGTCTTCCTGCCTGTAGCAGGTTATGACTTATACCTGTGTTTATGTATCCTTTACACTGGCTGCTAGCATCTAGCTTTACAAATCCACAGAAAGTAACATATCAGACTCATTGCTAAAAGAAAACTTTGCCATGGCCATTGCCCCCAATAATGGACATGGTAAACCAAGCTGTTTAGAAAGTCCTGAATACATTTTACTTTTCTCTTGAACGACACAGACACAACATGAGAAAACATAGCAAAATTTGAGCAAAACTTTCAAATGAAGCAAATGTCTTACTATAATTGAGAAAAGCAGAAGATCATGGGCTATTAACTGGCTAGCTCTACAACTTCTAGCTTACTATATTCATGCACAATGGCTCAGACTGATACAAAATAATTAAGACGGAGCTTCCCTCACAAATGTTACTTATATTTTTCAAAAATTACATTGCATTCTTTTAAAAAAGTTTAAACCAAAACGATTTACCTGCTCGTTGCACTCCTCTGATAAGAGATGGCCAATTCTTGACTCTGCCTAAATGAATATGATATTGACAAATAATAACATTTTTGCCATGATAAATGACTTTTATATTCTTACTCGCTTCTCCTTGTCGTCATGCATCTCCATTGTCCGCAATGGTTTCTCTGCAAGATGTTAAAAGAGATATGGGCATTTAAAAGCAATCAAATATGAGATCAAGTAGCAGACATCGAAATGCATCAAGTTCTTAGGAGATGGCCAGTCACACCATTTAAGGAAAATGTGGCCACAAGTATGAAACTAATTATCAATAATGCTAGTATGCTCTAATTCCATATGGACATGCTATTACAAAGTCATAGAAGCAAAACCCCCAAGATTTTCAAGAAAATCAATATCAACTACAGGGCAAGGGTTACATAACTGCATTGAAGGATTGTAAGCTTTGCACCGCACATTCAAGAGGGCTTGTTGTAGCACAGTACCTGTTACTCAGTAATAGTCCTGCAATCCATCCGCACAGATATATAATATACAATATGTACTTTAAATGACTAAAATTAAGCATCTTGTGCTGAGCAATTAAATGTAACAAACTTAGATTGCCACATTTGATCTTCAATAACCCTTTGCATCATTATGATCGCATATCCTACAAATGCATTAGATGGACTCTTAGACATGACCTGATACTGGGATGGTCTAGAAATAAACATTTACCTTCAACTTTTAAGGGGCCCGTAAATGCTGTTCTTGGGAAATCCCTAAACCCAAACGAAATAAATCTCCTCAAAGCCCTAACATGCCATAGCAAGCGTTAACACCGTAAACATATTCCCAAACGACTGTCACCTGTGCAACTGTTTGTAGAGAAGAAATTTGCAGAATGACCTGGAGGTTACCTTGGATCGACGAATGCTGTCTCCACCAACAGATTTGGCAAAAGCTGGCTGGAATAGAACATGAAAAGGAGAAGGATTGGAGGCAATGTATACTTCCATAGCCACAAACCAAGATTTACAGCAGAGCAGACGCCAATTGTTTTTGCTCACACATTCCCGTGATCAGAAAGTTTAGCAATAACAAATTGAAACGGGAAGAAAGGCTCCAGACAGAGAAACAAACATCATAAGAACTGTACTGTCAAACTGTTAAAGAATTCCAGAGAAAGAAAATAAAGATCATGAAAAGCCAGGCACGTGTTCCTTGATCAAAGCATCATCGCTAAACAAAAATGCAGTAAACAAAAATGCATGCACGAAATTAGAAAAGAAGGATGTACCTGCTAAAGAGCATGGAAGCTGTTTGAAGCTCTTTGTCTGGAATCCTGAAGCTAAGAATGGCTCCTGTAAGATGGCTTCAAGAACTACTTCTCTTCCAAAGCAGTAAGAACGGCTCCAGAAACTCTTAAGAAGAGCTCCAAGAATGCCTTCTCTTCCAAACCCCAAGTTAAGAACGGCTCCAAATGCAAACGTGAAAGGATTGTTTCCTGGCCAATACCGGCTTCTGTTTCTGTAAAATCCATCCCTTAGACAAATAAGAAAATCGACATGTTGCTTGCAGATGAAATGCCACTTTTGCTTGCAGGTGAAATGCCATAATGAAAAATCCACAGTGTTTCTTGCAGATTGAATGCCATAAGAGAAAACTTAATGTCGATAGAGTACTTTACTCACCATATAACATTCAACCCAAAGAGAGGCCAAGATGAGAGAGCAAAAATAGACTTGCGGTCGAAAGAGAAAATTGTAGCAAGAAGTGACATTGAATCAAGTTTTTTCCATCGGCACAAATGAAAACCCTAAGGCCAAGCTTTTCATAAGAAGTCAATTTGCTCTTGTTTGCAAAAGAATGCCAACTAAAAAGAATGGCAAGCCAAAGATTCCATGACTACGAAAACACTTAGAATTTTGATGCATTTTTAATACAAATGGCAAGAAAAACTTACAACTATGATGTGCTCTTGTTTGCGGTAGAAGATCAACGCCCCCAAACCGTTACATGAATGGGTCTTGCAAAGTTTAGGGTCATATCCGCAAACAAAGAGAAATAAAAGAAGAAATGGCTCACCTTAAATGAAATGCAAGATCTGAAATGCGAGAATCCGATCAAAGAACCCATCCAAGAACTTGTGGCACAATCGGGGGAGCAATTCTAGAAGCCAAAATCATGAAGCACCAAAGCTAGTAAAACCTTTGAGCTTCTGATTTTGGAAGCGGCATGTAATCAGCATGTAATTAGTGCAGAGGGCTCATATTGTAGATTATGGGATTGTGCAGGGGATTCAATGGGCAGCTCCTCAAGCATTTGCGATGGGAAACAGGCCGACTCCGAAGATAACAATCTCGGGAGTTCCTAATTCAAATTCATCAAAAAAAAAAATCAGTTGCTACGACAGAAATTAGGATACAAATTTCTTCACACACGAATGAAGAGCATTTAAAGATGTGGGGCGGCGAGATTTAAAATTGGCCTTTCGCATCCCACAAGGGCAGAAGGGAATGCCGCATGCGGCGTTACATGCGGCGTTCCATGGCACGCACCCCAACACCATCACAAAATAAAAAAAGAAGATTGGTGACATATATGTTTTGGCAGAATACATTGTTACCATCACAAAATTAACATGAGGCCAGAGATAATATCTTCTAAAAAATTTCAAAGGTCACAAAATTAGTTTAGGGCCAACCAAGAATAAAAACTTGCGTAAATTATAGACAAAAACATCTTCAATGGGCTTTCATATCATATGGATAGAGTGCACTGGAAAGTACATAGAAGCTCTAAATCATGGTTTTGCTTTTGTTTTTGTAATGCAGGACTCAGACATATAGAAGCGCGTCAGATACTGGAACTTCTCCCATTATCTGATCTGCCCTAATAGACACCCTTCTTTAAGCTTGAAGTTCCAATTACAAAAGGACTTTTGATGCTCGCAAATAGTCTCCAATTGCACAGGAGTAGTCCCATCATATCATGCCTAGCTTTGATGACAAGAAAGACCCAGGAATGTGCGCTTCAAGCATGGCCTTGGAAGTAAGTTCAATGCACCTCAAATAGGGCTTGGGCATTAATGCACAGTTTCAATTGGGTTTATACTTCAAGCAGGGCTTGAAAGTAAACGTTCACTTCTTGTTGGGCTTTAAGGTATATTCCACATGTTAAATGCACACCTATGGGTTAGGCATCAAGGCGAATTCCATAAGCAAGGCTTGGGAATATAGGTGCATTTCATGCATGAGTTGAAACTTGGATAGAACCTTATCAACCATGATTGTTTAGCTATATTGTGGTACACAAGGAAGTTACTCCTATAGGAGGATGTAAAAAGAAAAAAAAAACTGTTAAATAAGGTTGAAGGAGCAAACTACCTCGGGGTTTTCTGTTATAGAAAAATCTCTACAAGAAATTTATTGCGGCGTTTCTTTCCTATCTTCTCCGTAATTTGAACTTGCGCCAAATAGCCTTGTATTATGGTGCCAAGGTTAGTAGCCTTCTCAATCTATCTCGGCTTTGGAGTTGCAGTTTCTTAACAAGTTTAGAAAATCTCCAATTTTGAACGGGAAGAGTTGTTTAGGGTCTGCAAATCTGAGAAATGCAACTTGAATTATGGGTGAAGATAAAAGAGCATTATGTGGCTAAGGTAGGTGCCTTGTACCCTCTGCTCTCACCATGTGAATCTTGTTAGACAATGTCTATGTACATGAGGAACACACACTTTTTGACCAATTTTGGCAAAGATGATACCCATATGTTGATACATTTATTTTTTACATGATATTCTTGCTGATAAGCTAGAAGTCACGAATGTTGACATGCTAGCCTAAGTGGCATTGATTACATGTATAAATGGCGAATCTCTAAAATTCAAAAACGAAATACCTAGATGTGTGCCAATCAAGCAAATTCTGGGAAATATGCTTCGCCTTTAAAGTCATAACTATAATTGCAAATACAGCATGTACATTGAGTCGGCACATAACCGCTTGCCTTGCACATGTTTCAGCTCATTTGTGCATGCATCTAGAGTGTTGATAAACATGACCTTATCTGGATCTCCACATCTCAGGTATTAAAAAAGCTTCAGTGATTCTTTTCCTTGTCCATGTTGTACAACTGTTGTAATCATCGCATTCTGTGACACTGGATCCTAGATAAGCAATCTATCAAACATCCTATGTGCATCATGTATCCTACAACGCCCACAACAACATCTAGCAAAGGAAACTCAAGTTTCAAGGGCATGCACAGAACCATTGACGGATCAAGTAAAGAATATGGAATCCACACAGCATGGAACTAATGAATCTATGGAATATGAAACAAGCTTGGAATAAGGAATATGGAATATAAAATATAAAATATAAATTCTAAGTAGATGAACAAACAATGACAATTGTTCTAAAAAAAATGCAAACCTGAAGATGTAGGGTAACTAATAGTGTGGAAGGAAAAAGGTCCTGGCTTTTGTAGCACTAATGGCTCTCAAATTGTCTGCACAAAAATAGTCTCTTTAAATGCAGCCTCTTCGTTTCTGGATAAAATGAATCTAATCTTTACAAAACACAAGCAAGAACACTCTCTTTAAATGCAGCTTCTCCTTTTCTGGATAAAATGAATCTAATCTTTGCAAAACAGAAACAAGGAGCTCAACACAGCACCTCATCCGTAAACGCCAGATGCCTTCAGATAAAGACCATTTTGAAGCACGTCTGCCTTCCAACATTCGGCTCACAATCCCTTTTTGTCACAAACAGTTCAATATCAGAAGAAAAAGAACCCATAATTTAAGTAGAATGGAATAAATAAAGGATGCAAATTTACTGCCAAAACGATTAATCCAATGCTACTCTGAACCAGTCGGAATTAACTTATTTAAAAAAAGCCGCACGCAATTTGTTGTCCTTTAAGCTCTGCTCTTTTGTAGTATTCTGAATGCTGAAATTTGTTCAATCGAGACTGTGTATGGTGATGATTATGATAATTTGCTCATGTATTAATCATTTCGAGATTACACTTTATAGTATTCTGTAAGCTTGGTCAATTTGGATTGACGAATCGGAGATTCAGGCTGTGGACGATGAAACAGGGGATCCACTGCTCTGTGATTTACAGTTTTTTAGTTAAATTTGATGAATAGACTGGCACAACCTTATGCAGATAATTTGAATAGCATGTTCCTGCGCGCTACAGGCCCAATTTTGCCTCGCCAAGGTCTGCTCATGTAGTTACAGACCCAACAGCAGAATCAGGCCCAACAGTTTGTAATCTAAAATCAGGCTGTTCTTCAGGTGCAAAATCAGCAGGTTTTTCAGCCCCAACAAGGGCAATGCATGTACTACGGAGATGAGAATAATCCATGAACTTCAATTTTCCGTTGGCCAGAAAAGGGAGATGATCCACCGGAATTGTCAAATTTCCATAGATTATCTACCAATTCGCTCAATAGCTACTCTTATTTCTATGATCCAGTGTCAGAATTTTCAAATTCAGCCATGGATCAACAACAGCAGAGTTTTGATCATCAACAACAGGGTTTTGGCATAATTGAAGGGCCGGGATTTTGTCCATGGAATGTTTGAAGAGAGCGAATTAAGTAGCATTGGTGATCGAATTTTGTCATTCGACGGATTTGGAGATGCTCAATTCATTGAATCACAGAGTTCGCAGCCAGAAATTCTCCAGGGGCTTGAATATTATGATTGTACCAGGGGTTTGAATATTATGATTGTAATTTGAATTCAGACTAGTTACAGGGCTTCATAGATGATCTTCAATTGCCGAAAACAGAGGAATTTTCCTTTTCTTTGGCATTCGAGGAAAGCTCTTCTGAATTGGCTCAACATTTGGGATTACAGAGCTTTCGCCGCACACATGGTTCTCTGTGTCGTGAATTTCAGAAACAAAATCAAATGCAGTTGATTGAGGACAGGGAGAAAATTAGAATTGTTTTTAGGCGGACGAAAAAAGCCAAACCGCTTTATATATGTTTAGATGGATATCCTTTACTAGTTATCTACTACTGGGAACGATAGAGCGTAGCCAATATATATTGTGAATAAGTATGCTTAAGGCAACTCTATTCATCACTAGGTTACATCTACTTGATACTACAACTACAGAGTAGTTGTGTAAAATTAAATGACTATTTGTTTGATGGACTTTTGGGTAAGAACTCATACCAATTAGTAGTTGGGATTGGGTAAGAACTCATACCAATTAGTAGTTGGGATACTGCAAAGCGACCTTTTTAATCAATACTAGAAACGTTTGCCCGGCGATGCCGGGCATTAGTCATAGGCGCATGGAATATTTAGTTAGATATAATTGCATAGATTGAATGGGATATGGTGGAATGTAAGTAACCATGTGTAGTTGAGTTTGAATACTAAAGCTGTAATGGAAGCATTATGAGAGTTTGGTATGCTATGTAGGTGTGTTGCATATACAGCAACATTGTTGTAAAATGTGCTATGTATATACACAATACATATTCACAACAATGTTTACTTCCTTGTTGAAAGAAGGGAACACACTCACAACAATGTTTCGAAGTGAAGAGCATGCCAATTAGAACACTATTGCTAAAAGTAGTTAATTATGAACAATACATCATTTGAAGTATGTTCATGCTTCATATCAAATTTGCCACAGTTTAGAAGTTTTATGAGAGCAAAACTCACCATAATTCAAAGCCATCTATCATAAGAAAACAAAGAAAAGAGTAATAGGTTAGTCTAGGAATAATTCATATACTATTCGACATAAATCACATGCATGGACTCTAGAGACGTGTGCCCAATGATGCCGAGCATTTGTAGACATGTAATTGGTAGATTCTATGCAGAATGGGTAGTAGAATATGTGTACAGACCCACTTATGTTTCTTGAGAGTATGTTTGCATGACTGTAGATGCAAGTGAGGTTGCTATGAGATACCTGTGGTGGATGGAATATAGATATAATGATTGTAGACATATGAATAATCACACATGCAATTTTGTATTTGTTTCGAATCTAAATGCAATGCAACCAGAACTTAAGCTTTTGTGAACCGAAGATACATGTAAGACATGCCAACCTATATATTGATATTCTAATTCTCCCGGCATGAATTGAAATGTCTTTTCTTATCTCCTTGCAGAAAAATAAAAGCTTCCAAACAATCCATTGGCTTATGCATGGGTCCCATTATATTTAAATGTCTGACTTTTTATATTCACATGAATAAATCTTTGCATACCATTACATCATTTATTTTGTCTTTTAAGACACATGCATATGAACAATCGCAGTTCATGCGTGGAATTGAACCACTAATCCCTGATCTGTGGCATCATTCAATTAGAATACAAATTTTTGAGAGATCAAAAGCATACACATGCATGTATGAATATATCTAGAACTGACTTAGATTGTAGTAGAGTAAGACTTTTAAAAAATTATAGAGGAAGAATTGTTGTTCTTCCATCAAGACTTCGTGAGAAATGTTTTATCCATCCCCAGTTGTTAACTCTATGGCATGTCCAATTTTTGTCATGTAATAGCCCCAAATCAGTGATCATACTACTTTATGTATATAGCTAGAACTGACTCAAACTGCAGTAGAGTAAGCCTCTTTAAAGAATTATAGCAAAAAATTATCATTCTTTCGTGAGTTGATGAAAAATGTGCTATCCATCCCTATGGCTGCTCATTTTTCATGGCTTTCGCAGTGATCACTCTACTTGTTGAAAACTTCTGAAAGCAACACTGGTCAATGCAATCAAGGTCGTGCATTAACAGCTGTAAATGAGATTGCATCATGCCACATAGAAATCTCAGTTTTTTAGTGCAAATATCCCTATGGCTGCTCATGGGCCAGGATTGTATGCTACATGATTATATGCTAGTAGATTTTTGCAATTCATTTCTTGACAATCTGCTTTTTTTCAACAAAAAAAAAAAGCACAGCTTTTACCTCAAAAGATCGTAACATTCTATCCACAATATAGCAACTTTGATTGTTTCTGCTATATACTTTCCATTTTCTGTAATACATGTCTGCACAAAGAAAACATACCAAACTACATGTCTGCACCTGTTAAAGATTGCAGGATCCTTCACTGTGAACAATAATAGAGAATTAAGCTAATATAACACAAAAACATTCTAAGATCATTTTTTAACAATTATTAAAAAAAATATGGATCTGCTTAGAAGTAGTAAGGCTCTATCATTGCTTAAGCTAATAAATAAAAACATTCCACACTACTTTTAAATTTGGTTCAATATGTTGTGCACATATGAGCCTAGAAGAAGTGGAAAGAACACAGATAACATGTCACATTTGTCCAAGCAAATGCAAAAGAGCAACATTATCCTGAACTAACCTGGTAAATAGGGGGATTCGTTGGATCCATGCAAACAACACAGTCCAAAAGCTCGTAGACATTCCAAAGTTCCTGCAATGATTGATTTCAAAATAAAAAAGATTAAACCAAACAGAGTATTCAACCTTCATAAAGTCTTATACCATCTACAGACAATGCATGCCGAAGCATGAATCCAACAACTCTGGAGCATAGCCACTCTCAGTAATTTCTTGCAACACCTTATGAGCTGCATCATCGTGTACATTTTGTTGCATAAATCTTACATTGTGCATCAACTGTTCCTTATAAAAAAAATGCAAGTAGGTTCATAGCTAGCTTTTAACGAATTATCAAAACAGAACATCACCTGATACTTGACAGTTTTGCTATATGCGAGGGGCTTTTGGTTTTGGTGATAGGAATGCAATGGTGAATAACATCCCAAGAAACTGCATGAATGGTATTTTTGTTGATCCATCTGAATCACTTGGTGCATCAACGTGACCTACGGCTGGAGCTGCTGTGTTTTGGAAGCCACTGATCTGAAAGACCATCTGTATACAATAATACAACCATTTCCAACAGGCATTATACAGAGGAAGAAAATTTAACTGAAGAAGAAAGAAAGGATTAGGTACTGCATATTTAGACTAAAGGTGCACACAAAAGACCTTGAAACCAGTGTTAGGCTGTTAGTAATGAGCCCAACATGGTGAAAGGATTACTTCAAAACTTTGAGATGTGACAAATAATACAACAGAAAGAAACAAAGGCCATAAAAAGTACCCTTTGAGAATTGAAAATAGAAGACGAAAATCTAAACTCAAGCTCAATAACCGTACAAAAAAAGAAGTAACCATCTGGAAGAAAAATCACCTCCAACAATCTATCTGGAATGATGGGCCGATATTACAGTGATGCCCAATCTCCCACTGCAAAATTAACACGTCAAAACTTCCATGGCTAACAAGATTCCACAGGACGGAAGTTTCTAATGTCGTTGTGCTGACATGGCCAGGAAATGGATTCGGTTAACTGGCAGGGGATTGGTGCTGGGAAATCAATTGCCGATTCTCCTTAGCATGCCACGCGTCCCACCTTCAACCTTGGCGCCAAACGAATTTCGCTAAAAGAATTTCGCGCTATTCTATTCTTCATTACAGAACCTGCCATCATAGAATCGGACAGAAAGTAGGGACCAACACTGCATAGCTGCAATCTGCATCTGCAGGTAAATCTTCTGTTCCTGTTCCTATTATTGTAATAAATTCCTAGATCATGTACCTGTTCTTTTAATAAATAAATGGATGACTGCAGAGATCCAAGATTGAACTAAAGAACCGTACCTTGTGGACATTTCTTATTTGAAGGTGCAAGTTTAAACTGTTGTTCCTTTATTTATAAAGATTTCATCAAATTTCATCTTCTAGCAGTCTTGTTTCAAAGATTTTTGCTGCTATATCTGTTGTACTTGGCATACTCCTTTAGCTTTAACAAACTTTAGTTATAATTAACTTTGATTTCCACATTGCCTTTGCATGAACACTTCTTTATTCAATTTCTTCTTTCCAGATGGATAATGAGGTCGACATTGTGTATGCCACACAAGATTGTTCACAGTCCTCTTTTCTACCTGCAATTCCAAATGGGACTGCTCATACCCATCCACAAAAGCTTAGTTGCAGGAGAACTCAGCTACCTAAACCTTCACAAGGCATTCATATGCCTCAAAACCCTCCTTTCCTTCCATATCTTTCGTCTCATGGCCCAATGTTTGTTCCTCTTGTCCATGGCCATAACACATTTCAACCAAATTCCATGGACCAAAATCAAATGTCAACGTATCAGCCCAATGCCATGAACTACAGCCAAGATCCTCAGCTGAATTTAAGCCAAAATGCCCATCCACCTATTGTCATGAACCAAAGCAATAATGTCCTTGACTCCAAAGTGAAAGTGAAGCCCGTAAAGAGGCAACGGAGTGAAGCTAAGAACAACAGGAATACCTTGAAGAAATGCAAGGGAGAAAAGGAAGATGGAAGTGTCAAATACGCACGCTGGGAAGATAAGTGGTGTGTTTCTTTGATTCATGTTCGTGGCAAAATGCAGGATGAATTCTCAAAGCCACCGAAACAAGGCATCAATTTATGGAATACAGTCTTGACAAATGTGTCCAGACTTTGACAAGGATGCAGAATCATGGAGGAAGAAGTGGAATGCCTTACACAAGGAATACATGGCTATCAAGGCCCATAATAACATTTCTGGAAATGAGCGAGCAGAGGAGAGCCAATGATATTCATCAATTGATTGATGATTACATGGGTCATCGTGCCAATGTAACAAAGGCTGTTCATGTGGGAGCGATCTCTTGCGATGAAGATGTGAAGGAGGAAAAGCCATCTGTCTCCAAGAAAAATGCAAGAGACAAGAAGTCTCCCTTGCTGGAGGAAATGAAAGAAGGTCGTGAAAAACTTCTGGAGAAGATGTCACAGTGGGAAGAGCGCCGTTTGGAGATATTGTCAGATCTGCGTACATCCTTCGCTGAACTAGTGAAGAAGTTTTAGAACTATTATTGTATTTGTTAAATTGATGCAATTCATTTATTATTCTGATTGTAACAGTCCAAAAATGTTATGCTTATTACTTTAACGTAATATTACTTTAATGTTTTACTTATTACTTTTACTTGGACGAAAAAAATATGCCCTTTTGTTCCTAGAGAACAAAATATAGGATCTATTACATCTGCAGCATGGATTCTTCTCAGTTCTTCAGTGCAAAACTTCTGGCCGAGTTACAGCAATCAGTGAATTCTTCTGTCAATGCTGCAGTGACACCAGACTTGTGAGTCATAGGTTATGCCCTCTTGTAAAGGATTGTAATTTATATACGGGTCTTGTGGCCCTTTTCATCTTGAGGATTAGAATCTTGTCATGGAAGGACAGTTATCTTTAGGATAGTTATGGAAGGCTGAGACCTTGTTTCACTATGTGTAAGATAGTCTTTTTACTTACTAGCTCAGTAGTGGCATCTTTAGTCTTCCATCAAGCCACTCATTCGAAATGCTTTTGCAGTTGTATTTTTACTTGCAAAATATAGTTAAATGATTTGATTGGGGTGCTGATATCATATTGGAGTGTTGGAGATCGGATTATGTAACTAGCACATAGGATTATGTTAATATTTGAACGAGAAGAGGAGATGATTGCCGTGAAACTTCATGCTTTGTCTCATACTGTTACGACACTTCATATGCTGTAACACCATGTTCACTACAGAAGTACATTGCAAGAACCACAATAAAAATTCGTGGCTGGCCTAATAATTTGTGGCTGGCTTCCAGATGATAAAATGTGAGAGCTCCAAGCCATGTGCGATGCCCTCCCATTGTTCTCCTCTTCTTACAACGGTAACATCCCAGATCTACATACCAGAATCCAGAACCATCAAATATCACTTCTACCCTTTATTTCAACCAAACTGTCACTGTTACATTACTGAATGCATACATATTCTAGGAAATATCTAGAAGCTATGAGTTTTACATCAAACTCTTAGAGTATGCTACTTCTTGTTCATCTTGCTCAATTTAATCTAAATATGACTCATGCAGTTCGTATCTTGCATGTACCCACTGGTATAGCAGTTCGATCTTGCATGTACCCTTGTGGGTATAGCAGCTCGTATCTTGCATGTACCCACTGGTATAGCAGCTCTGGCTTTAATTGTTCAACCTCAGCATCTTGAGATCTTAGGCAAAAGCTCTTGCTTTGCTGAAGTCGAAGCTGCTAGTTATAGCACAGGAGCAAAGAGCTGCAGAAATCAAAGAGATCAGAGGTGATGTTGTAAAGGCTGAATGGGGCCAACAAATAAGAAATTATGTTTTTCATCCGTATAAACTAGTGAAGGATCTTAGGATTGTAGTCGAAACTTCAAATGTTGCTGCTGTGATGGATGGGGAGTTGGAACCATTTATGAATGCTTATTTGATGTCAAAACAGTCACACAATTGATATAAACGATTTATGCCTAGATTTGGTAGGAATAGCATAATGACTTCTTTAACAGGGTGGAATTTCAAATCCTTGCTTTTGGTTGCCATGTATCTATAACTTTGTGTGAGGCTCTAGGGAGGTGGATGAATCCCCAAGTGTTTGTACTTGTACTAATTCTCTACTAATTATAACTTGTACTGTTTTTTGTATATGTTTCATTTCAGACTTCAACAACATCTCGGAGATGTGATTAGAGAATGGAGAATCATTGTTAGAGGATGAGGATGGCTATTCTTGCTTAAGTTACAGTAATGGATCGACGTGAGAAGATGAAGTTGGCTGTCTTCATGTACTACCAGATAAGAGCAATTATGGAGGCAGATTCTCTTGCAATGGTGTTGCTAGCTATGGAATGCTGGAATACATTGTGCTTAAATATGATCGAAGGCACAGATGGCAGAGCATTCAGAAATGCACCTCAAGTATGGTGCTATAACAGACCATCCACTTTTATGGAGGTTAGTTTGCTTCAATCGTATAGTGACAATATGTTCAAACGGAGATTAAGAGTGTCAAAGGATACTTTCTTTTACATTTGTAAGACTTTGGCAGGTGATATGATGCATGAAGATACTAGAATGCGTGCAGCAATTCCAGTAGAAAAGAGAGTATGCATTGCATTGTGCAGACTAGCTACAGGGAATACAATTAGGGAAATTGCAGATAATTACAGTGTGGGATACACCACAGCCCAACGAGCAGTTGCAGAGTTTTGTGAGGCTGTTAAATTAAGATTGCATGATATATGCATAAAGTGGCCATCAACTAGTAGGATGCAGGAGCTTGCTAACAAATTTGAGAAGTTGAGAGGAATTCCGTATGTTGTTGATGCAATTGATGGTAGCCACATTCCAATCATTGCTCCACATGAGAACCCCCGGGACTATTACAATCGAAAGGGATTCCATTCAGTTCTACTACAAGCAATTGTCTCGTCATATTACTATTTTTGGGACTATGACGTTGGTTGGGCTGGCAGCATTCATGATTGGAAGTTATTTGAACATACTGAAGCAGGCAAGAGGATCAAGGCAGGTCATCTGGGTAATTATTGTTTGGTTGGGGATGCTGCATATCCGCCTAGACCGTGGATTCTTCCTCCATTTAAGGGGCACAAGGATGCAAGAATACCATTGGAACTTCATCCAGTCAAGTACTAGGATGCCAGTTGAGTGTGCATTTGGAATGTTGAAATCCAGATTTAGGATTTTGCTGAAACGCAATGACATGAAATTAGACCACGTGCCAGAGGTTGTCTCCACATGTCTTGTCCTACATAACCTATGCATTAGACATGGAGATGAATTTGATAATTCATGGCCAGATGAAGCAAAGGTAGAGCTTGAGAGAGCCATTGAATCAGAAAGACAGACAAAAGTATATGAGATACATGTGAAACGTATGAACATTCCAGAAACTGAAATTGCAAAGGCAGCTTCATATTGCATTCATCGAGTTGATGGTGTTCATCTAAATCCAATGCAAGCTTTGGCAAGGGCACTTGAAGATGACCCGGATGCAATAGACTGTTTAAGGGCATAAGCTCCAAGAACTCAAGCAGCCATATCAGCTTCAAACTCTGCTCGAAGAAATGCTTTAGCCAAGGCATTATATAAGAAGAGGACGATGGAAATGGTACGAGAACAATTTGGTCAGAAAGAACTCGATGAAGATCAAGATGAAGCTGAAAGTGAATGAAGTTTGAATTTAAGGTACATGAGTGTATGTTAAAAATTTTCTAGTTTGTCTGCAAATATACCTTTTGGGGTGGTCAAACAGATCACGATGCAAGTTGTTCTTTGTTTATGTCATAGTTGAAAGAACAGACATACACTTCTGTATGCGTGGTCCTAAGGTTGCATCATTATGCTGTCATGTTTGAACTCTTGGACACAAACAAAGTAGACACCAATGCAAACTTCACAATAATCATGTTTTTTGTAAAAAAAAACAAGCGCATAAACTGACCTTAATTGGCATGCGATCACTAATGTCAAGCACACTTGCTGCTAAACATCTTAGCATGTGATACTTTGGCAAGCTAACAACCTTCACTAATTCTCGTCCACTCAAGTGTGAGCCAGATGCTAGTGGTAACGGCTTATTTGAAATTGAGCAGACATGTTGAAGGTCTATCCATGAGTATTTCCTAGTATTGGGGAAAAAAACCACAATACAGGTCTTCTTGCTGTGCTTCTTGCTGTTGCACTTGGGCAAGCATCCATATAACATTGAATCTATGTATGGATGATTGGAAACGAATGCATTTATGCTAGGTTTTTTGGGGAAGGGATTGCTGTTAGACTGAGCCAGGTGGGCGATGCTCAACGAAGGCACAATCTTGTGAGAAATGCTCAACGAAGGCACAATCTTCTGATGAGTGGTTTTCGAAGTTTAGCTTCGTAAGTGGTTTTCGAAGTTGTTTAATTTGAATTCGAATTCACAAAAGCTACCTAATTACCACCTAATGGAATCGTGCATTGGAAGTTATTTTTTGTCCATCTGGAAATTTTAGCCACGTAGGAAACTTCCACTGCCGATAGTGGATGTGGTAAGTGGAGTCATAAATGAACCCAATCAAACTAGCTTGGCCCTGAGAAGCCGAACTGATTGTCTATGCTCTACTCAAGACTCAAGACCATACATATACAAACCATCGCCAAACCATCGCCAAAGAGATACTCTATGCTCTATAACAAGCTCAAGACCATAAATACAACACTCATCCTATAGACTGACTGATCTGCCAACCTAGTCAAATCATGAAGGTCACATGAGACTTATCAGCCTGCTAAATAACCATCCTGTGTGGGGGCTAGCCTAACCTGGAATCCCAAGAAATAAGGATCAAGGACCTGAGGAATGCAAAAGGGGAGAGAGGCCGAACACTCTGGGGAGGGTTACATCCATCACACCTAATGCCTGCCCTAGACCTGGCCTAAAGGGGACTACATGAAGCTCAAACTGACCAGGACTAGACTTCTCAGGGGCTAGAAGGGTGTGTTTCTAATCATATCCCTGGCCACACCGAACCCTAATGGTCCCATAGATTCCCTCCTGGCGGCAGGAGGGTCAGAGGAAGTGGGACCTTCCCCCACTGAACAAGATCGGATCAATGCCACAAGGTCACCACCATGACACCATCAGAAAGCCAAAAAGGGGGAGGGGAAGGGAGGGGGAAGGGCCTAACATGAAAAAGAATGAATGCACAACCACCCTATACACCAACCCACCCAAACCCCCCGCCCAAAATCAAAACCAAACTCAGAGAGAGGAAACACAACCATCAACCATCGGCACAACCAAAAGATCAAGCACAAGATCAAGCAAGGCTTCCTTTACGGAATGGGATCCCACCATACCTAGGACTTCTTTTCACCCCAACACTAGAAGAGAGGCTATCCCATTCTTACCATTCTCGGCCCACTAGCCTAAGGGGAAGGGGGGATGATGATTTGGGTAGGAGGGGGAGACACTTCAAGACCCTAAGAGCCATGGAACCACTATGCGACTTTTTTCTCTTCTCCCTAGTGGGGGCCATGGGCGCACACTACAACTCCGCCTCTTCTTTCAAACACAAAGCAAGAAACATTTCATTTTCCATATTTTCCATTTCCATTTTTTCATTTTTATTTTTTTTTTTTTTTTTTTTGGGCCCTTACCTCCAATCCAGGGCAATGAAACAAAAGAGGCAACCTCCTCAACAGAACAACACACTTTGACGATGTACCTAAGCAGAGGGCAAAAGAGAGTGGCCCCCCTCCCGCCCAAAACAAGACCCCCCCAAGCCACTTAAGAGAGGGGGACTAGCTATGCAAAAAAGAGGTAGGCCCAGATCTAGGGGAGGGGAAAGAGAGGACCAAGGGAGGAGTGACCCACAGGCCAAAGGAAGCCCCCAACAAAAAGCAAAAAAAAGCAAGAAGAAAGAAAGGAAAAAAATGCAAGCCAAAGATATGCTATGCAGAAGCAAAGACATGCCGTGCAAATTTTTTTTTTTTTCTAATGAAACCTAACTAGGGAAGGGATGAGGAAACCTAACTAGGAAAAAAGGAAGGCTAGCAAAAACAAACAAACCACGAGGTTAGTAAGAGAAAGCGGAAACCGAACTAGGGAAGACATCAAGAATGCTCCATGGGGGAAAGGGGGATCGAGACAAGGAAGTAAAGGAAAACCTAGCTAGAGAAGACCATGCTATACTACGCTGGAAACCTAGCCTGATTTGCCATATATGTCATGCACAAACATCTAGGACCACTAGGGGGGCCAAAAAAGCACAAGGGGACCAACCTTTTTCCCATGTTGCCGCACACCCTCAAGATGGTTTTATGCCTTGGGGGTACTTGTTTAATGTGTGGTAGCCTGTTTGCCAACTTTGCCTCATATCCCCCTAAGAGATCTTACGGAAAGGTCATCAAGGGGGAAAATTTTAATATGTAGCAAATATGTTGGGCAAACGTTTTTACAACATGGGTGGGGTTGGTTAAAGGGGGTCGACCATAATGTTAGAACTGGAGCTATAAGTAGGGGGGGCCACATGAAAACCTTTAGCCTACACTAGGGGGCAGACTGAGTACTATACGCACGAGCTACTGACGGTGTACTTGCTCCTTAAACCCCTGTCCTCGCAGGTTAACCAAATCTCACCGTTGCCCACCGTCGGATGAACGAAGGGTTATATTGCATAATGACTGGAATATGCTTTTTTAAGGAATATGCCAAAGATTATTGCTAATAATCTCACGGATATGCTTTTTGAGAGAATATTCCAGAGATTATCAGTCTGTAATAGAAATCGTTGCTCCCTTTGCTCGCTTTTTCAGCACGGCGGGCGATTCGACTTCCTTCCGCCATCGATTTACCTCAAATCGCCGGAAGAGGAGCTAGTTGATATGTTT
The DNA here is from genome assembly GCA_021234155.1 of Isoetes taiwanensis. Lineage (NCBI taxonomy): Eukaryota > Viridiplantae > Streptophyta > Lycopodiopsida > Isoetales > Isoetaceae > Isoetes > Isoetes taiwanensis. Next base: position 32,045 of record JAJEKV010000058.1, on the reverse strand, counting down.
TCATTTGCAGGACCATGCAATGCATTCAAACAGGAAAATCCCTGCAGCCAGATAGATTTTCGGCAGAGCCATATGATTCAAGAAGCTCCAGCTGCAGATCCGAAAAGAATAATTTATGGGATCCTTCGGCAGATAGCAGCAGATGTCCGTTTTTTGGGCAGAGGAGAAAGTTCGAAGGTTCTTACTGGAAAAGGGCCGCATTTGGAAGGAAGATTTTGGCCGGATTGATCCAGAAAAAAATTGTGCCCGACTCTGTTTCATGCATAAAACTCTGATTCAAGGTAGCAGATCGCCCAACAGAAGAAGAGAAGGATTTTGTGGAAGAAGAGAAGGATTTTGTGATCAATAGAACTTCCGAGGTTTTGCATAAGTATTTGAAGAAACCGTTTTATCTCATTTTATAAAGATTGGAATTGAAGAGGATAGATTCAGTGGGATCTTACAGTGCTACCTGCTCGGACAGGCCAGGGGTTTAAGGGAGGTCAACCCTCCCCTTTCAGGGATCATGGGAAATAACCCTCTCGGCCTCCGGCCTCGAGGGTTATTTCCCATAATCCCTTCAAGACTCATGCCTAGGGATCCTATACTAGAGCCTACTCAAGGGTCAGGCATACGGAATGCAGATGCACCTATCTACGAAAGCAAGGGACAACCAACCAGACAACGCCACGTCACCATCGAGGGGATTCGTACCTCCTACATCGTGGGAACCAATTACATGCGGAGCCCCAAAATCTTTTACCGAGATGAATTCCGCCATAGCTGGGAGCTCGAAAACGTTTTGATCCATCTTGCCTGGGACTGTCTGAGCCATTTCTCTCTGGTTTCGATCGCTGGCCTTCCTTATTTCCTGAGCGGAGCTCCAGATGTCCTGCCAGGTGCTCTGTCTTCCGGCAGCTTGTAAATCTCTGTGGCATTTTCTTGGGCCCTATTTATATTCATGAACAGATTGATCTGGGAATCTCGCCCTTATTCCGCTTGAGCGGCGCCATAGCAGGAATCCGTCTTCCTATTTTCCATTTCGATCCTCTTCTTTAGCCGAAGATCATCAAGCTACATGCACCGGCCCAATCCCATTTCAATGGAGAACAGACAGAAATCCTTGGAAGTTCGACGAATAGAAGAGATTGAAAGAAGGTATGTAGACTCACTTAAAGAAGATATCTATTTCATGACAAATGATAATGCTGAGGATGCTGAGGATGCTGGTGGTGGTGAAGAAGATCCATTAGATGTTTATGAGGAATTGAACAAGGCCCCTGCTGCAGCCGAAGCTTTGCATGATGAGGAAGTGAACAACAAGGCCCCTGCAGTTTCTTTGGCAGCCGAAGCTTTGCATGATGAGGAAGTGAACAACAAGGCCCCTGCAGTTTCTTTGGCAGCCGAAGCTTTGCATGATGAGGAAGTGAACAACAAGGCCCCTGCAGTTTCTTTGGCAGCCGAAGCTTTGCATGATGAGGAAGTGAACAACAAGGCCCCCTGCAGTTTCTTTGGCAGCCGAAGCTTTGCATGCTGGCTATGATTCTGATGAGTTGCTTGAGCCTATTCCAATGAATGAGAATATACAATCAATGGGATTTCGTGTCACACAGGATATCACACAGGATATCACACAGGATTCTTCTTAGTGTTCCTAAATTACTTCACCATTCGTGGTCCAGGCCCATGATCTTCATCTGCTGACCTAAGCATCCTCTGGCTTCCTGATATGGTGCTTCTCAATCTTCACATCTTGCATGAATCACATCTGTTCTTTTATGAATCAATCATAATTTTGAAGCATTCATTGTTCTTTTTGTTTAACATGATCTTTTGATCATCTGTCACATTTGCAAGGCAATATAATTCTGTTATATGTGTATAAATCCAGGTTGTGGAAGTGTACGCAGTGTTTAGCTTATGATTTCATTGCGGATCAAGATTTGCTTTATAGCATATGACTGAAAAAATTAATGGCACAGTTGGAAGTTGTTTTATGTGTATTGTTTTAGAGGCTGTGATTGTGTTGCAGGGCTTCTAGGGTTGGTTGTACATGGTGGTCTCCTGTATTTGCTAACTACATCAGATTAACAAATGTCAAATGTTAAAGTACTTATGTGGTAGTATCACTGTCATAACCATTTGGAGGCCTGTGGCACTTAGTAACCTGAGATGAAATATCTGCTATAAATTATTATTACACTAGATTAATAGAAATATATATGTTCCTGTTGTACCAGATTAAATTGTGCTGAGCCTGCATAAGGGTTCTATACCAACTAGTAATTCCTAGATCTTTAGCACAAGCTTAAAGATACCAAGCAACAGATAGTACTTTGGATACTTGAGATCCTGTGTGCAGATCGTGCTAAAGAGCTTTAAAATATATTGTAAGGACTCTACTACAGGGTTATAATATGGATGCAATAAACTGTAGGGGAAGCCAGATCTATTTATATAGCTATGATGCATTGTAGAAATTGCAGAAGCATGTATGATTTGATTTATGACAGGTACAATTGCTTAGGCAAAAGGTTGACTTAAGTTAAATAGTCACATCTTCAATTCGTTGGGAGCTGCACAAAGCTTTGGGCACAAAATTTATCTTCATTTATAACAGGTTCAACTTAGTGGGCACCCACAAAGCTTGGCAAAAAAACTTGACTTTGTTCGGGACACATTGCAGTTATTGTGCATGGATGCAATCATTCAAATGCCAAGCGAGTCACATTCACTTTATTCTATAGCATTCACTGCAGTCCACAAAATTGTTAACAATTTGCATATACACAAAGAATACCAACAATTTGGGAAGCAAAAAGAGACATTTATGGTTAACAGCCGCAGATCGTAGCACCCATGATCTTCATCTGCTGATATATTTTCATCTTCAGTGTAATGATCTGAAGAGGAAGAGGATATGGTCGGGATCATTTTGTTCATCATCATGGTTATATTCACTTTCAAGATATTGAGGGCAACCTGGAATATCAATCATGCTATGTATTCAAACACTCTTTCCACATTAAATAATTTGTCACAAGAGTTGTCCTGCAAAGGGTGGTTATGAGAGAATTGATAGTATGCATCCCTATCCCTTTGTATCATTCTCTGGATATCAAGCAGTATTTGGTAACTCAGTGATGAATAGTCTCTACAGCAGCATTGGTTCCATTTAGTTGCTACTACGGCATGACTAGAACATAGTATAAATAATGAAACATATTACTTAAAATTGAGGGCCATGTATATCAAATATAATGCTCCTATAGAAGCAAATGTTGCTCTTGTCCAGAAAGATCTCGTTTTAAAGGGTCAATCCTGCGCAAACGTATGAAGTAAAACTCAACTGCAAAACAAGTGCACAAGCCTGCAAAGACATTGACAAACGACTAGTCAATCTTTCATGTATCCAGATCATTGCATAAAACATCAGCAGATTGCATACCAAAATAAAGAAACGCTCTAGCTCCATGTGTTTGTCGAGCTCCTGTAATCATGTAGATAAATATAGAAATGGGCACATAGAAAAAGAAACTTCTTATGACGCGGGCCTCAAGTAAAATTGCTCTGTGTAATGCAAATAATCGCTCAAGAGAAGAGAACACAAAGAAACTTGTTTAGTCCCAAACTCCTCCCCGCAATTAAACCGTCGAGTGTGCAAATTTCTATGTTCCCTTAATAATGTAGGCATCTCCACACTATGTATTTATATGCATCGAGTGGTAACAAACTGAGCATGTAAAATAGAAGAAGAACCTTCGCTAACTTGTGATGGATCTGCTCCAAGTCGATTGCCACATACCCGAATTGTTGTTGATGTAGCCTTGCTTGATTTGATAGATCTTGAAGAGATGATCTACTTTCTTCAAAGCGCTTAATTGCAACCGATGAAGTGTTTGAAGACTTGACATTGCTAAGTCTTGTCCCGCTAGTAATTGCTCTTGCCCTAGGTCAAAGATTGCTTCATTTGCTATCAATGTCGGATGCTCTACTCATAAGAGCTAACATATCCTTTTCTAAGTTTCACTGTAAGCACTTGTTGTTGATAACTTCGGTTTTCTTCTTTGCTCAAGAAGATCCTTCCGAGTGGTCGTGACATCGAGAGTTGTTTACTTGCTTGTTCGATAGCCTTTCAAGCTAGATAAACCCCCGACCAATAGTTTGCTTGCATTTCTTCTATGCTATCCTCCATTGTTGTATATTCTTCTTGTAACTTCTTTTGCATTCCTACAATTTTATCCGACCGGTGAAGAATTGACTACTGATTTCGCATTACATGTAACCTCGCTTCCACCCAATGGGCCGAATTTTTTAAGTCTATCACAAGTTCCTCAGTCTCCATTTTGAAAGTCTCGCTTCTGTAAAATATATATCAAACTCTAACATTAGATTGTCTAGCTTGCACCATATAATTTATGATGCTAACCTATTGGAGTATAAAACAAATATCTCCCCCAGTTTGCTAATTGATGTAAACAACAGAAAGTGGAAATCCAGACATGTATTTCATAATTTTTTTTTGATGTAAAGGTTGCTAATCCCATAATCATCGGGAGATGCTCCCTTAACGAAAAGGATGAAGAGGAGAAATCTCTTAACTGGATGTAATGGCACATAGATGCAAAGGTCCGTCGAAAAGAAATTCAAGAATTTGATGATTATGCTCTCAGGGGACTTGGTGCATTCCTTCACGTGTCGTTTCGGGGAGGACATGGCTTCAACGTAGGCTTCCCGAACTTGCAAGAAAAACGGTTTGTGAACCGATAAGCCATTCTCGAACTTTTGGTCTTCATTTACGAGTATATCTCTACAATTTGAAAAGCATTGGTATAAGCCTCTTGCCAACAGCCCCTTTTCTCGACTTGCCTCTTCAACTAACTTGCTTCCCTTTCCACCCTTGAGCGGTCGCGGGGCTTTCAATGGCTTAACGCTGCTTGGATGTCTAACTACCGAAGATTGTGAACTTGGACTAATAGTCTCTCGTCTTTGAGCTGCTCCATGTCCACCAACTAGAAAAATCATTTCACTTTGGAAAAGCAATAAATGTAAGTAGCAATAAAACCCTCTTTGAATTTGCATTTCAGCCTTCAATGCCTTCTTTCACTCCACAATCCAGTCTTGAAAACTAAGAACCAAAATCTTACCTCGAATAAATAGTTTGAGATCAAACCACTGCCGCTCTTAACCCAAGACTTCATTGCACTAAAGGCCTGAAAAACGTTATAATAAACATATGTCGTTACGCTTATCTCCGCATTCCATGTGTTCCTGAAGAAGGTAGACAGAATATGGGTAGCAGGGATTTGAAGAACGCTCCGGCGGTGGATTAACAGCGAAGAAATCATGGTTAAGACAGCCAAGTAAGACTGGTTTGTTTAGAAAGGAAGAGAGAGGGATTGCGGAAGACGAAAAACATTGACGAAGGTAACGTTGACACAGGTAGTCCACGCTAAAAAGCAGGCTGTCGTCTACAGTGTGTGTGTATTTTGGCCGCGTACGTATATGCGCTATCTACGTTCAAGTACTTTATAATGGGCTTAGCAACCAGCCCCTAATGGCTGAGACCAATCTTAGGCTACGTTCCCATGCGCCTCCGACCGGACTCCAAGATTAAGGCAATTAACCGGAGAGTTCAGAAACCCCCCTCCATTTCTGAAAAATCCAAGCCACACTTGGAAGTTGACCTCAAAATATGAACATGGGAACTGGCTCGACTTTAGCTTCGACAAGAAATTTCGAAGTCCGGTCTGTTTCATGGGAACGTAGCCTTAGCCTCTGCTTTAGTGGAGCCATAGTAGCACACTACTACTTCATAAATCCCTAAGGTTTTATCAAATAAACCATCCACGTCAATTTCGATGGTGATTGCACGACCCGTAAAGGCAGATTAGATGCAATCCAGGCCACGGAGCCAACCACGATGCACCACGTGGCAACATTTCTTTTAAAGAATGTCCCTCAAAATTTTTGATTGGGCACAAAAGTGGATTCTCTGTTTTTACTTGATAGCACTGAGTTTTTACCTGCAATTCTGGAGTTTCTACCCCCGATTCTGTTGTTTCTACCTGCAATTCTAATGATTCTACCCACGATTCTTTGTTTTTGCCCGCCTGGATTGCATCTAACCTGCCTTCACTTTCCGGGCTGTCAAGTGTGCCTCCGCGCTCCGCGCATCGGCACACTTTAATTGCAGGTAAAGAGTCTTTCCCTTATACAAAACTCTCACGACGAGGTGTGAAGGAAGATAACACCCTGGTCCGAGATTATTACACCTCCAATAAAACATGGCTCATGTTTTACTGGAGGTGTAACACTCTCGAACCATGGTGTTATCTACCCCTTATATGTATTACTCAGCCCTATATGTATTGAACTCCTAGCGCAATACTTATGCCCCACATCATCATTGCCCCTTTATATATGAGCCTTCCTTATGGGACCTTCACAGAGGCCCATCCAAGAACACATGTAATGGATAGGCATCCTTTAGAGGGGTCTTATCAATGATCTAGCAAATGGTGTTTCTCACCTAACCCCTTATGCAACTTGCAAAAAGGTTTGCTCAATAATGATTATATTATCCTAGACATATTGAATCATTTTATTGTGGTTCTATCAACTCTCCATATAGGTAGCTCTGGTTCGAAAAAGAGGGAAGAGAAGATGTCGGTGGCGCAGGACACCGACCGGTAATTTAGAAGAAACAGGGAAAACCCCCACTAGAGCGGCACCGGCTTAAAACCCCACAGCGACGCGCTCGGTAAGAAGATCGGGGCTCGAGCCCCCGGGGTATTGTCGCGACTCGACCGCAATGCCGCTAGTTATGGAACAGAAAAATCGGCGAGAGAGATTGACCGAGGCACGTGTACTTGGGGCTTACAAGCGACGAAGGGACGAAATGAAACGGCTATGGTGAGGCGTAATGAAGCGCTATAGTGAAGAATGGCATGATTGCGTAAGAAAGAACAATGCCGGAGGAGATAGACCGTAAGTCCCAAGAATAAAAAAAAGAGGTAAGCAATTCCAATCGATTTTTTGTACCGATGGTAAACATGAGGGGCTGGAAAATTGTGGAAACATGGATTCTACCGTAAGCAACAATGAAAATAAAAAATTTAACCAATTTGGAAACAGGGCAATACTTTAGAAAAGAATTATAAGACCCCGCTTTTTTCGAATGGATTAAGAAAGGTGTCCCAAATGAATCCCGTGAGCAGCAGAGTAGAAGAGGCCTTGAATTCTCTCTTCTCTAAAACCCTCGTCACAATCCGAACAGCTTTCTTCAAGCAGCAGTGTCGAACCGCAATATGGCAATCTTAAAGTAACGTGAGAGATAAACCACTCAAGGCATATCAGAATATGGAAAATTTAATTTCCAAGGCAAGGTGGGATTCTTTACTTGGAGGTTTTTGGACTACAGAAACTACAAAACCGCTCACAAGGCATCTTGATGTTCTAAATATGCCAGATTCGCAGCATCAAAGCTATTGGAAGTAATTTTTCCTAATATTATTTGATGATGAGAAAGCGGTGGAAAAGATAGTCTCCGGGGAGTAGATTGGCCATGGGGAATTTGTGTTATATCAATACTATACTCCGTGTTTCACCCCGCATAAATTGTCCGGCCGTTAAACTTCCTTGTTGGCTTGAGATAGAACAACTCCCAATGGATATGCTTGACTCGTAATTTTTAATTGCCATAGCAAAGAACCCGGGGACATACATAACGATTCGATTGCAAAGGGGCCAAGGATTTGTGTGGGCATTACAAAGAAAGGGAAGGCATTCCACAATTCACTCTCGTATGGTGGGACATACTATTCCTTATTTAAGTTAAAACTCATAAACGGATGGGAGATTAGAAGGATGTTCCCCACAATGGAAATTAAGGGTCCGAAAGAGTGTTTTGTGTTCTGGAGAGAGTCACAAGGCAATGTCAAAGTAGCAAAAGAAAAAGACAACCAAGCAAAGACGACAATGTCAAAGTAGCGATGAAATGGTAACAGAGATAAATGGGGCAAAAAGGGAAAGGATCATCTAAATTCAGTGAAATGGAACGTGATGTTTTTTCACCATCTAAAGGAAACCCGTGAATCGGATAAGAAGCAAGAGCGAGAGGTAAACATCGAAAATAGAAAGGAACAGTGAATGAGGATGGGTGGGCCACAAGACAACACGTAAAATGGTGGCGTAATTAAAAATCGGGATCGATGCGAAAAGAGGTTGCCTAACTCGAGGTGTCATAAAAAATCTCACAGTGTCATAACTATTCTAATGTGCGAAAACCAGAGAATCACAATGAGGAAGAACCAATTGAGTATATGGCGAGAATATCAAGTCGCTAATGAGGAGTTTCCAAAGCATAAACAACGATGGGCGATTTACCAATGGATGAAAATATAGAAGATCTCATTGATGGAATGCCAAGAAAAAGAGGGGTTATACCAAGATTGGGAGAACAGTGCTATGAGACAACATCATCCAATCAATCGAATGTGCTCTCTAATGGAATATAAAATCCTTAGCTGGAATATCAGGGGGGTAAAATCCTCTGAGGCCAAAGGCAGGAGGTTATCTCTAGCGTTGAAAAAAATTTCCCCAGATATCGTTTGTTTTCAGGAACATAAATGTAAGAAGGAAGAAGTTGGGGTCCTGCTTAACTTACTAGGAAAAGATTATATGGGTATCATGTCGTCTAGTGGCAGTTCTAGTGCGGGAACTTTTATTGCATGGAGAAAACAATTGAAACTTCTATCGACATATACAGATAATTTTGGAAGGTGTGCAATAGTTACTTGGTATGCTCATGGTAAAAAGTGGGGAGTGATAAATATTTATGCACATAATCAATCCAGGCAAAGAGCTTCCTTATGGGCCAATGTGAAGAACAGAGAAAAATTTATGACGAGATACACCCGTGGATTATGGTTGGGGATTTTAATATGGTAGAAAGTAGTAATGATAGATATGGAGGTGGGACCGTTGTGCATGGATTTGAAAGGGAACAATGGTCGAAAGCATGCTTAATGAATTGGGATTCACTTTAACCACAGGGGAGATCCGTGCTTCACATGGTGTAATGGGTGGATTGGCGATGGCGGGGCATATGCACCGGCACGACAAAAGCTATGTAAGCTCTCGTGTCTTGCAAGAAAAAAACATGTCACTGTACCGTCGTAATCTTCTAGAGAACTCTATTTCAGATCATAATCCGCAGATTATATGCTCCTCTAGAGTTAGTACCTCTAAACCATTAAAGACAGTCTTCAGACTGAACCCTAGATTTCTGAAGGACACAGATTTTAAAGATCAATGTAAGCAGATTTGGACAACGGCCAAGAGAAATAAACAGGAATGGAAGCAATGATTGCGGCTTTAGCAAAGAATTAAAAATTTTGCTAAGGTGTGGGTCGTAATAAGGTGGCCGAGGAAAATGCTCTATTGGATTCACTCTATAAAGAATTGATAGAGCTTAGAAGAACTAATAATCGCTCAAAGCGAAAAGGGAAAAAAATAGTCCTAGAGAAAATTAAGAGAATAGAACAAATCAAAATTAAACAAGCTAAAGTTAAAGCAGGATCGACATGGATCAAGGAAGGTGACAAATGTACGTGTTTTTTTTAGAGTTGCAAAGCGAGGAAACAAGCAAACATATTGTCCTCGGTCAGGTGGAGGATGGATCCATTATCCCAACCCACAACAGTGAAGGAGTTTGTTTCTAAGCATTTTGAAGATTTCTTCAAGAAGAAAAACATAAATTTTCAAGATTGCTTTGAAGAGCTAATTCTTTTCCAAAGTTGTATCTAAAGTATCTTCTCGGCAAAGGGGAACAACTCCTGGACAACCGCTGTCCATTGAAGAGATGCGTGAGGTCGCTACTCTCCTCGCCAAAAATAAATGCCTGTGTCTAGATGGCATTCCAAACAGAATTCTTTTCGTGAATATTGGGAATGGGTACGACCTCTTGTATACAATGCTTATCAGACTTTCTTCAAGCGCATAAGCTTGATAACGTATCAAACACTTGATGTATCACATTAATCCCAAAGGTGAAGGAACCAAGTCCATAGCGGACCGAGACCTATTACATTGTTGTCAACCTTCTACAAAATTATAGCAAAAGGTTACGCCGAAAAACTAAAACCTATTTTGGTGGAGCATATATCCGACGCTCAATCGAGATTTATTCCGTGCGTAAGTATTCTCGAGTAATATTAAGTACCGCTTTTGAAGGCATACATTGGGCGAAAAGACACGCCAAAAAGTGCTTTATTTAAAGCTTGATTTTAAGAAGGCATATGACAAGCAGGAGCTGGTCCTTTCTCGAAAAGATGTCGCTTGCTTTTGGTCGGGACAGAATTCACTAATATTGTTGCAAAGTCGTTGAAATCATCGCGTGCATCCGGTGGTAGTTTTAGGGGAGACCTCACCTATTTTTGATGTGTTGTGGGCATTAGACAAGGATGCCCCTTGGCACCTTTCCTTTTAACATTGTTGCGTATGACTATCTCAAGTGCTACCGGGCAAAGCAGGGAAGATAGGGTTATAACAGGGCTACGATGACGATGGATCGCAAACAAATCAGAACCAATACCGATGATACTTTTCTATTCCTAGAAGCCTCTAAGATAATCTCTTTGAATGCTAAACAACTATTGGATTCTTTCTCTATAGCATCAAAGGTTGTTTTCTCAATTGGAACAAATGTGCAAATTGCTTGGCCATTAGATGAGCCTCTCCCGACTCATGTTACCACTTTTCCTTGACTATAACTCCCCGTTGGGTCTTCGCCAAAGTTGCTCGGCATTTCAATCTGGGTATGCACCTTATCTTCAAACATTTGGGATGAGATCTTGCTCGCCTTTAGACAAACATTTGAGATGGTGGAGGATTAGTAAGCTCTCCATGGCAGAAAGGATAGTTGTAGCTAAGTCAAGCTTAGCAAAGCATGGAAAAAATTGGAAAAATTTATGTTTGACGATCTGTTGTTGGCTCCTGAGTCAAAGCTAGCAGAGTTATCAAAAATAGTGAGAAACTTTGTCTGGGGCGGTAATGAAGAGGGGGCAAATGTCAAAGTTGCATGGGAAAAGTGTTTGAGATCCAAATTTAATGGGGGATTAGGAATGCTTGACTTCAAGTTGCACAGTAAGATCCTTGTTTGCAAATTCATGTGGGAAATTCTTCAGCAGGACTCGAAATCTCCTGGCCTTGAGCTTCTAAAACAATCTCTAACTCATTGTACGCCTTGTGGAAAATCATTTCATAAAGCAGATCTGCCCTGGGCCCTCTTTTATAAATTGAGACCATACGCAGGAGCCTCACCTTTTCTTAAAGGATTATTAAGAGCTTGGGAGACAGTGAAAGTTCTGTGGCGCCTGGATATCAAAAATTGTACTTCTGTGTCCATGCCCTTGTGGTGGTTACAGGTGGAAACCAATAGAGGCCGGGTGCCACTTTTCTCGGTGGTGAACAAAAGAACCCAAAACAGATGGATTGGGGCGGGTGTATCTTGCATTGGAGATTGGTATCGATGCGGAGTGCAGTGTTCCTGGGAGTCATTCCAAGATAAGTTTAACTTGAGAACGCAAGATAAGAGAATTTGGAGCATGGTACGGGACAATATTCCGCCTTTATATACCCCACAAGTAGGTGCTGCTTCGCCTACCTCGCTAAAAATCTTAACAAAAAAACAGCTTTGTTTCAAAGGCATACAAGATTCTCGCATGTGAATGAAGTGATAAGTCTTCCCTCTCAATGGGAGTTAACATTAGAAGATGACCAAGTCACCAAGTGTGGAAAGGGATCCGAGGAGCCACCGCCACCAAAGGTATCCACACTATTATGGCAAATTTTCCATAGAGCAATCGTGGTCAACATATTAGTGAGCGGTGTTCAACAAAGATGTATCACCGAAGTTGCCCAATGTGTGGGCAAGAAGTAGAAACAATTGAACATTGTCTCATGGACTCAGAGAGAACTTCGCCAAGATGGGAAAAAATTGAAGGATGCGCTTGAGACTTCTATTTCGTAAAAGGAGATCTTGCTAGGTTTATATCCATCATCTTGGCAAACGAAAAAAGTTGCTTTGAACCTATGCAAAGGATGGCTCTCATGGCTAATATGGAAAAGGGCGGAGAAAATTTGTGTTCTCCCAAGAATATCTTCACCCCGATAACCTATGGTCGTCCTATGAAACAAAAGGCCCGCCAATATCTTGCAAAGATTTGAGGAGGAGGAATGGGCTTCTCAAGCCCACGACTTTCTGTCATCACTCTTATAAAAGTTTAGCTTCATAGCCGAGTGGTTATCCTTACATAAACAAATATGATATGTAAGTGCATGATATCACTTGGTGCATGTAAACCATTGATGAGTTCCAATTAATATACATCTAATCTTTCAAAAAAAAAAAAACTCTCCATATAAAAATTAGACTATCTTAGGACCATCACTTTTGAGTGGTCTAGTATAAGGACCCTTGCCTTATTCAAAAACCCCATTGCCCTTTAATGGATCGACAAATTTACATTTTTGTAAAACATTATTAGTATACAAGAATTTAGCGCTGGCGAAGCCAGCGCCTTGTGCATATATCACAGTTGGTAGTTATTAAAGATGAAGCAATATTTCCTTTGAGACATCAATTTGCAAGCATGCAATTTAGGAGGTTTAAGTATTTCAATTTTATAGAATGGATATGGCATTATTCATGTCTAAGATCCTAATCTTTCATTTATTTAGGGTGTGTTAACCTATTGCAAAGCATAGCTCTTAATCTTCCTCATATACTGCATTTGCCATGTATCATGTAAAGGCATACAATGGTGACCTATGGCTTAGTGAAACAATAGGCGTAACAACACGAACATGAGTGTTTCAATAGAATCTGTTGTGAACATTGATGTTGGTGACACATTTGAGGAGTTTATATAGCTATGTTTACCTTTGGGGTTGGGTTCTACTCCAAATATCCACCCACTAGATGATGAATCACTTCACACGTTTGTATTTTGCAAATGTGCAATATATTGATTGCCATTTTATGGGCTTCCAAGGAAAACAATATATTGCTTTTCTTGCAATAGTTAACTACTTAAAAAAAGTGGATTGTTCAATAAACTTGTGTATGAATCTATATCTAAAGATTTCTAAAGGTGTTGTTTTAATTAGTGCAAGTTTGTTCACACAGAGCCCTAGTTGTGGAACATGTGCTTGCTAACAAAGATGGAAGGTGTGTGTAGTGGGGATACTTGGGCATTACATAGTAAATAAACACGGCTACATGATGGCTAAACATGGCGAGATAAAGCTACACTTGCAAATAATTGACCGCTTGTATGGGGCTTCACACACGAAAATGAAAATCTATCGGGCCTCTATGGTAAATAATTGAAAACCAAACCGGGAATTCACAAATCATAGAGTGTCTTCACGAAATTTGACCTCCTAAAATGCAACGGCTAGAGCATTTGGTCAGTTATGGCAAAAATTGCTGGCCAGATTTAGGAGCTAAGTTTGTTCTTGCGTTAAGTTTTGTGATTCTGCAACGATATCTGCAAATGGTATAAATGAGAGATATGATCTGGATGAGGCAAATGAAAAGTGCAAGGAAAACCAATAAGATTGGTGACAAAGTGGTTCGTTCTAAAACAAAGTGGTACGCAGAGTCGATCATGAAAACTCTAAGTGCTTTTTTAGAATGGCGGGGGCCGATTAGCGAGAACAAGATACTTCAATTAAAGATAATCAAAAATATACTTTCGATCCTAGGGCTATCAAGGCGCTTATTCGACAGCTTTTCGTGCTCAATTCAAAGCGCATAATCTCCCATCTTCTTATCAATCCCAAATCTCTTTTGGTTGGCCCGCATTGATTGGGCACATAAGATTACCGCAGATGACAACCACACTCATCAAGCTACCAAGTTTAAGAGGAGATATTTAAAATACTATGCTCTCTCGCTTCCGGTAAGTCCCCGTGCCCCGATGGCTTCCCTCCCAAATTCTTTTGTGGAGTTTTGGGACGCTTGGGACCGTGACTTTGTGGAGGCCGCTTGGCCAAGTGGAATGGAATTAATGGCTAAAAGCTTCCTTCTTGAGTTTCTAAGACATAATCCTCTTGATTCATGCAAAGAAGGTAGTGAACGATCTCTCAGATACAAAATATGAAAATGTGGATTGAAAACATATAAAATTGAAAAGTTGTGCAAACAAATTCAGAAATCTAACCCGATTGAATTGCTCCCCGCCTCGATGAGAATTGTCTGCGATGCCGCATTTGGGCAAAGATCGTTATCATAAATGTCTTGTATTTCCTCTCATTGTGGCTCCAAGAAAATTGAGGACCCCGGCTTGAAAAATGACGAAATGGACCTTCCATTTTTATTGGCGCCAAACTTCATATCGGGAGGAGGCGTCGCTGGGTGATCCCACCTACCGGATCCCCACTAGAAGACAAATGGAGTTTCGAACCGGGGTATTCTAAAGTTCTTCGCTCCTTCCTAAAAAAGCAGTTGCCCTCGCCATGTCGGCAAAAATAGGCACTTGGGTTCTTAACGGAATGGCATTTTTAGAACCGGGTTTCACACGGGCAAAGGGAAGGTCGGTTTTTTGGCTAATGGGGGCAAATTATATAATTGTATATATACCACATTTATTTATTTGGCATTAAATTTTACTTTTTTATTATTTAAGCAAGCAATCTCATTATGCCACCTCACAATATATTATTAATGATGCTTAATTGCTGCCAGTGCCACCTCATCACATTGAATTAAATACAATCAAGATAAGTGGCTAAACATGGACCGTAGATCTCATAACTGATCTGGCCGAGACGGGCGACACTTCGCATCTATAAACAAGGGGGCGCCTTATATAATTGTATACAAGAATTTGTCATGGCTGCCAAGGCCAACATTTAACATTTCTCTTCACTAGAAATAATCTAAGGACGTTTCATATTATAGTAACAATTTGTCAACATGACTCTCCAAATCGATGCATTCCGGTGACTTTGTTGACGTGTTGTATCATACTTAAGATAGAAGCAATGGAATGAATTTTGCTTCACAGATCCTCCGTTGATATATAAACTTTGTAACCATTCTCAAATTTTTACCATCAATAAAAAGCATTATTGAAAATAGTTACTCTCAAAGAAGAATACGCAAGTAAGTTCATGAAGAGCATTAAAGTGACTAACGCAAAGGAAAATTTCATCCCACAACGATAAGGGAGAACATGGTCCCATAGAACCGCAAGAACAAAAAGATTTGCGTTCTATTTCGTACTTTTACCAACATAAATGATAAAAGCAACACCTTTGTTGAAAGCCAAATTTCCTTTTTAACAGTCTTATAATGCGCTTTGTGATGCGGACACCAGCCGAGCTCATGATGGCAAAAACATTTTAAGTAAGTAGATAATGCGCTTTGTGGTGCTCAAGCATGCTAAAATTTGAGCATGGGCCAAATGTGTGTCATGAGTCCACTTTGAAAGGCAATACAAAAATAATGAGTAGGTTTTATGTCGTTTCTATGATAAAAGGAGAAAATAGATCTCTAACAAACTTTTATAAGGGGGCCATAACAATGGCCAAGTACCTTGTATAACCAAACAAATCCCTAATAACTCGAATGCAAATCTGCTAGCAAAAATGTACGAAAGAAAGTTTGCAATTTCAAAGCCAAATACAATGCACTTGGGCACCATGAAAGCCATAGTGTATTTGGCAATACACAAACTATCCTGACATTAAACTAGAAATGAAGCAATTAAAGAGATCTTATTAAAATTCATCTTCAAAGAACAAAGGATCTAATTGGCAAATTCTGCCACTTTGGTATGATGAATACACAAGCGCAAGCAAATTGTATGCATTATAAAAGAACATTACACAACCGCTAACATAGTATAGTCCATATAAAAATTAGACTATCTTAGGACCATCACTTTTGAGTGGTCTAGTATAAGGACCCTTGCCTTATTCAAAAACCCCATTGCCCTTTAATGGATCGACAAATTTACATTTTTGTAAAACATTATTAGTATACAAGAATTTAGCGCTGGCGAAGCCAGCGCCTTGTGCATATATCACAGTTGGTAGTTATTAAAGATGAAGCAATATTTCCTTTGAGACATCAATTTGCAAGCATGCAATTTAGGAGGTTTAAGTATTTCAATTTTATAGAATGGATATGGCATTATTCATGTCTAAGATCCTAATCTTTCATTTATTTAGGGTGTGTTAACCTATTGCAAAGCATAGCTCTTAATCTTCCTCATATACTGCATTTGCCATGTATCATGTAAAGGCATACAATGGTGACCTATGGCTTAGTGAAACAATAGGCGTAACAACACGAACATGAGTGTTTCAATAGAATTTGTTGTGAACATTGATGTTGGTGACACATTTGAGGAGTTTATATAGCTATGTTTACCTTGGGGTTGGGTTCTACTCCAAATATCCACCCACTAGATGATGAATCATTTCACACGTTTGTATTTTGCAAATGTGCAATATATTGATTGCCATTTTATGGGCTTCCAAGGAAAAACAATATATTGCTTTTCTTGCAATAGTTAACTACTTAAAAAAAGTGGATTGTTCAATAAACTTGTGTATGAATCTATCTTCTTTTTTATTTTTGGGAGGGCTTTGTTTTTCGTCTTAACGCCAGATGTAACGCCGCAGATGCTTGGCGTTTCCTTTGCCTTCTTCTGGATCCTCTTCTGGATGGATAGTTCTTGAGGCATTGAATGCCAAGTTTGAACCGAAAAAGCTCCCTGCTCTACGATTTCCTACTCTACGATTTTTCCTTTCTACCATTTTGGCGCCTCACGATTGCGGCATTGGCCCTTGAGCTAGGCCATGTGATTCTTCAGCTGGGTCGTATTGGAGATCATCATAAGGTGAGTAGAAACGAAATGGTAGAACTGAGTAACAATCTAAATGATGTGCGGCTAAAACTAATTCTAATGCTTATTTTCCAAGTAGGAGCTTATAATCTTAAACAAGTTCGTGGAAGATAGAAGATTTAGATGTCATAAAATTTGCAAGTAACTGAGAAATACCATTTGTAATGCATGTTTCTGAAGTCTGCAACCATATTTTTCTCATTCATTTGCAGGACCAAATTCGAAATTAGGAGAGCAGATTGGTATGAAGACTATCCCTTTTTTAGAAGTATATCAGCATTTGGAAGTAGTGTCAAGACATCTGGATCTGCCATATTTTTCTCATTTATTTGCAGGAACAAATTCGAAATTAGGAGAGCAGATTGGTATGAAGACTATCCCTTTTTTTAAGAAGTATCAGCATTTGGAAGTAGTGTCAAGACATCTGGATCTGTTCTAAGAGGCACTTGAAGACATTGGAACTGTGATGGGCACCAAAAATTGCGTCAAAGAAGAGTAAATCTTTGACTTAGCTTACCAAGTTCAACCAAGTTAGGATATTTAAAAGGTTTTCTATTTTTTTTTTGTCTAGAGATGTTTCAGAGGAAGAAAATCAGATCAGCCTTTCCCTAATTTGATCAGCTTGCCTCTTCAAACTTTTGCTCATGTTTTCTAGTTCATAGCATTGTAATCCTACCTTTGAAGTCAAGCTATAGCTTTTGATGGCATATTTACCAAGAATCTAAAGCTATGAATGCATATTATTAGGACGTATCTGTTACGGATTGTCCCAATCTTTCAAGACCATGACTTTAGTATGTCAGCATGGAGCTCCTAATCGCACTCAACTTATTTATTTTGAGTTGTCTATTGTGTAATCTTAACTAATTGGGTTTTATTTACATATGAGTCAGTAGTTGGTTTTATTTGAAGCAGCTCTTGCTATATTTCTTGGTAATTATCGCGTTTTGCCATTTTGCCTTAATAAGTAATACTGATCTGGAAGCAAATTGACATTTTAATAGTCGTTGTGCGTATCTTATGATTATGGACTGATATTCTTCTATTATTTGCAGCATCTTCAAGCATATGTAATGCGAATAGCTAGCATAACATTGATAAAATTGAGGATAAACATGTTTGTTCTAATGCTAATAGATAGGGTTGGCACTTATGTTCATTGTTTTGCATTTGCATCAGCGCAAGCATTTGTTCTATGGACCTTTCTATTTTCAGAGTTTCTTGATTTGAATTTTTTCATTTACAGACATTTAGTTGTTGGGTGTTCACAGGCATTTGGTTTTGGGTATTCACAGGCAGCATCATATGTGTAAGTGTTTTTCTCGCATTTGCATTCTTGCCTTCGTCTCAATGCCATTGCACTAATTTAGGTGAGTCTATTATTCTTCTTTGGCTTAGGCTGTGATCTAGACTGAGGCTGGTGGCAGGCTTCACAGATCTTTCTCCCAAACATCTAAACCCTCTTATCACAAGAAGCACAGTCAATATAAGCAGCTTTTCCATCTTTGATAGGTTAAGTTCTAGACTGAAATAATTTGTTTATTTTCCTTGAGTTCAATGATAATTTCCTGCTGGTTAATTTTTGCCTTGCTAATCCACTGTTTATGGGATGGGACCTCCAACAAAGCCTGCTTCTTTTTTGAAAGAGCATCTATTTTAAACTGTAGCTGGCTCCTTTGAGAATCTGTTTGTTGTTTTTTTTTTTGGTCTCCCTCTAAAGCTATCATGTAGAGAGAGATCCTCATCGTGGGAAAGTTTACTTTTAAGGTCATGATGTGGGGACAGTATGCAATTTATTGGGTTTGGTCTGTATTTCTATTTTGCATACAAGTAGTTAGCTCTACAGTATGAGCTTCTTCTGTATTCTATAAAACTACCTATGTAGTCTATTCTTTGTTAATGTATTAAAGTCTGCTGGTTAACTCAAGCCTGCTACTGATTATATCAAGTATTCAAGTCTTGCTTATCTTTTCCATTCCTAAAATACAAGGTTGATTTTCATTTGATTCAAAAATCATGTTATTGCAACATGTACAATTGATTCGTGCGATGTCTTTCTACAAAATTTTGAAGCATTTGATTCGTATATGCAATGAGGTCCAATGGTGCAGACTTTGCAAGATTGTGTACACTGGGTTTAGACAAAGGTAAAATGATATGTTCCTTTAAAGTCTCACTATTTTAGCATCTTCATAAGGGTAGCATCTTCATAAGTCCTTTTATTTGACTATGTTTGTGTGTTGCTTTAGATTCTTAATTCTATAGTTGTGAACAGGAGTTGCATTTGGAATTGGCAATGCGATTGCCCACTATGCAATTGACGGCATCATAGAATAGAATAGAATATGATTTTATCGTCCACGGAGACCAACTGGCCTATGGGACCCAAGTACAAAGAGAGAGCAGCAGGCGTATTACTACCAGGATTAAAAAACCCCCGCCCCGAAGGGTTTTCGGGGGAAAAACCTTAGTAGCAATAAGGATGCTGACATACTGCACAGTTATATACATAATCACAAGTACAGCTGAGGTTAATGTCGGACAGGGGGGCATAAGCGAAATCCAGCGTATCCATTACCTCCGGAGGTACGATCCCAACAAGCCCCTGACGAGGCCGTGCTCGGTAGCTCATGCAAGGCTCGGGGGTACAACTAGCAGAGCATCCGAGGCGGATATGCTCGTCTGCACGACGGGATTGTACGGAGGCGTGACTTTCATCCTCAATGGCCGTTGGCGGCGTTGGTCGGACTCGCCCTCACGGCCTCGAATCCATCTCCTCGTCTCAATGCGGTGGTGTGCACTGTCGGGAATGGGAGCAATCACCTAGCGGCTTTTCATGGGTAGATGGGTGCCGCGGTGTAGTGGTGTGGGCCCCTGGCGTGAGCATGGGATTAACCTTGCTGTAGATAATTTGCCACCTTGACATGTGAGGGGCCTCGCATCCCAAAGCTTGGCCATGAAGCAAGCATCCAAATCTTGCTTCAAGGCGTACGTTCCTTCGATTAATGCACCGGGTCCACATTATGTACTGCACATTCCATAGCGAACCACGGGCTTGCTTTGTCTTTCAGCCCGGGCTTTGAGTCGCGGCTCATCGCCCTTGCCAAAGCAAGGTTGGGCGGGGCTTCATCCATAGCCACCACCTTACGGAAGTAAATAATGTGACGTTCAGTATGACCCTCGTAATGGAAGGAAGCTGTCTCTCGAGCAAGATCGATATGGGACCGTGGATTTCACTCGATTAGGGGCCAAGAAGGCCTTACGTACTGCTCTAGATCGTTCAAGTGGTGAGGATATCAGCCCCCACATACGCCCCATAGAGAGGACCCCGGTTCAACCAAGGCCACGAACAAGTGTGCTGGTGACCCCATGCATCTGGCTTCTGCCCTTGTTGTTTGTTTTGCATTGCATCTGGGCTTTCCGACTGCGGTGACCCGTAACGATGGATGCATCCCGGTGTGTGGTAGTAAAAACTCAATGCCCAAATACTTATAAGGCCCCGGCCACCTCCACTACACACTTGCAGTAAGTGAATGAGGGAAAAGCGTGGGTCTGAGGATGATGGGACCGACACCCTTGTCTTGGCCAAGTTAACTCTCATGTCGGTTGGCGAGAAAGTGTCAAAGCATCCGGTGGCGTTGCATGTCCTGGGGGTATATGCGGCGAGTCAACATCATCGGCATATATGAGTTGCGGGATTATGTGGTGCATCAATCGGCCTCCCCCGTGCTTTCGATAGCCATTCTTCTAGCTGGTCAATGTACAAGCGATCGGGGATAGAGGGCAGCCACAGGCACCCCAATGCTACTAACACTTGGGGCTCCCTCGATAGTGTGAGGCGGCCGAGCAAGCCTGTTATGAATGCGTATATAGCATTACGCAAGTCGGCCCGGGGGTCCCTAGCTGTCTCAATCTATCCCACAACTTATCGAGGCAAGACCGTGTCAAAAGCCTTTGCGAGAAATCCACAAAACAACGATGTCAGATTAAAGTCGATTCATATCCTCTATGAGTGTTCGCCGTGAAGATATGGTCAATAGTAGAATCTCGGGCGGAAGCTTTTTCTAGCGTGAGCCCGCACTTCTCCATCCTCGCCCCAAAGTGTCAATGCGGCTCAAGAATCCCTACAAGCAACTTTGCAAAGACGTGAATGACCATAATGGTGCGATGGTTAGGTATGGGCGTGGGGGGTCCCCGCTTTGTATATGGGCACAACTCTTGGTAGTCCGGTCGCGGGGAAGCCTTCTTGCAATGCCTGTTGAAGAGTCTTTGTGAGAACCCAGGCACCATTGGGGCCCAGCCCACTTGAAGCTCTGCTGCATACCATCCAAATCTGGCGCCTTCAGATTAGCGGCGTTGCAGGCCCATTATGACATCCCCCTTCAAGCTAGAGTGCTTTGCAACATATATCGTCAATCAACCATTCATTTGCCCGGCCCACGGTTGTTTAGGCTTTGTTGATGCATGTGGCAATCATATGAAGGCATTAGAAGATGTAAGTCATTGGAACAAATCTTGCTTTGATATTCTGTACTGGTTGTTTATTCTTAGACTATCAAAATGAGGTGCAATTTGCAATGCATTAATGCGAGTGGAAATGGCATCAGCAAGTGCCAACTCTATACGGATATGCTTGCTGGATGTAGAAGTGTTCAACAACTTCTGCTATGATTTTCATTCTCATTTGCTATTCCAATTTCATTCTTATAGTGCAGGCGAAAATTTCTTTCTTGCTCCTGGTTGTTTGTGGTATGCGCTCATATTTGATCCTAATAGTTTACGAAAGTACATAATGTTGCATTTAATTATGACTATTCTAGGAAAATTAACTATCTAATGTGTATTTAATTAAATTAGATTGGGATGCATGGCATGATGGGCTAATAATGGTTTTGTTGGCATGGATGCAGCACGATGTTAAATTGAACAAGAGTGTAAAAGGCAAATGTAACCTCTAGCCCAGAAGCAACAAGCAGAGACCTCATTATTCCTGATTTTAAGAGAAATGTAATCTCTAACCCAAACTGATGCAATTTTCCATGAAGAATCATGTGCATAAAAAAGTTGCACAAAAAAATGCTACATCAGTGCTTAACAAATTGAATTTTAGCATGGGGCTTCATGCAACAAGCAGTCTGAGCTTCATTATTCCTGATTTTGTAAACGAGAAATGTGACCTCTAGCCCAAACTCATGCAATTTTCGTGCATCAAAAAATTGCACAAAAGAATGCTACATCAGTACTATTTTAGCATGGTGCTTTCTCCCTATATGGAAAATGTAACTTTTTGGATGGCTTTGGGCACGTTATTTTAGAGTTCTATGTTGATTCTTTGGAAATAGCAATTGTGAGCTTATGTAATCATGGTTTTTTGTGATTACTCATTGAGGGTTTAGCTAAGTTCTTTTTTTGTTTGTTTGGAAGTAAGTAATCACGAGTTTCTTTAATTATTCATGTGGGTTTAGGACATTTATTCTTAAGTTTTACAATATTGGGCTGGATTTGGTGTTTGAAAGTGAAGGGTGACAATAATGAATTGTATATAGATTGAAGAAGCAAACCTTAATGCAAATATTCGCCGAAAGTGGTACAACTTGCTTTTCCCCTCCTTGAAAAGTCCTTGGCCCATTATCCTCACGCCTTTGTGGACAATGCCAACTTGAAAGATGCCTTTGTGGATTTTATTTTGAAAGATGTTGGTCCAACCTTGGTTTTCTATGTTGTATCAACTTGATTTCTCTATTAAAGAAAACCATTTTGCTTAAGATCATATTAAATATTTATGCATATACATGCCAAATACGTGAGAAGTTACACGTTAGGGCATAGGGTTTACGGTTTTAGAGTCTAGAAGTTTAGAGTTGGTTCAAGGATTTAGAGTAACATGAATAGAGCATGCAACGCTATTGAACATGTCATCACACACAAATTTAGGATTGGGGTTTGGGATGTGTTTTTAGATAGCATAACATTATCACTATGTACTAAGCATCTTTTAGAGATTAAGACAATTTCAATGGTGGATTTGCCAAATTCTATTTTTCAAAGAATTTGGTTCTAAGATTGCATTTTATGTTAGGGAGGCCCTTACTCGGGGTAAGTAGTTGGTGAGCCCTCTAGAAAGAGCCAGTTCCACATCCTGCATAAGAGTCCAATGGTTGGTAGGAGCCACATGACGCAACCACATGCATCTGAGTCAAACGTGTCGACGTCTTTGGTCTTTTGGCCTATGTCATAAGATCTTTTTTAATTTAAGCTGGGCTTATAAGTGAAATGTTCCTCCACCCCAAGATTATGAAACCAAAACAAATGAATAAGTAGAATGATAGCACCCTTATATTGCGATATATGCTAATAGAATCTATTACACCTTATAAATGCAATTTTATTGACCAGGCATTAAACTTGCAATCTTCCACAAAACCCTAAAGCAATACCCTAAACTGGATGGACTCCATTATGTTTATGCATTCTATTTCACCCCATGCTGTCTATTGTTCCTACCTATCCTCAGCCAGTGTTGGGCAAAGTCCGGGGAACACTATAAACCAACCGGTTGAAATCGCAAATTTTCCGGTTCGGTTAGTGTATCGTAGGATTTTTTCCGACAAGTTTTGCCAACACTGTCCTCAGCTACTGCCTGATACTCCTTTACATCTATAGACATGAATACATTTAGTGCTTTTAGTTATATCTACAAACCCTGTTACGTCTATTCATTCTATACGTCCATGACTAATGCCCGGCATCGCCGGGCACACGTTTCTAGTATCTAAAGATTTCTAAAGGTGTTGTTTTAATTAGTGCAAGTTTGTTCACACAGAGCCCTAGTTGTGGAACATGTGCTTGCTACTGAAAGATGGAAGGTGTGTGTAGTGGGGATACTTGGGCATTACATAGTAAATAAACACGAAGCATGATGGCTAAACATGGCGAGATAAAGCTACACTTGCAAATAATTGACCGTTTGTATGGGGCTTCACACAGAAAATGAAAATCTATCGGCCTCTATGGTAAATAATTGAAAACCAAACTGGGAATTCACAAATCATAGAGTGTCTTCACGAAATTCGACCTCCTAAAATGCAACGGCTAGAGCATTTGGTCAGTTATGGCAAAAATTGCTGGCCAGATTTAGGAGCTAAGTTTGTTCTTGCGTTAAGTTTTGTGATTCTGCAACGATATCTGCAAATGGTATAAATGAGAGATATGATCTGGATGAGGCAAATGAAAAGTGCAAGGAAAAACCAATAAGATTGGTGACAAAGTGGTTCGTTCTAAAACAAAGTGGTACGCAGAGTCAGATCATGAAAACTCTAAGTGCTCTTTAGAATGGCAGGGGCCAGATTAGCAGAGAACAGTATTACTTCAATTAAAGATAACTGTCAAAATATACTTTCTGATCCTAGGGCTATCAAGGCGTTTATTCGGGACAGCTTTCAGGCTCAATTCAAAGCAGACAATCTCCCATCTTCTTATCAATCCCAAATCTCTCTTTGGTTGGCCCAGATTGATTGGGCACATAAGATTTGTGGAGTTTTGGGACGCTCTTGGACCAGACTTTGTGGAGGCTGTTTGGCCAAGTGGAATGGAATTCGAATGGCTAAAAGCTTCCTGTTCTTGAGTTTCTAAGACATAATCCTCTTCATATTCATGCATCAAGGTAGTGAACGATCTCTGTATACAAAATATGAAAATGTGGATTGAAAACATATAAAATTGAAAAGTTGTGCAAACAAATTCAGAAATCTAACCTGATTGAATTGCTCCTACTCTGATGAGAATTGTCTGATGCCAGGCATTTGGGCAGCATCGTATGCGAAATGCCTTGTATTTCCTCTCATTGTGGCTCCAAGAAAATTGAGGACCCTGGCTTGAAAAATGACGAAATGGAGCTTCCATTTTTATTGGCGCCAAACTTTTGTTACTGGGAGGAGTGCGTCAGTGGGTGATCCCACTGGCTGGATCCCCACTAGAAGACAAATGGAGTTCCGAACTGGGGTATTCGGAAGTTCTTCGTTCCTTCCGAAAAAAAGCAGGTTGCCCTCGCCATGTCAGCAAAAATAGGCACTTGGGTTCTTAACGGGAATGGCATTTTTAGAACTGGGTTTCACACGTGGCAAAGGGAAGGTCGGTTTTTGGGCTAATGGGGAGGCACCCTCAGGTTTCTTTAGGGTTCTTGAGGCGGCGCCCGGCGTCGCCATAGCAGTTCATTTCGCGAGTTCTTCATACTCTTCTTTGCGGGTGAGCCGTGATTCGCAACAAAACTCGGAAAAATCGTCTCCTCTATTTTTCCATTTCGATCCTCTTCTTTAGCCGAAGATCATCAAGTTACATGCACCGGCCCAATCCCATTTCAATGGAGAGTAGACAGAGATCTTTGGAAGTTCTACGAATAGAGGAAATTGAAAGAAGGTATGTAGACTCACTTGAAGAAGATTTCTATTTCTTGACAAATGATAATCTTGAGGATCTTTGGTGGTGACATGAGGAAGTTGATCCATTCGATGCCTTTATGGAAGGGATTGATGAGGAAGTGAACAAGGCCCTGCCGGTTTCTTTGGCGGTAGAAGCTTAGCATCTTTGGCTATGATTACGATGAAAATCCAATTATCTGATAAAATCTTCAAGATGAAAACACCGGTCCCTCATTTCATGAATGCCTTATTGATATCTCGAGAATCGGATAAAGTACAAAGAGATGAAAAAACAATGTCTATAATACCTATATAACATCAACAAACATCACAACGGAGTTCAAGGAGGCCCGGTGACTCACGGACATGATGGTACCCGTAGATTGATGATGGCGCACTATTCTTAGATGCAGCGATCCTTGAGAATCTAACACGGGGGGAAGTGCGGATGCTAACCAAGTTGTTTGCAATGATGAATACAAACTTGAGGGAGAAAGCCAAAAAATAATCCCTCGCCACCAAGTCTCGCTCTCTCTGAAGTTCTACAGCTAGTTCAATACATTTGGCTGACAAGGAGTTGCTTGAGCCTATTCCAGCTTTGGATCATGGTCAGATTGATATTACTAGTAAGCTGCTCTTAATCTCTCTCTATTTACATATGTCTTTGTTTAGGTGGCTTCATAATATGATTTGAATTGTGGAAGTTTTTGTTAAACTAACTAACACAATTTTGGAAGTTGAATTTAAGTATGACTGAGAATATCGAAGCATCGGAAGAGACTGTAGATTTGGCCTGCTTTACATTACAGCAAAAAAGTACTGCATAAAAGTAAGTACATATGGTGTAATGTTTATGAGCTTCTATGGGGTGGTTGGGTCCCAAAATAGACAGCTTCTTTCACCATTCCTAAGTTCTAGAGTTGACATATCCTTTGCTCTCGTGCTATGCCTTTTGTCCTGGCCAACTTCAATTTTGCAACTGTGGATAAAGATGGTTGGCTGCACACTGGGGACCTTGCTTATGTGGAAAAAGATGGTTATTTATTTGTGAGTCAACTGCTAGAACCTCGCTGTGGATACTTATTATTACAAAAATCTTTTAGAAAGATTCTACATTTCATGTGGTGATTCATATTACGTTTTACGGCAAATTATTGCAATGCCTCGGGTTTCCCAAATCACATGCAAGTTACAAGTGTTTTTTGGTATGATACTTTTATGTTTCCTTTCTAGCATTTTGTATCACACTTCTCTCAATAATGAACTTCTTAGATTCTCAAATTGCACTGTAGTATAATATCAGAAATTGTGAAGACTAAAGTCACGGGGCTACATGTGTGACGTTCGGGCATTTATACGATTATCATTATGCAGCAGAGACCGTCACTAGGACATAAGGGGTAATTGTCTAAGTGGGGATTCGACCACAATGGTTTTATTTAGCTATGTTAATAAATCCATAGAGGAAGGCGAGTCTAGGTCATTTCTTTGCATGTCGATCACGGAGTTTGGAGCTTCGATTGGGGCTCGATTGCTTCCCATGCATTTTCTTGGGTTTTTTTTTCTTTTTAAAATCTTGTCTGCGCATTTGTCGTTTTGCCATGCTTACGCATGGGCCAGAGCTACCTTCTATGCATGGGCGGCCTTACGTGAGGAGCTACACGGCGGAAATCGGCTTCAAGGCCCACATGGCAAGTTTTATCCAGGTTTTGGGAGGCTGGGCGCGCATGGTCTTACTTACAGGAAGCTGATGTCAGGTCTTTATGTCTTGAGCTAAGCGGGCCGGGATGGCGAAGCGATGAGCGTGTCTATGGACCGGAAAAAAACTGGCGGACCAAGCTTGAGAACTCTAGATTGATGAGAATTTCATCTTTTGAAAACTCTAGATTGATGTTTTCATCTTTGCAAGATATGCAAACGGAGAGATTGATGAGTAGTGGAAAAGGAAATTTTTGAGACATGTCTTATATTATAAGACATCTCTTATAATTAAGCCATGGAAAATTAATTTTTTTAAGACATGTCACAATAATGATGTGGCACCTCAAATGCTGTCTTATAATTTTAAGACAGCCATATTTTAAGCCAACCGTGGAAAAAGGGCCTAATTGTGTTTTAACTGTGTATTTGAATTGGATTGTGCAGTTTCTATTTTAAATGAGTATTTGAATATAACTGTCCATATTTTATTGCATTTTGGACGATGCCGCTTAAGCTCCACCAAGACTAGAAGTTTGCAACAAAAACAGGAAAATGAGAGGGGAAACAGCTCCTAACATTGTTTCAATTACATTAATGCATATTGCAACTTTATGTCTAACCCAAAAAATGAGCCAAAAAAAAAACACTGCAATAGAAGACATTGCAAATCATATAAAAAAAATGGGCAAAAGTCTGTGAAATAAACAGCTTCTATTGCATCAAACAAAAAGGACCCTCATGAAGCTAGTTATCAAAAAACAGGAAATCAGTCTATAGATCTAAGCTAAAGTTTGTGTGGAAGATCTAAGCGCCTTCAGCCTCTTCTTCAAATTCGCCTTCTTCATCGGCAGTAGCATCCTGGTATTGCTGGTATTCAGAAACCAGATCATTCATGTTACTTTCGGCCTCTGTAAATTCCATTTCGTCCATGCCCTCTCCGGTGTACCAATGCAAGAAAGCCTTTCGCCGGAACATGGCGGTAAACTGCTCGCTTACTCGCTTAAACATTTCTTGGATGGAGGTCGAGTTTCCAATAAATGTCGAAGACATCTTCAAGCCCTTGGGAGGTATGTCGCAAACGCTGGATTTTACATTATTAGGGATCCATTCCACGAAATAGGAAGAGTTCTTGTTCTGCACATTTAGCATCTGTTCGTCCACTTCTTTGGTCGACATTCTGCCTCTGAACATGGCGGATGCTGTCAGGTATCGGCCATGGCGTGGATCTGCTGCACACATCATGTTCTTAGCATCCCACATTTGCTGTGTTAATTCTGGCACTGTTAGGGCTCTGTATTGCTGGGAGCCTCGGGATGTTAGGGGCGCAAATCCGACCATAAAGAAGTGGAGCCGTGGAAATGGAACCAGATTTACTGCAAGCTTTCGCAGATCGGAGTTTAGCTGACCAGGGAAGCGCAGGCAGCATGTTACTCCGCTCATTGTCGCAGAAATCAGATGGTTCAAGTCTCCAACTGCAAAATAAACATCAAAGATTCATGTAACGTAAGTAGTTAGTTCTTGCTGTTTGAATGGATTATCAGGATATCTACCCTATCAGGCTCTCTATCAAGCATCCAAATCGCATCAGTAATACTAATATCTAGTTAGTGAAAACGCGCTTCAATTTTCTGGTTAGAATAGAAACAGCTAAGCTAATTGCGTAAATTCCGTCTTTATCAGAGCCTTTCCCATTACGAATTAGGGTCGTGAGTAAATTTTCCTGTTAACCTTTTGAATTTTCTAAAGCATTTTCTTGTAGCATAGTTAGAAAAAAAAAAAAGAATTTGTGGAAAAGAAAGATCTTATCAACTTATCTTTTTAAGATATAAATATAAAGAATGCCAATCCGGTTAGAGGGTTGTCAAAGGAATAAACTAACCTGAAGCAGCAGAATAGATGTAGCTGTACTTAAAGTTTAATCTATATGGACGTTTGAGAGATCACTTACAGGTTGGAGTGGTAAGCTTGAGGGTTCTGAAGCAAATATCATAGAGAGCCTCGTTATCTAAGACCATGCACTCATCAGCATTCTCCACAAGCTGGTGGACAGAAAGGGTAGCATTATATGGTTCGACCACAGTATCGGAGACCTTTGGAGAAGGCACAACAGAGAAAGTGACCATCATTCTATCGGGATACTCTTCTCTGATCTTAGAAATAAGTAGAGTTCCCATGCCAGAACCTGTACCTCCACCCATTGAGTGGCACACCTGAAATCCTGTATCATGCAAAAGCAGAAATATATGTCAGATATGTAAAGTTCAGAAGCAAGTATGCATTTGAAATTTTAGATGCATGAAAAGTTCCAACTCGAGAAGCACAGCAGAAACGATGCAGTTATGTTATGCTATAGGCAGGCAATGGAGATGCTTATCATAGCATGTGGAAATTTTTCAGAAGCAAGTATGCATTTGAAGGTTAAGTTAGATGCATGAGAGGTTCAAACTTGAGAAGCACAGCAGAAGCAATGCATTTATGTTATGCTATAGACAGGCAATGGAGTTAATGCCTAGCATAGCAGGTGGAAAAATTTCAGAAACAAGTATGCATTTGAAAGTTAGATGCAGAGAAAAACAGCAGAAGCAATGCAGTTATGTTATGCTATAGGCAGGCAATGCAGTTAACGCATAGCAGGTGGAAAAATTTCAGAAGCAAGTATGCATTATGAAAGTTTAGATGCATGAAAAGTTCCAAGTTGAGAAGCACAACAGAAGCAATGCAGTTGTGTTATGCTATAGGCAGGCAATGCAGTTAATCCATAGCATCATTCTGCTAAACTTATATTTAAGTTCAATTGGTGAAAATTTGTAATATTATCCATCCTATTCTAAATGCATGTTAATTTTGAATTTTAATAACTGAATTGGTATTCTTCTATGCAGAAACGGAAGACCAATTGCACACCTTGGAGGCAATCACAACTTTCGGCTTCCTTTCGCACAACATCAAGCACAGAATCAATGAGTTCTGCTCCTTCAGTGTAATGACCCTTAGCCCAGTTATTTCCGGCACCAGTCTGGCCAAAAACAAAGTTATCAGGTCTAAAGATCTGGCCATAAGGGCCAGATCGAACACTATCCATGGTACCAGGCTCCAGGTCCATGAGAACAGCACGAGGTACGTATCTACCACCACTAGCTTCATTAAAATAGACATTGATACGTTCAAGCTGGAGATCAGAATCACCATGGTAAGTTCCGGTTGGATCAATACCATGTTCATCACAGATAACCTCCCAGAATTTGGCACCAATTTGGTTGCCACATTGGCCTCCCTGGATATGAAGAATTTCTCTCATGTTCTGATCCGGGCAAGATAACTAGAAGTAAGGATTGAGGTGTTCTGATCCTGCCAAGATAACTAGAACTAAGAATTGAGGAGGAAGGGTGGACTTGAGTCTTTGAGAGCGGGCAGGTTGCAGGCGCGCCTGTTGCATATTATATAACTACCAGTTAGTTGGCAGATCGGGCCCCTTCCCATCTCTTCTACGGTCCTTTCTACGGGCTTGATTTGAAACCTCATAGCATTGCGTTAGGATTTTAAGAATTCTTATTTCCACACAGGATCGCCAAGGTTTGTTGCTAAAAAAATAAAATAACAAGAATTCATCCTTGGCATAAGTGTTGGGTAAACTTTTTTAACCCAATCGGAAAATTTCCTATTGTTCCCCCCTCAAGTAATCGATATTTGAAGTTCAATTCTATTCAATCGGGAATCTATATTGTCCTTGTAGAAATATGTATAAAATCTACCAGAAATTTGTATTGTCCTTCCATGCGCTACTCAATTGAAAATTTGTATTTTCAAACTGAACAAACCTTATAGTGCTTGCCATCCGCATATCCCAGCCAATATCAACTTTCTAAGCATGACATTCCTAGTTGTTATAAGCATTACATTCTGGTTTCTCCCATGTTGGTGGTGTATTCTATGCTTTTCATGGCCTTGGATTCTCGCACCATATTCTACCCATCTTGAACAAAAGTCATTGCGTAAATGATTCAAAAGCTTTGATACTATCAAATTGCTAAGGAGCCGAATCATCTAATTGTTTGAAGCAAATATCTAAGATGGGGTTCAAAACCTCTTCAATCCCAACAATAAAAACATCAACTTTATCTTCAAGAAACAAGATCATCAAGGGATGTATAATTTGTGGACCCCTTTCCTAACTTTTAAAGACTAACTCACAATGGTAGTATAAATTTGATTGAATTTAGAATTACCATGATCAAATTAGACAATCGATGCTTAAAATACATTGCTAATCATTTTGCAAGCAAATTAAGAGCAAGATCTTATATTGCAACAATTGTGAAATATTTCTTTTGTTCTATAATGTTCATCTATCCATTTTATATTAGCATGGAAATGCTTTTATTTACATATAAGCTTGCATGTCGTTGCTGAGCATGTATCCTGGACGACAAAATTTTTAACACTTAAAGATACAAATTTGAAAATTGATTTTTGTGTACTTAACGTGGTGCATAATATGCCACAACACAACATTTCGATGTTGCAACCCGCACTCTAATAGAGTGCCTTTGATTCTTGACCACCCTACACACTATCTTGAACAAAGATCATTGTTAAAAGGAATCAAATGCTTTGTTCCGTCCTTCCAAAGGAGAGATTACAGGATTTTCTATGATAATTCTCTCAATCATGGATCTGTATCAACAACCGGAAGGAAAAAATGGAACAGAACAGTCAATATGATGAATTGGATAGGGGTA
Source organism: Isoetes taiwanensis (assembly GCA_021234155.1). NCBI lineage: Eukaryota > Viridiplantae > Streptophyta > Lycopodiopsida > Isoetales > Isoetaceae > Isoetes > Isoetes taiwanensis. Next base: position 284 of record JAJEKV010000058.1, on the reverse strand, counting down.
CGAGGGATGGAAAATCATAACATAATAAATTATTTTTTCTAATACTTGCCAAGTAAGTTAGTTATCTCAGAGCTTTCTCGGGACCCCTTAACTTAATGAGAAGCATCTAACAATGTAATACCTTAGAAGCTAGAAGCTTAGGTTTTATTTGTTTCTTATGATTGTCCAATAAAATAGACTTTGATGCCAATGAATAAGAAAACTAATTTGTGTGAGTTACTGCTCTCAAAACTATATATGGCAATGGCCACTTAAGAAGATCCTATTTTGCATGCTAGTATAGC
>JAJEKV010000057.1:9089563-9354012 GCA_021234155.1 Isoetes taiwanensis | reverse complement strand
TGTTTCCCTTTCTTAGTGCTCCCCTTAGCGCCCCTTGCCTTCTTTCTCCTTTAGGTTTAATTTTCTTGACCTTGCCCATCCATACTAAGTCAATCCTCTTTCCTTCTTCCATGGTTATCTCTATTTCCATGGTTCTTCCAAAGGTTTTTTTCCCTTTTGTTCTCGTGACTTGAGCCCTTTTCCTTGAGGCCTTTATTCTGCCACGTTATCTCCATTTACCACCATAGGTATTTTTCTTCTATGGGGTTCTTTTCCCGACAACCCTGTTGCCATATCATTCCTTTCCATATTTTTCTCATGGGTAATCCTTCACGTAGCACATCTCTCGGCTACTTGCTTCCTCTTTCCAGATTTGCTTAGCTTTCTTCGCTAAGCTAGCATGATTCCCCGAGCTATATTCTTATCAATCTGCTTTTTGCAGATTTTTGCCTCGATTTGACAGACGACATTATTGGGGAGGAAAATGTTCCTCGTCCCAAGGAACTCAAGGTTTTTGAAACTTACCCTGGATCCCATATCTTCCAGCCCACTCTTGGCCATGTAGAAATCATCATTCCTCCATGAGCCTCATGCTCGTCCTTGTCGTTCAAGTGCACCTTGGCTTGTAGATCCTTACGCTCCATCCATTCCAGCTTCTTATCCAACCAATTTAAGTTCTTTTGATGCAACTCCATGTAACCTTTAAACTTGGCTCCCAATAATATTAGCATCCTTGGCTCACATTCCATTTTTTGGATCTGAGGCATCGTCTCCTTGACTTCCTTCTCCAGACTTGTTAATGTCCCCTCTAGCTCCGGCCCCATCATAACAACCTCGTCCTTACACTTCTCCTCCATATTGAAATTAAATTTAAATTCCCATAGCCACTCCTTGAATATATCCAAATGTTGAGAATCGACAGCCTTTTCGTCCGTCCCTTGCAACTCCTCGCTTGTAGCTTCCACTTCAGCAAGTAACTCCACCATAACTCCTGACATGACTAGCTTTTGAATAGCATCTTGATCGCGTTTCTCGTCATCCTCTATTTCCTTCTTAATCGGTTCATGTAGGCGTGTTAATTTATTCTCTTTTTCAATCACATCCATTTCGCATATGTGCTCCTCTCCTTGGCAATCAACCTTATTGCTCACGTTAGCTTGATGTGGCTTTTCAACTAGATTCTGGTCAATTTGTTGGTTCTCCATTAATGCTGGATCAAGCACATGTTGAATGGGCGCCAAATGTTGAAAGTCTATTGTCTTTTCTTCTTCGACAATCTCAAGCCCCAAGTCTCCAATAGAAATTTCCTCAAGCACTTCTGAGGACGCATGTGTAGCTTTATGGTAACGACAAGTCAATAAGTCATCCTCTTCATCCAATACTTCTACTTCTTGCCTTGTAAGAAAAATGAGTTGCTGACACTCCACGCAAAATCGTATTGTCTCCTCATTGTCCAAATTTGTAATAGTCTCCTTTTGAATCATCTCGTCTTCTTGGGTATTGCAGGTCCCACAATGTGATCGGTACACGGACTCCACAGGATAATATTTTGCAATATGGTCGTACTGGTGACATCTCCAACATTGCACAGATTTGTTTGACTGCATAATGCTCATCGTTTGTTGCATCTTGAGCACTTTTGCAGATAACTCTCTGAGTACGTCTTCCTTGAACTTATTTATGACCACTTCTGGTGTGGGAACTTCCATGAATATTGTTGATCTCTGAGGACAATGCAGTAATGCTGCAGTTCCGTGGGTTGCTACTGCTGCTGCAACTTGATGAAGATGGACCTGATCCACAATCAAGCCTCGTTGCATAAGAGCAAAGTAATCAATTTGTCCATTCATAATTCCCTTCTCTCGAAACTTGTCAATGGCTCTAATGTCTCTTTTGCACTTTGTTCATGGTGCAATTTAATTTAACTTATTCTCTTTCCTTGTCGGCACTGCCTGAGAACAATATTTTATGCTCTTCCTTGGATTTCGTTCCTCGCACGTACATACATCGATGGAGGGAGTTGGCCCGGTTTTCTTTTTACCGTGGCTTGGCTCCTCGTTCCTATCTAATGTTGCCGGCTTTCTTGGGCAGATCTCCTTCCACGAGCACCACGATTGAGATTCCCTGGCCAATGCACCACTTTTATGTCGAGCCCCGCTCGCAACCCGAGGAAAAGGTAGCGCTGTGAAAGAGACCGCTTGCTTTGGCCCACATTACTTGCTCCTTATCTCGCCCAACCATAGTTATTCCTTTAAATCTTGGCGCATTCTTGATCCCGTTCTCTCCATCATGATCTTATTGCTTTGCCCTTGCTAGGATCTTCACTCCATAATAATTTATTGCAACCAATTTTATTTGGTTTCATTCAATCTCGCACAAGTATTTTTCTTTCTTAAAGTCTCGTGGCTTGATCCCTTAACTGTGTTTCCCTTTCTTAGTGCTCCCTTGCGTCCCTTGCAGCCTTCTTTCTCCTTTTCGGTTTTAATTTTCTTCTGACCTTGCCCATACGGCTACGTCAATCCTCTTTCCTTCTTCCATGGTTATCTCTATTTCCATGGTTCTTCCAAAGGTTTTTTTCCCTTTTGTTCTCGTGACTTGAGCCCTTTTCCTTGAGGCCTTTATTCTGCCACGTTATCTCCATTTACCACCATAGGTATTTTTCTTCTATGGGGTTCTTTTCCCGACAACCCTGTTGCCATATCATTCCTTTCCATATTTTTCTCATGGGTAATCCTTCACGTGAAAGCACATCTCTGACTGCTTGCTTCCTCTTTCAGTTTTGCCCAGCTTTTTTCTCTAAGCTAGCATGATTCCCCGAGCTATATTCTTATCAATGCTGCTTTTTGATTTTAACCTCGATTTGACGACGACACCTTCCATCTATGTAAGGCACTGCTCTTTGGCTCATATGGAAGCCGTCGGCGATTGAAGGTTTTAGGAACGAAGAGGTGCAACCTGGCGCATTGATCTCTCGGTTGAGGTACAAATTATACCTCCTCCTACACCAAGTCCCCTGGAAAAGAAGCGGTTCAAAGGCGCCCGATCACGGGAAAGGACCCTCCTTATTGTAGATAGTAACGTCGTGTTCATTCCCCGAGTCATAGGTAGGGAGTCGTAGGTAGGTTTACGAGCTATCCGGGTTGTCGCTCGAGCGTGGTCGCTCGGGCATGTGTACCCCTGTATCACTCTTCTTGTACTTTATTTCTTACTAATTAATTAATTTGATCCTTCAGAAAAAAAAAAAGGAAAGTAGGAAAGGAAAATAAATGTTGGAATAAGAAAAACAGCACAAAAACAATTACAAGAATTTATCGCGGCGGCCTTTGCTGCCGCTGAATGGTTACAAAAAAAAAAAAAATGTTATTGAGTGAAAACGGAGTGCATAAAATTGTCCTTTATATCGTACGCTATTAATAATAAATAATCGCATCAAAACTCTTGGTGGGAAAAAGAGGAAGAGTATATGAATCATGCTAGCCTTATGGGCAGGTCTATGGAGATAATACTAAATATTTGTTTTATTGTATCAATATGGACTCACTATTTCCACCTTGCAAACCACCAAAAGTGTATTAGTGAAAGCATGAAATCTGTTTGCTATTGCCATGCAATTTTATCATTAGGCCTAATCGGGCTTTGAACCATCATTGCATGCAAATTTGATGTTACGATGGACTTTGTTTCAATGGGCAACAAAAGATTCAGTGGTGATTTGCTACTTAAGGTACTACTGTTTGTTGGATTTGTTTCAATCATAATTATTTTTTTGTGGTGGTGATGATTTTTTTGTCAAGATTCTTACATTTGTGAGAACGAGCTGGACATTCAAAACTTGGTAAAATGTACAATTCATGATTTTTGTTTTTAAGAAAAATTAACCTTTTCTACAAAATCTAACATTATTTTGAAATTAAAAGAAATATAACTAACATATATCAACATTATTTTAGAATCATGTGCCTGATTTTGATTACTGCTGGCAATAATTCTCTCTCTTTTTCCAAGCCAAGGTAATTTTTTTAATTTGATCCCTTACTTTTAATCCTCACCTGATGCGCTTAAACTGCTTGCAACTCAGTTTGTCCCCTTTAAACCCAAAAGCCCTTTGTGATTCAACTCCATCTGCTTTACTTGAACAAATTCACCTAGCCTATGCAAAAGAGGACAACAAATTTACTCAGCCTATGCAAAAACCTCCTCAAATAAATTCACCTAGCCTATGCAAACGAGGACAACAAACTGGGCAGAAGATTAAGTGTATTTACTTCTGCCCAAAAGAGGAGATCAGTTATATATGTCAAATATAGACTAAAAGAAAACAGGAAATACGTGTATAAGTCTCTTTTATCTTTCTTACATATAGATTCATCTTATTGTTTGCTATAAGCTTTGTCGTTGATTAACTACATTAACACTCTTTATTTGCTAATACAAGAGGTCTCTCATTATGGATTAACATTATCTATACATAAGGACAATCTCAAAGAACAGTTTCATGCCTTTCCCCATAAACCAGTGAAACTAAACCAGTGAAACAAAATACATGCCTGTAACATTTAACTCCAGCCATGGGAATTTGAAAAAGCAATAAAATCTTCTGCCTCTCTAAAACATCCTGCATGGCTTAAAAGTAGGTTGAAGTTTAAGCCATTGATGTCACTCATGGACCTGGCATACCATAAGCCTTCATCTGCCAAACCCACATGATTGAGTATTGTGGGTATGCCAAGGAATGCAAGATCATTCGGCTGAATTTCATGATTTTTTATATTCTCAAAACACTCTGTAGTCAATTCAGCTTCGCCAACCTGAGCCTAAACCAACCACTAAGCCTTAACCAATTTGACCTTGCAAAAGCCTTCTGGTGTGCCTTTTGCTAGTTAAAGATTTTTTCCAAAAATTTTAAAAATCTTCAAAAAATCTTAAAAAACGTTTTTTAAACGTACGGATTTTGACGTACTTAACAACATTGAGTGGCTTATTTATGGTTTTAATGCCTCGATGGCTGGTATATGGATATAGAGCCTTGAAGGCTTATGTTGATACGTGACTTGGGTTGTCATGGTTTTATCGGTGTTGGTGGTATTGGAGCCTGGTTGGCTACTGAGAGTTGTTGGCGACGGTGGTTGCGTTGGTAGCCTTTGGTGCCAGTGGTCCTGGGGCCGTGTGTTACTTGTGCCTTTGTTTTGCAGGACGACGCAGTCGTGTTTACGATTTATGTTGTGAAGGTGATGCTTTCGATCATGTTCTTGAATAGCGAGCAGCTCCCGTATCATGAAGATGCCGTCATATTTACGATATCGATTGCAAAGGTGCAACTTTCGATGATGTTCCTGAATAGTCAACAGCATCTGCATGTAACTTCCCTTTTACAACTTATCTGTAAGCCCACACCTTGTCTATACAGCTCTAGAAATGTTAATCTTATAGGAGGACGTTAAAATTGCTCATCAACTTCTTATTTGACAAGTCAAGCAGTGTTGGCTTACATGAGAATATTAATTGCTTCTCTTCTTCTTGTTTGACAAATCTAACCCTGTTAGATGCAAAGCTATAGAATATACATAAGCACAAGTGTCTTTTACTTTTCTGCTGGTCATCATGATGAAATCAAATTGTAAATTCAGAATTATGGTGATATTTTTTTATCTTCTGCAACATCACATGAATCCCTCGCCTAAAACTGAAATATGGGATTCATCCAAGTGCATATATAACAAGTAAAAAATAATGCCAACTTGCATTTGCATACAAGCCATGAAGTCGTCATATATAACACCTTCCTAGAGTGGGAGTCACGGCCGCCAAAGTATAGTGAGGGATAGACATTCTGATCATCGGACGAGAGGCCTATGCTTTATCTTCCTTTCCCATGTTTGCTTTTGGTAAGTATGATTCTTTGTAGGCGCAACGTCCTGCTGGAAGCTTCTTTGGGGAATGTCCATTGAAAGTGTAGATAACTTTCTCCTGTAGTAGTAGTAGAATGAGGTAATGACACGAGTACAGTATACTATCGGAGGGTGTTTGTGAAAGTGCCTATTGTACTTTTCTAGTGGGAAGATGGTTGGCAATCTTGCCTAGTACAGGTGCATCTCGTTTTAAAATTTGGCGGGTTGGGTTTCTTAGTAGTCGAGTGCATTTCTAGAAGCGGAAGCTAGCCTCTATAGTACTGTTAGTAGAAGAAGAAGCCGACCTACATGAGTTCTCATACAGTCTAGAGCTTCCTTGTAGCAGCAAACCTTATTCTTCTAAGTAATTCCTCGGTTCTGTTCTTCAAGATCATTTGATACTCTATAAGTGTTGCTACCTTCCGATAGTACCTTCAATAGTTGGGAAGAAGGCCATGCCTTCTAGATCGAAAGAACTAAAAGGGTGAGGATTATATCATCTTAGGGTAGTTTCTCAGTTTGGTGGCCATCCAACAAAACCTCTTACGCCCACGGTATGAATTTCCCATCCAACAAACGGAATCACTTGCAGTATATTTATGCAAGCGATGGGAAAATTTTATCAGCGAAAACTTTCTTTACAAGATAAGCAGCTTTTACCAATAAAAGACCACATTACGGCATAAATTGCATCCAAAATAAGCAAAATGTGGAAAAGAAAAACGTGGAAGCAGCTATGATTGCAACGATCTATTGATTATTACTTTGTTTCAAGTTTTGCATACTTACAATCCCAACCTACTACTAACTTTTAGGAGACATAGACTATAGGAAAATATGACATGGCGTCCACAATCAGTTAACAAAACGTCCGCCACCAAAAAGCTCTTTGCATAAAAGTAGGTCATGACTATAAGTAGTCATATGAGCTGACGTGGCATCATGCCACGTCACATTAGGGTTACATTAGGGTTACATTAGGGTTTCCTTCTTCTAACACCCCTTCTGAAACTCTACTGTAACACATGAATGTAACAGAGGAACATCATATCAAGGGTTGACTTGTAACTTTTGCATGCCCAAAGCAGAACTTCATCCGCTTAAGCCCCGAGCCCCCCAAGTGGTTTAGTCATCCCATCGCCTAGTTGACTTGAAGTTATACAAGATTCCACATCCAAAGTAGATCATTGCCGATTTGTTCCCCGACAAAGCACACCGGTATCATGATGTTTAGTGGGATGATGGTACTGCTTCATCCTTGAGAAGATCTATGGCTCCGTGAATTATCCACTAACAAATTAGCCTTTGAAATGGGAACTTTCAACTCTTGAAATAATTGTAATAACCACATCATTTCTTATGCCCTATAACCAAGGCTTTTATCTCACTTCGGGTGCTAAGACTTCATCAAGTCCGCTTTTTAGATCCTCAAGTAATTGGTTCCAAAGATGATCAAAGATCCGTAAAACAAGAGATCCATATTGTCCTGTTTTCTATACACTAGACCTTCACCATAGTAGCTTTAAGATAAGCAAGTATTCGCTTTGCAGCTCGCCAATGATTTTGCTTGGGGATTGCATGAACCCGCTTTTACTTGACTAACAAAGAAAAGTAATGTCCGGCCGGTAATATTGAGGTAGATCAAAGATCCAACAAGCCGTTTGAAGAGCGTAACATCACAAGAAGGTTCCCGAGAATTCAAAGTAAGTTTATTCCCCTGCTCATATGGACTGAAGCATCTTTGGTATCTTCCATGTGAAACCGCAGATAATAAATCCTTGATGTATTTCGCTTTGAGTGAGGTGAAGATATGTAGAGTGCTGCCAAACTTCAATTCCTAAACAAAAATGTAAAAGACCCAAGTCCAGAAGCTCAAAGGAATTACCAAGATCAGCCTTCAACTTCAATATTAGCTCAGAAGATCTTCCTCGTGATGATAACATCATCAACATATAGAGTAAGAATACATGTCCCACCATCATGATACTTGTAATAAAGGCTAGGGTCTTTATGAGATCTCTGAAATCCTACAGCCTAATGTAAATGCATTGATTTTATGATTCCAAAGACACCTGAGCTTGCTTCAACCCATACAAACTTCGCTTTGAGCTTGCAAACTAAGTGTTCTTGTCCTTGTTGAACAAAACCAGCAGGTTGTTCCATGTAAATGGTCTCCTTCAAATCCCCATTTAGGAATGCACTCTTAAAGTCCATTTGCCATATTGGCCATCCCTTGGCAAAATGAAAAGCTAAGATCGCATCTAATAGTGTCCATCCGAGCTACAGGAGCAAAAACATCGGTATAATCATAGCCAAACTTTTGATTATAACCTTTTGCTACTAAACGCGCCTTATGCTTAGCTACAGATCCATCTGAATTGAATTTAGTGCGAAAAACCCATTTGCCGCCAATGACATTATGGTGGGATGGACGAGAAACCAAATCCCACGTCTGCTGCTTAAGTAACATTGAAATTTCACTTTCCATGGCAAGAATCCATTCTTTATGCTTGGCTGCTTGTTTAAATGTTTGGGGATCTTGATGCTCTTGGTATTTAGCCATCAAAGCCAAATTGCATGTAACATTCTCTCGGTGGTAAGCCAGCCAATCTCCTAGATCTTCTTGGAGATGCCATAGGATCTGAATAGCAGGAATAGATGCCAAAGAATAATCAGCATCCAAAGAATTTGAGGAGAAATCGCCTCATATAGAGGAGAGGAAACCCCCTGGCCTACAAATGGAATGCCATGGTGATCATCTTCCGAAATTAGCAAATGTGTGGAATCATCAGCGTTGTCAACAAAGAAGAGGTTGACTGTCGGATGATGTCAATTCTCGCTCATGAGCAAGCAGACAATGAGGATACATCAACAACATTAGCTGGTGTCACTGGTGTCGAGGTCTTGAATTGGCATATTCAAAAAGATGATGCAAAGAACTCAAGTTGAAATGAAGATATATCAGCCTTATCTTCCTTGTATTCGCATCCTCAACAAATTGTACACTTCTCGAAACAAAGACTTGCTTGTTTTTAGGATCAAAAAATCTCCAGCCTTTTATTGTTGAGAGAATATCCCACAAAAATACATTTAATGGCCCCGATAGTTTTCCAAATTTTTTGAGTTTTTCCATAGGTATAGCAAAGATAGGCAAGACAACAAAAAATGCGAAGATGATCTACACGTGGTTTCTTACCATAAAATGCCTCAAAAGGTGTCATGTTTGGTAATGCCTTGGTGGGTGCCCCGTTTGCTATGTAAACCGCGGCATGAAGTGCTTCTCCCAAAATTTCAAATTCAGATGTTTATATGTGAGCATCGACCGAACCAAATTCTCAGAGATCGATGTTTTCGCCAGCTACTCCATTTTATGAAAGTGAGCAAAGGGCACAATCAATTGCCTATGAATGCCATTAGCTTGACAAAAGCATCAAATTCCCCATTCACGCATTTCTTTCAGTGCCATTATCCGTCCGAGCTCTTTAATTTTGCTGCCCATATGCTGCTGAATGAAAATAACAAAATCTTTGAAATAAGAGAATACCTGATTTTTAGTTTTCAATAGAAAGACCCAAGTGAATCTTGAAAAATCATCTACAACAATGAAAAAATATGCTGCTCCTCCATATGATATGACAGGCATATAACATAGATCGAGTGAACAATTTCTAATGGTTTTTCTCGCCTGCCTTGTGCATGATCCGGATACGGTGCTTGAGGTTGCTTGGCAAGATGACAAGCTTCACATTCAATATACTTGATGCTAAATTTGGCAGTCCTTCAACCATAGCCAACCGAAGTCAACTCACCAATGGCTTGACCACCCATGTGAGCAAATCGTGCATGCCATAAACTCTCTCAAGCAAATATATCAAGAACAATGAAACTAGTGGCATATGACAGTGGCTGAGCATCCATAGTATATAATCCTGCTTTATTCAAGTGACCAGTCAAAAGAATCCCAAGTTGAGCAGGAGATAACAGTTCAAAAGGACTCTTCATGGTGATGTAAACTCTCTTATTGCCAAAAATAATGGTCATTCCTTGAAGATCAAATTGAGAAACAGAAAGCAAATTGCGTGAGAAGAGTAGGAAGATAAGTGACATCCGAACTTCAATAATAACACCATCATTGGACTTTAAATGAAGTTCCCTTGCTGTACGATTGACATGAATTACCATTGCCAACAAAGAATTTGAACTGACCGATCAATCTGAGGATTAAGCAAGAGACTTTCATCTCCTATAAGATGCTTAGATGCTCCTGAATCTAGCATAAGAAATGGTGAGGGCATGCCACTATGGGTTGCAACATTGAGATTTGAAGTTCCAAGGATCAATGGAAGTTCTGGAGCATAACTAAGAAATTGCTCATCATCATGAGCAGCAGTAGTAACAGTGAAATCAAAATGAATACTCACCTCAAATGTTTTCTCAAAAACGTGCTCAATGTCAGGAATTATTTGAGTGTCATATGGCAAAGATAGGTCCTCCAAATTACCAGTAATGGCCATACCAAGATATTCATGAGAGAACAAAGGTGACAACACTGCTGACCCAGAGAATGCATGGTGTGTTGGTGTGGGAGTGGAAGTGGAAGTAGACGTAGAAGTCCCTGTTCTTGTAGATTCTAACCACTGCTTGAACTGTGGACATCTATTTCTGAAATGCCCCTTCTTGCCACAAGCAAAAAGATAATATTAGATCGATCCTTAACTGGCTTATCTGGATGTTTGTATTTTTCTGTTTGCTTAAGTTTAGTCGCATCTGCCACAGCTAAATTTACCTGAGCTAACTGAAGTTGAGCTTGCTGTACCTTATTAGTATCTTCCAATTCTTCTTGAACAAGCAGATTCTGTACTTCTGTAAATGTAAATTGAACTCCCTTTTGTGAGCATGTCTTAATTGAGCCAATAATGTTTTGAAATCTGTCCCCCACACCTCTGAAGATCAAGATTATCAGATCTTGTTCATCAATCCTTCCTCCTGCTCCAATGAGTTGTTGCTTCAGGGATTTGAGTTTAGACAAGTAGGCTTGCACATTGTCACATGTTGCCAGCTTCAACTGCTCCATTTCCTGCTTGATTAGGGACTGTTTTGCAAGACCAGTGACTACACATGAAGATTTGAGATATTTCCAAGCTTCCATAAAAGTTTTGCACTCCTTGAGTTGCAATCTAATCTCAGAATCAACCAGAGATTTCAAATGATCCAAAGCTTCTTCATCTTCATCGATTTGTATCCGATCCCATCCCGGCTTCAAGACCTTCTTTAACTTGAGGAGACCTAGATAAATCTCAAAAAAAATTCACTCCAGAGGAGACGAATTGGAACCATCCAAGATTGGATTCGAGTGATTTTCCATGGATCAGGTCCTCCCATGGCTTTGAGACAAGAAATACTAAATCTGACTGTGATTTAAGAAGAAACTGTAACAAGTCTGTCACCAGCTTGCACCAACAAAAAACTAGCCAAATCTTGCTGAAAAACTCGCCAGATCCAATCAAGATTGACGTCAATGGGAAGCTAAGGGCATTCTGCTCCAGATCCTAAAAGCACTCAGCAAAATTCGTAGTGGCAAGCAAGAATTTCTCCGACCCGCCTCTCAACATATCTTCCGTAAACATGGCTCTGATACCATTTTAGGAGACATAGACTATAGGAAAATATGACATGGCGTCCACAATCAGTTAACAAAACGTCCGCCACCAAAAAGCTCTTTGCATAAAAGTAGGTCATGACTATAAGTAGTCATATGAGCTGACGTGGCATCATGCCACGTCACATTAGGGTTACATTAGGGTTTCCTTCTTCTAACACTAACCTCTACCTACTAATTTAATTTGCATGTCAAACACTAGTTTGATAAGTGGAAAAATCTATACTTCTCTGTTAGGGCGATATCTTCCCTAGCTCCTTGGACCTCTATGGATATTACTGCTCGTGCTTCACATGCACGCTTTAGTGATTGAATTGAACGTGACATGACATCTAGTGTTCGCGTTGCTCATGTTGCCGCAACAATGAACATTACAATGAAGAATTATGGAAAAGAGGTTTCGGCATAGTTGAAGAAGTTGCAAGCTGCACCAGATAGAGATTCAACTATAACAAGTTTTGCATTCAAGACTTGTGACCATAAGGCCGCAAAATAATTGAGGTACTAAGACTTTGTCAAAGGTTGATCGAAAAAAGTCAAGTTTTTTTCCCCCCAAACTCTTTCTGAAGGACCTAAATTGGCCATTTTATTGCACTCTTTTTTTTTTACATTTGGCTTAAGAATTATGCTTGCTATTCGATTAGATTGTTCAGGCGCAAATCATAGCCGGGCAGAACTAGTATCAGGCAGACCATCGCAGAGAACAGCATTGAAGACGGCAGATCATAGCAGGAAGAAGCATCGGGCCAAAGTAGTAGAACATTTATTTCGATTTTGTGGGACAAACCCGGCCAAATGGCAAGCATGGGTCAGTTCTATAAAAATTAATCTGAAAGCAGTTGTGCCACTGCTTGCAGAATCTTGTGTTGGGATTGGATGATCCTAATGAGCAATAAGGAGTGGCCATAAATTGTCAACTATGAAGTGTTTATAACAATTTTAACTAGAGAAGCTCTGAGTACAAAATCTAGTTGAAGATCATTTGGGTTCCCCCAAGGGCTAAAATTTTGAAAAAAACACAGCTACTCCACTTTTTAAGAAATCACATGAAACTAAAAAGACTAAAAAGACTAGTAGCATTTAATACCTATTTCCATTGAAAAATCATGGTACCTTTAAAGTTCTTCTTCCAGATCTGATCAAACTGAGCTTTTGAAGAAGATTAGATGAAGAATCTGGCTGGTCGCACCTTTCTTCAAAATCCGAAAGCAAACTAGATTTAAAATTTGCCTAAAATAGGCATAACTGTAATAAAAATTCCTTTACTACAATGTGATGTTTACGCTGGAAAGGGGGACTATAAATATGCACACGCTCGTCTCCATTGAACGTCGAGAATGATTAGGTCATTGAATCTACTTGAAAAAAAAATAATTAAGAGACATTGCAATTCTTTGCAGTATCATTGCATTACATATATACATTTTTTTCTCTATTCCTTCTTACTGTACAGTTTTGAGATTTATTAAAACCATGGATGCCAGGTAGGATCCATCATGCAAAGGCTTTTCGGTCTTAATGCTGCCTCAACAAGTTCTGTAACACCCGCTTGCACTGATTTAGGGGGCTCGGTTGTATTTTCATCCTGTGCACAAGTTGGAAGGTACAGGATAAGCCTTACATGCAACAAGGTCCCAAAGATAAAAGAAAGAGAGAGATGCCTACTTCTTCGGAAGATACATATGGCGCTATATTCTTGATGCGGCCCATAACCTGCTCCACGTTTGCTGTTACCTTTTCCTTAAGTTCAGATGGTGTAATTCCTCCTCCAGATGGAGCAGTGGGCATTCCTGGTGGCCTGCGCCATGACCATGATATCAATTCATCTCTGAAGAACATTGCCAAATGGTGCTGCAAATGCTGATTCTGCAAATGACAAAACTAAAGTGGTTGAGCATTGAAACAACTTTCTGCATCTTGTACATGCTGGATAATCAGTCTCAAAACAACAATCTTTTACGAATAATAGATGAGAGATCAATTGTGGTCTTCAAATCCTTGCATTCAAGAAAATAATTATCAAAAGACAAGAACTGCACCTAGTTGCATGGTGTAGGACATGATCAACGCACATTCCAGACGAAAAAAATTGAAATTATTAAATTGGAGAATTAGTCTACATTTACACCTTTGAAAAGTATTTCCAGAAAAACTGCATAGAAAAAGTATGTACCTTTGGAGCAACAATAGATTGTGCAGCTGCGCACATAGAAGAAACGAAGAGACCTTCCACACCAAAAGGAGTAAAAAATGTTTGTAAGTTTCGTGTGAGTCGAAATGGTACAGCTTCTGTGAATTCGACCATGCCATTCATATCGTATGCTGTACAAGAAAGTACAGACCAATTGGTGAAAGGAAAAAAAAAATGGCAGATACGCAGCATTATGTGGATTACAAAAGCATATACCAAAGGATCGATGAGATGAATTCAAACATTGCTCGTGAACAAAGAATTTACCAGGATGGAAATCATTCTGGAACACTTTTCCAGTGTTTTTGGCGAAAAGTATTTTATTTGGGGTCCTTCCACCTATCTGCAGCATATATGACATGAACCCAGACAAAGCAAGCTGCACTGCAAACTGCTTCTTGAACGTCCACAAATGATTGCAAGTTGGAAGTGTTTTGTACATGTACTGTGAGAAGATATTTTCATTCACATATTGCTGAGTAACCTCGGTGTAGGCATGGAAACGAAGCTCGAGGATGGCTTCAGGTGTAAGATTCCCTGTGATTGCCTGGTTCAGACGTTCTTTAAAGTGTGTTATTGGTAAGTCTGCTTCACGGCCAAATCGTGCAGCATTTATTTCATAGACTTCACCAAATGTGCTGTACATCAAATCATCTTCCACCATACGGACCTGTTAATGCAATTAATAAGACAATAATGTTAACTAATAGAACTTTGAAAAATATCCAGTGTTACTCCTTTGATCTTTTATGTGTTGTGTGTTACTTAAGAATTACCTAAAGCAACCTAACTGTAAATGCTCACGATACCATCTGACTATAACCTACTAATTATTACAACTTGGTTGGGCTGCCCAACCAAAAGATGCCTACCTGGGGCCAGACGGGGACAATAATAGGGGCATGGAATGCAAGATGTCGCCTCCGTGATTCCTTGTGCTTATCAAATAATCTATTCAGCACCCGGAAAAGCTGTACCATGCGCTCATCGCTTCTTGCACTTGGGGTTAAGGAAGTCTGGACCAAAAAGTGCTTTTGTGAACCATCACTACCAATCATAGTCAACCGACGATAACTTGTTCCATGGCGACGAACAATTGGCACATCAGCACCAATCCTATCCAGCTTTATCGTATGATCGGGGGCAACTTCCTGCATGGGACAGAGCAACGCAATTAGACAGGGACCCATTTGGCATTAAAGTCCTTGAAACTATGAACCGAATTTTGTTGCTGTTTAGACACTAAATTAGGAAACACAAAGCGTACCTCCCCACCATCACCCCCATGACCAAGTATTACAAAATAATGTATATAATGCCAATCCATAAACTAAATGGATAAAGATGTAATCCTCGACACAGAATGCACATAAGAAAGACAATGCAATGCAAAGGACAAGGGCCCAGGTAATAACCTTGGGCTCGCCTTTTGCTACCAATGATAGCGTTAGAAATACATATCTGCCACAGGAATATTACCTTATCGTTAAAGTACTGGCCTGGAACTTCAATATCAAGAACATGAGATTCTCTTAATTGCCTGCTTTCTTCTTCCAGCTTTAAAACAGCTGGAAGCCGGTCCTCGACATTGCTTTGTAGAACACCTTTCCAGTGCTTTAAACGCTCTGTAAGCTCTGCTAATGTTGCTGGAAACGTCCCCGTACTTTCTGGATCAAGATCGTGCTCAAAGTCGCGCTTGTATTCATTGACAAACTCTACATGCCTGGCAACTGTATCAGATGAAAAACAAGCTCTGCATACACCTGCAAGTTCCTTACGGAGTGACTGTGGCACCTCAGCCGTAGTGGCTGTCGGATATTTGTAGCATCTGTGTAAGAGGGCATGAACAACAGCAAGTAATCTTTCCTCCGGGAGAGGTACAAATCTGGCACCAATTTCAGTTAACATAGCCTGCATCCCGAAACAAAGAATAAGGAACACCTAACAGAAAGATTCGCTCAACTTTATCTCCAGAAGTTAAAGATGCGATTCTTTTACCTCCATTTCAGTCGCGAGGTTTGAGTGTTTGGTCCGTAAAGCCTCCATTATATCTTTTGCAGCCTCAAATGCAGTGATAGCTGGAGACCATGCAGACCGTTTCAATGAAAATAAGGAGTCAACTTGTCCATTACCTCCTGATTGAGAGGAATCTGATACAATAGCTAGATTTCCATCCCCTCCTGTAGTTCTTTCCATTTCCTGACCAGCATTATTCTGACTGTCATTAGAACCAGCTTGAGACTGAATGGCAGCACCTTGATTTGACATTACACCTTGGGCAGAGACGGCATCTGTCACAGATCCTACAGAAATGTTGTCAGAGGACGCTGCACCAGATCCTGCACCAAGAACCTGATTGCGACTCTGTGCTGCTGCTGGACCTCTTGCCAATTCTGCCTTTGTTGCAATATCCCGTCGTTCCAAGAGATATGTCCTTAACCAGTAGTACAAAGCCTGTATTTAAATTTGACTTGATCAATAACAGCTACAGGGAAGGAAGGAAGGAAGCAAAGATGAATTGGTGGCACATGAAGTAAACAATATTTTTTGTTCAACCATCTTATAAGAAAATAAAAGTCAGTTCTGAGCCATGCAAACCAACTTGAATGTTTACATTAGCCATTCAGATGCATAAGCTAGACTTGCAGTCATCTAGAATGGCATCACATTCCAGGATAGAGAACATAAATTACAATTAAAAAAAAATGGAAGTACGACCATTGGAACAATTTTATCTCAGAAAGAGAATAGATGATAGCATGCTAACAATCAGGATCGTATATTTAGACCGTGCAGAGCTTTACCAAGCTGGAAGTTGAAGCTTTTCTGCCAACATGCAAAGCTGTCCATGAAGTTAGCTAAAACGAAAATTATGGTATTTGGCTTTCGCAAGAAACATGTGTTTTACTTTGATGGCAAAAACGTAGAGCAAGTCCAAGTATACAAGTACTTGGGACTCGAAGTTACAGATAATTACAAGTGGAATGATGCGGTCAACAAGCGTGTGGTAAGAGACACAGAAGCCCTTTTTGCTATGCAAGCTAAATGCAACAGAATTCACCTGCTAGACTGGACTATGAAGCGCCATTTATACATGGTTTTAGTAAAACCAGTCATTTTTTATCAGTGCCAAGTGTGGGGACCAGGATTGGCAAGAAAGCAAACCAAGAAATGTGAATCCGCACAAATAAGGTTCCTAATCAGTGAGTTAGGTATCAAAATGCAAACACCATATCCTATCATGCTAGCAGGAACAGGAATGCTACATTGGAAGGGGAAGCCCTTTGCCAGTTTCTTTCCTACATAGTGAGGGTGCAAACTATGTGTACCAATATGTTGCTTTTTACTGCACTGCAAGAATCCCAGCAAACTGGTTGGTACCATGATGGTAAGAAATGGGCAAAATAGGTGGGGGGTTATCTTGGATGATCTACCTAGAAATACAATGGCTATCCGTGAGCTGGTTATGGATAAGATGATTAGCAAGCTGTGGGCAAATGCTCAAGAAAGATAGACTATTATAGATACGACATTAATCCCATGGCCATGTATATTCCACAGCAGTACCTTTTGAATAACCTATCAGTTGCATCCAGACATCAGATGCGTAGGATGAGGGTTAGCTCCTCCTACAAATTGAGCGTGGAAGATTGGAAGATGGTATGGAATCCAGCAGTCCGAAGGAACGTGCAAGGTCTGTGGATTAGGGGAAGTAGAGAATGAGCAACACTTCTTGATTGCATCTCCAGCTTATGAAACCATTAGAAGACAACATGATATCAAAGCAGAACACTTAACTGATCTATATATGTTTTTACAGATGCCTTAAGTAAAATTAACATCTTTAATTAGAGATTTGTGGCAAGCAAGAGAGGCTCGTTTGAGTCATAACCTAGGCACTTAATGTGTCCATCTAATTTTCTTTGTAATTCTTTTCGTCTTCTAGACCGCAAGGCCTTTATGGGATTGTGAATATACTTATACTTACACTTATATTTAGAATCATCATTCAGATGTTGAGAAAGGAAGAGTGGCAAGTTTATCATGAAGGCACAAAATCTGAAGTTCCTAACGAAACCTAAACAAAAATGCCACAGCTGAATCTTATATCACCAAAATGATGTTTTACTTACTTGCGGGTAAAGTCCAACAAGTTTCAGAAGCACATTCTTGCAATGCTGTGCTTCAGGCCTCTGGAGGGATAGAAGCAGTTGTGGTATCCAAGCAATCCAAATCCATTGAGGTATTTGGTCACCATATTTGTCAAAGACCTTTCCGACTGTACCATTATGATTGTCAAAACTCAGTAAGTATAATACTCTTGCAAGATAATTTCTGCCACGTGCATTTCCAAACTTGATGCCTTGCATGAAACAACTGACTGCATACTCTAACCATAAGTCTTCCCTTGTTTCACTGTATACCTGGAAACACAAAAATATTAGTGAAATGTATCTTTCGGTTAAGGGCACGTGTTTAGAATAATGTTTGTGTAACTTAAAGGACTATTAGCTCAACAAACCTGGTCACAATAATTTCCCCAGCTTATCCAACCTTTCGGAAGACCCCTAAAAAGAGTAATAGCAGTTGAAAATGCCTGGTTTGCAGTCTCACTGTCATTCATCTTCTGCAAAAATTCACCTTTGAGGCGCCATATTTCTGCCTTATGCTGAATAGGGAAGTAATCCAAGTTTGTAGTATTTATGAGGTTCAGACCATTTATCAGTTCCCCCTTCATCTCTAAATAGACCTTTGCTTGTTCTCTAATTTTCACAAATGCTTCCTGCACAGTTCAAGGGTCAGAAGATGTAATTTGATAGCAGGCTAATAAAAAATCAAGAAAAGGAATTACCTGTACGTCCATTGTTGAATATCCATACATCTTATTTAGAACATTCACGGACACGTCATATAAGCCTTGCTTCCGTGCAATATAAGCAAGTTTGTTTACACTCCATGCTTTTTCACGATATCCAAGTTGATGTAGTTGTGCATTTGTCTCAGCATATAATTTAAACGCATTGATTACAACATTGTACATATGATTACGCCATTGCATCAAGTCATTCCATATTGTTATTTCATCCCAATCGTTTGGTACTCTTAGCCTCCAAGTATCCAAGATATCTTTGAGGTCTATGTACTGTCCAGAAGATTGCGCACCACCTGTCTGTGCAGGGGTGGATGGTTGCTTATTCCCATTTATTTCAAGAAGAATTCGTGCAGATTCTTGAAGCTCTACTAATTGCTGAAACTGCTGAAGAAGAGGAATATGTGATTGGACAGCCATCTCAGGAAGCTGCCACCAGCTCTGTAAGGCTAGATCAAAGCCTTGGCTAACTCTCAATTCAGCTTCACTGACAGCGCTAACATTTCCTTCATGAAGCACAACATATGCTTGCACCATTCGAAGCTTTGGTGTTTCTTCTACTTGAGCTTTTGGTAAGACAGTATCCTTTAAGGTAGTCCAGTCTGGAACCTTCCATAAACAATCAACCAAAACTTCATAGTTTTCAACACTTTTACCAAAATCAGACAAAACTTCCCACTGGTTAAGCCTTCGAGCACAGGAAATCCATTGTTCTTCCCATAAACACATCTCCGCTTTGGACACACTAGTAAACGAACCTTGAGTCGCTTTGTTCATAGCTTGATAAAATACATCTTGAGCTGCCTGCCACATTCCATGCTGAGCCAAAGAAAGTCCAGCTTTTGTTTCAGGAATAATGGGACGCCTCTTCCATAGACCATATCTAACATCCTCTTCATTCAATAGGCGATATAACTCTGCTAGTGCATCAAAACATCGGGTTTCCAAAGGGAAGAGCATCACGTGGCTTTCAAGCAATGATATAGCTATGTGCCAAGCATTATATGTTTTTCCAAGAAATTTGATGAGCTCACTTGGAATTTTTGGTTGCGGCTGACTAAGCGAGAGCCCCTCTAAAAGCGCTTGCACAACATTGGGCCTTTTATCCAGCTGCTTGCTATGATAGTCCTTGGAAAGAAGAGTGATCATAGGCTTTGCAAGCAAAACTTGTTCTTCCTTTTGCAATGTTGCCCAAACAATAGGAAATACAAGAACCCACATATGATAGGCAACATGTGCATCAGTATGTGCTAGTTCCCTTAAAGGAAGTACCAGATCTGTCACCTGTATGTAATGTTATGGTCCAAACATGCGAACAGAGAGAGTAAGTGCCATCAGCAACATACACAGAAAGAAAAAAGGATATGATAGAGAAACCACATACTTGAAGCTTACTGCATTCATTGAGAAACTTCGCATGTTTGTTTACAAGACCAATAAACGTCAGTGGAGTCCCTTCAGTTTCCTCTACCATATCTGAACTCTGTTGCTGCATCCCTGCCCTTTCAGAAATACCACCAGATGGCATAAGGGGAGGGACCTGTGCCGAGTTCGGAGCAAGATTAATAGTTTCATGTTCCACAAGAATCGCTAACAACAGATCCAATCCTTGTTTTAACCAAAACACATCACTCAAAGCTTCCCACTCTTGTGACTGAATAATATATTGTAATCGAGTGTATAATGTTTTTGTGATGGACTCGTGATACAGCGTAAAAAACTTATGCCGCATTTCAGGGTCTTTGGCACGGAGTCCAAGCATGAATTGTCTCTCCACTTTTAAAAAGACTTCTTGTCTAACTGTATGCGGGTACCTGATAAATATACATATAGTTATACATCAGAAGGGAAAGGTTCAAATTGTAGCCAGCTTGTGAACGAAAAGAACTCGTTACTTTGTGGTATTAGAACATAACCGATGTAGAAGCTTCAAGTACTTCCCTTCCCATTCCTCCAAGACAGCTGGTGTCATGTTTTGCCTATCAACTTGTGCCAGACGCTGCAGAAAGCTCACAACATCTTTTGTATTCAGAACGCCAATTGTTGTGCCCACACTTGAGGCCTTGAAGTCGTTCTCAATCCAGTCATGTATTATATTTAGAATTGCCAACAATACTGATGTATCTGTTCCTTTTTCACCTAGTATTGACTGCAAGGTTTGTCCTAATAAGCGTTTGCATTCAGTTATCATCAAAACCCTACCACTTATAAGCTTAAGGAGAGCTTTCACGTTGCCAATCACCAAATTCAGGTCCCCGACCAATCGCGCAGCATTTGCTGCAGATTCCTGGTCAAGCCTGTGACCCTACAGAGCAAATTTTACTAATTTAAGAACCCAGAAAGGCATGCATATAAAAATGTAACAAAAAGAACAAAACAAGTTCAAAAGCTACCTGCCGAGCAAGCGCACCAGTTGTGCTTGTCATGTCACGTGCTATCCTTTGAAATACACGGACTAAGGGTGGCATGAATCTGTCGAGGTATGGCTTGTTCACCTCCGTCAAGGTATCAAGCACAGCCAACAAAAAGGAAATTGTAACATTTGCAGCTCGCGGCTCTGGAGCTGCTGTAACAGAAGTCGGTGTCAAAGTAACGGCTACAAGGTGCTTTTGCAGAAGCTCTTCAACCTTTTGATGCAGTAATTTTATATCCTGTGAATTACTTGCAGAATCCACAGGAAATGCATCAAAAACCATTCTTAGAAGGTTACATATTGACTTCCCAATATCTGTGAGCTTGCTGTTGAAAGAAGGCTCCAGAACCTAACAACAACAGAATATATGTATTAGACATTACAAGCTTCATGGATAAAATCTGACTCAAACAAATATCTTCCTTATCTCTTTTTGCCTATCTATAAGCAACATACATCCGTGCACAAAGAGGCAGAAAACATTGTACACAGTTTTGCACAAAGCACTTACTTGAACTATTTGCTGGATATTGTTACGCACAAATAAATGCGGCTGCTTTTCTAAAACCTTATTCATCACATCCAACCCTTGTACAAGAGCCGTTGATGGATCCTTATTTTGACCCGATGGTTGTAATGTATTCAAAAGCTTTTCTAAGTAATTAAACTTGATATTTGCAGTTGGCCACACATCAAGGGCTTGCGTAAGAAGATCGACTGCCTGTTTATACATAGCCGCCATTTCTTTATCTTTTGGCTCCGTTACAAGTGCTACCTGCAAAAGTCCTTCATGAGAAGACTAGACCATAATATCTATTTTTTTATATCATCCCAAACCCCAGCTATGCATAACCAAAGCCCCTCCTCCCCTTTCCAAGGTGGGCTTATTGATATCCATGAATGTAATTTCACAAAATGATCAAGCTTTGTTTTACTCATGCTTATGAATGATGAGTCTC
Source organism: Isoetes taiwanensis (assembly GCA_021234155.1). Classification (NCBI taxonomy): domain Eukaryota; kingdom Viridiplantae; phylum Streptophyta; class Lycopodiopsida; order Isoetales; family Isoetaceae; genus Isoetes; species Isoetes taiwanensis. The sequence continues at coordinate 9,332,053 of JAJEKV010000057.1, read as the reverse complement.
CCACAGAATGTGGCCCAAAATACTACTTAAAACAGTTGTACAGTTAACAAAATAATACCTTTATTAGAAAATTAATTATCATTTCCTCCATAGCAGCATTTGGTTTAAACTCTTCATCAGCCTGCCCGATGGAACCAGGAGTGCCAATGTTGGGTATAGCAGATGCACCTGAACCAAGACCTGGCGACATCACAGCCATGTTGCCCATCCCATTTTCTGCCTTCATCCTTTTGGTAGGGTCTTCAGCTATATCACCTGAGCGTTTTGAACCAATCTCAGATTCTACACCTCCAGTTGGACCATCTGCTTCAGTACCAAGTTTTGCTTCCAATTGGCGACGTTTCTCCCATGATACCACTAATCCTGCAAGATCAATGGCAAGCCTTCTATTCTCTGCGGGAGTGTTTTGTGGAAGGCCCAAACGACTGAGGGCGTTGACCATTTGTGGAACAAATTGTGCACGACAAGCGTAAAAAAGATCAGAGTGACGAACAAGCAATTGAAATATATGGATCAAATTGGGCACAGAATGGCCTTCTTCAACCAATATCTTTTTGGTGTATCTTATCCAAATTGGTATCTTTGCATCTCCCGGTGGGAGTCTGCGTGGAAGGGCAGGCATAAGAATGTCCAATGCCTGCTTTGCCAGGACTCTATTCTCCGGTTGGCAAGTCCGCAAAAGAGCGACAAATACCTGAAGACAGTTATCCAAGACACTAACTTAATTTGCAATGGCATGTCAACATATGAAATAACAGATTTCAACCAAACTAATGATCCAAGAAAATCAATCAAGGCTCACATACCTGGAGAATTATCTTTTCTGGGGCCTGATAGGCATCTAAGAACCGACATACGTTCACAAATGCCCACTGCTTACTGGCACTGTCCTCACGTTTCAGGTGGTTCCAACCAAACTTAATGAGTTCTTTCCGATGTTGCACCAGATCCTGTGGTAAATGCTTAAGGAGAAGTGTAGCCAGCTGCAACAACTCTATTCGAAGTGGTTCATCATACTCAGCACTTACCTACATAGACAAAAAAGTCACAAAATTGCATAATTAGCTCCATTCTTGCTTGTAACTATGAAAATTGAAGAACTTGAAAAGCAGACATACTTCTTCAGGTGGATCAAGCAGCTTCTCAACAATCGTTTTTATGATGGACGAATCAACTACATCCCAACTTTGATTATTCTGGAAAGCGTGAGAAAGCATGGGAAGGACAAGCATTTGCATTGCAACCACAAGCAATTCTTGTGACAGTAACTTTGACTGAAAAAGCTCAAGAAAACGTAGGAGTACGGTTTTCTTTTCATGTGGCGCATAACCTTCACCCACCTGGACGAAAAACCAGGGTAAGTATACATAGTGACACAAAACTGCTAAAATAATGTACCTATATCTGCACACTCATACATTTCATAGGTAGAAAATATCATACCTCAAACATAAAGAACTCCTTTAAAAATGTATAATCGATTCTTGTACGCACCAGAAATATTGAAAGCATTTCAAAAAGCACATCAACCTCATTTTTATCGTGCCTGATGTAGTTTAAGAAACACTTTATCAATCTTTTACTTTCCTTAACCTGTCAGCAAAATTTCCACAACAATTAGCATCTTCAAGCTCCACAAACTGTTTCAACATCAATGAAACTAATAAATCAACCGTCACGCTCTAGCTGCATAATGCAAGGCCTTATTCGAATATTGTAAGCCCCATTGGAGACCACAATATCACTTCCAATTTATTCAACAACAATACTATCTCCAGGTAAGTTAGCCTCCACAAAAGTTTTTTAAAGGCCAAAATGTGAAATACTTCCAGCTAGACAATGAAAATATCTTAAACCCCATACCCTCACTTATATTAGTGTTTACTCAACAATAAAAACAGTTGACATGACTTTAGCATCAGAGCGTCTAATAAACAAGTATCCAATAAATGCACTACCTGAATCAATGTAAGGCTTTGTTCATTGCGAATACGGGTTTGCCGTCCTGGCGACTTCCACAAGCAGACAAGGACATCAAAGACAGCGCGATTTGCATAAAGCCAATCTGGCATTAACTTCACAAGGGATGATATAAGTGCAATTCCTTGAAATTGCGCTTCAGATGCTTGCAGGTTATTCCCACCGGCAGCTTGTATTGCCATGTATCCTTCAAGCTCATTCTTAACGGGCATACCACCCATGTATCCTTCCAATTCTGTCTTCATGGGCATACCTGTGGAAGCTCCTGAATCGTCAATTCCTTGTCCTTGTGCATGTGGAAATGCTGCAGATATGATTTTCCCAGGTGACTTGGCCAATTCTTCACGAAGAGGTTGTCCATCATCTGATCTTATAATGTCCATAAACCTGTAAAACAATAAGGAATCATGTTCAGATGCCAAAATACCAATACTCAAACAGCAATGGCCAACAAGTGTTTAATGTAATCCTCCTGGTGGGAGATCATCTCCCTTTGTGTTTATAAAAGCCTCATCAGCTGCTGAGATATGGTTGAGTTTAACAAGGGATAATACAACCTTCCCTTATCCCATGAGATACTCAGAAAAAAAAGACCCTTATACCTAGGTTGCATAGTTGACGCAGTCTTCATGCTTGTGCAATGGCTGAACTTCAGCCACTAAGCAAGAACACCACGAATCACTAAGCTAAAGATTATATTGAGGCAGGTTCCTATGGAAACCATCAGTGGATATATCTAAAAACCATCCCTCTAGAGCTCTCATCCGTGGACCATTCCTTAAAGGTTGTCCCTATCAAAACCTTCTAAATACCGTCTTCATGTGCTGACATTTCAGAAAGAAGGTTTGGAGCCGGAAAACAGTAGGAAGGCTGTCCAAAAGAAGCCCATTTTATTGAATACCCAAATAGCCAAAATAGAAATGATAACTTGAATTCTTCCATGTAGTGAATAATGTTTCTATATGACCAATTTTGTCCTTATTCGTACAGAAAATACAGTTTTGGGATCCTACGAAAGAAAGATTCGATTAACCTACTATATAGGTCTATGAGGGTGCATGAACGAAAAATACAGAGCAATACCTGCAAAAGTAGCTCGGTTGTGCCAGTCGAGCAAGAAAATAATCCACAGCTTCTGTCGCATAACGATTTAAAAATTTTGTCAGCGGTGGACGATATGGGCTGTTTAGTTCACTATAAACCTGCCCTTGAGGAAGGGCAGCTTCAATCTGTATTGTCAAAGTAACAAGATCATCCAGAAACTTCCCGGCTGCAGGAGGAAGAAGATGGAAGAGCTCTATGATTGCTGTAATGCATAAATAAGAACATTATCAGAAAACAGCCAGTCACATCACCCATAGAATTACAGAGATACTATCACAACTCAGTATACAATGAGGTCAAACCTGCAGCAATTTTGGGCTCCTCGCCAGGTTTCCAAGCCTTTGCAGATGCAGCAAGCTTTTCAGGTTCTAGCCACTTTCTTAAATGTTCCAACAGCTTTCCACCCAATGTTACGTTGAACCAGTTAGAAAGAAGCTCCAGCAACCTTGCAAGACCCTGTAACAGGGGTATATTTAAGTTTTTGTATGTAGCCAAGTTGACAAGTATTGGTCTAAGGCTACTTTGGAGAAGCTCCTTTGGTAACTTTTGTTGTTGGACCACCTGCAACATTTCATAAATGTTAGTATCAAAGGTTTCATGCAGTAAAACATATAAAGGCACCACCAAAGAAAGTTATAATTGCAGCTAGAGATTGACTACAAAAGAAGAGAAAAAAATGTGCATACTCACCTGACGCAAGCCTTCCTTTGCAACAGCAACAATCTCTGGTGTACGGCAAGTTAAAGATTTGAAAAACATTGAAATCACACGATTCCGCAGCTCTGTATGATTTTGGGTCCTAAATTCTGCCCATGCCATTGCTGTACATAATAGCTCAATGCACACCGTACGAAGGCGGGTTAAATTAGTGGCCATTTTTGGAGTCATAAACTTTCCAGCCAATATAGCTTCATCTGCTTCAGCTAACTGGAGAGATTCTTGTAAAAGGCCCACCAATTCTGGAGTCATACGTAGTAATGGTGGGCGTAACGCAAGGCAGAAGTTGAGTGCCATGACTGTACCTATCTGACAATTAGAAGCAAATTGTGAATTTGAGATAGCTCAGCAAACCAGAACTCCATAGATAATGCCATAGAATCTCAAGTTAATCATTCATGGACAAACACTGAGATATTAGAGTAGTGGCACTCAATCTAAATCATGATAATAAAGATATGTATACCTGTTGCTCAACGTGTTTCATTCTGAGAGGACGCATGACCAGAGGCTGCAACAAAGGTTGGTGAAGTGGCTCCAATAGCTCACTGACTTCACTTCCAGTCCTACTTGCCAACAATGCAAGACACGATTGCACATTTTTCCTAACAATATGTGTAGCATTTGAATTGAACAGCTCTGCAGCGAGCACTTCCACAACGCCTTGAAAACTCTGCCTTCTTGGCTCATTGTTTGCCTCATCCACATTATTGACAACACGCAACACTTGAGTCAGTACTTGACTCACTTCTTCCTGTTCCTTTGTTGCATGCTGTGGAAGCCGTTTGAGCACGTACACTAACGCCCGTACAGCTTGTACCTGGAACATGCATAAGGTGTCCACAGTAACCTTACCAACCAAGGCACCAAGTCCCATAACCCCGCCCATTTGTGCCTGCCACGTAGTACCATAACAACAATGCAACAGACGAGGAAGAAGGTGCTCAAAAACTGGAACTCTTACACCCGGGGGTGGTGAATATACAGGGTTCATTGAGGGACTAGAAACCATCATGGGAGTTCCTGGAGTGCTTACACCTCGAGGTGTAAGTATCCCTGTATGCTTTGACCGAGCAAGAAGCAAAAGCGTTTCCGCGAAAGTGTTAAGGCATTGAAGAGCAGCTCTTGCATGACCTCGATTTTCATCTGCTAGTACAGCCACTAAAGCATCTAGAAAAATAATAGGGTCCAGTTCTTTCAAGGTAGCATTAGAATGGCCGCGAGCTTTGGAACCTGAACCACCTTGAATTGTTGTAGAAGTTGGGGCTGGGGGTTTTCCAGAAGATGAATCGACATGGAAAAGCATTGCAAAATGTCTACATACATTAAATATAAATTCATCTTTTGGATCTTGCAACTCAGCTTCTGCACTCGCAGCTATGACTGTAGTTAGTAGAACCTTAAATAAACTCCTCTCTGCCATAAGTTGGGTTTTTGTTTTCACACCTAAATCAACCTGTCAGAAGGAAAAGAGCCTCTCATTCGCGTGTCCCTAATATTGAGCAAATCAACTGTTTAAATTATCAGCAAAAGCCACAAGAATTACCTTCATATTGGGGATCTCTGCACGACGCCTTGAGGGATCAACGGATGTTATCAACGTCGTACTCAACTGCCCAGGAGATACACCATCTTCTCCTATATTTCCTTTCAAATTCAATACAGACGATAAACACACTCGTAGGAATCTCAAAGCATGCTTTCTATAGAAGGCATCCATTCCAGAGTGACACTGTAAAACAGCTGCCCTGGCCAGATAGATGCACCGGTCTAAGGGTACCAAAAATGAAGTAGTTGGCTCAAATGTCAGTATCAAGCGGAAACCATGTTCAGGGTTCTCCTTGCATTCCAGTGCAAGAGGTTCTTTCAGGAACCTTCGATTTCTGCCACCCAACTTCCCAAGCAATTGCAACGCTTTGGAACCCCAAACGTAGGGTTTGGGCCGAAGGTGCGACCAAAGTGTTAGTGTTAAATCTGAGAGTGAATTGGCCATACTTGGCTCCAGGAACTCTGGATTCAGACTATCAATCCAGTATTCTAATGTCCTCAAGCCAATTGCTACAAGATCATCATTTCCCTTCAAAGACAAAACAAGTGGCTTCATTAGACGAGGAAGATGGGGCAAAAGCGAACTTAATCTTGCTGGCATAGTCAAGCAGAGTTCAACTATCAAATCTGTCATATCAAGTCCCGTAGGGCAGTCCAGCATTGCCAACAAAATGTTCAAACATTGTTGCAAAGTGTTCACAAACTCTCTAAACAGAAGCTCAAATTTACCCCCAGATAATGAACGGAACATAGTTCGAAGAAGCTGCATGTAACCGAGGGGCTTGTCGATCTCTGTGGCATTTTTCATGCAGACATCCATAAGGGTCAACACATGTGGTTGGAGTACTCGTTCACAATCTGCAGGGAACTTTGCAACAGCGGTAAATAGAAGACGGAAAAGATGTAAAACAAGCTTTGAAGCAGATGAATCTGGCTGCTTCAGAACATCAAGTTTGCCCATAAGAAAGTGAACCAGGACATCTGCGACGTATCGGGTAACTTTTTGATTCTGCAATAACGTTGACAAGATCTGGACCAGCTGGTTTTCCTCAAGCATGCGCTCAAAAAGGTGAGGCATGCATGTAGAAAACATATCCATAAGGTTACGATATTCCATCACAGGAAAAACAGATGAAAAATGTGTGAGCATTTCCTTTTCTTCGTCTTTATCTTTGAATATAGCCAAGCAGTATACTCCACTTTTCAAAATCCCTGCTGCCAGACGCACCTAACCATAACAATTTGGCAAATGGTTTAGTCATAAGCAAAAAAACACTGCATCAATTAAGACACGAAACGAGTTTCAAAACCAAACAAGACAAAGTGAAAGTTGCCAATAACACTTTTCTGAATGCAAGAGGCAGGACCTCTGAGAAAGGAACTGTTCCAATTTTGGATGATCTATTTTATATAATGGCTCATATTGTATTGCCATACATATAAATCATGAGAGATAACTAAGAGGTATTATGTAAACAATAACACATTGCTAATTTTAAGTAAGGTGTTAGGATAGTATGACTAACATAAAACATCTCACTTAATACTATACGGAAAGTAAATGTTGAGGATTTCTCGAAGAAACATGTGCCACAAACGCATATTAGAAAACATTTATTTCGCCAACAGCATTGACTTTTGGCGTCTATTTTGTTATAAAGCATTAGAAACATATTGATCACTAACTATTCCCTACAAACCTCCTCCTCTCTCATTCCCTTAGGACCGCTTGGGCTTCCAGCACCAGGAGGTTGTGCACCCTGTACTTGTGTATTAAAATGGGTGATACTCCATACCAATGTCCTCATACCTAGGATAATTATGATCAAAGACCATACTGTTAAACGTTTTGTTCTAAAATTTTGACAATTAACCGATTTCATGTACATACCCATGATTAGTGTTTTTATTAACTGTTTGCAATCACTGACTTCTTTAGCATGCTCTGGAGGTGCTTGTAAGTTCAGCGCTGCCTGCAAAGTAGAGAGCTTACATTAATAACAGAGTTTCTAAAAGAGCTAAAAACAGTTGAACAGCATAAAGTCCTTTCAAAAGGGGAGGCTTGACAGAGAATAAAATAGGTCTAATGCCAACTTTGGGTCTTAATTTACAGCGACAAGTGGACACCTCCACCAAGTTGAACACCCTCTGATGGTTCTTCTTGCGGTAAGAGTTTTTCTAAGAAATCCATGCACGGGTTTTCTATTGCTGTATGTACTTGTTCTTGTAGACCCTACAGGCCCTTGGTGCATGTTAATGTGTATGTACTTGTTCTCATAGAACCTACAGGCCCTTGGTGCATGTTGATGTAGGCCTTTAGCACATGTCAATATATCTTCTCTTTATCCATTCTTTCTTCTTTCACCTGGGGAAAGATTTTCCAATTTCCCTCTTCAAACAGTAAAAAGCATGCCTCCATTGCCCAACTAGAAAATGACAATCTGAAAGACACTCTCCTACAACTTGACATAGTGGTATGTTTATATAAAACACAAATTTGAGCAGTTGATACGAGGAATGACTGTTCTCAATTAGGACAGGCTTCAAATATTCTTCCTCTTTAGGAGTACTTGCAGCAACATGCCAAAAAACATTGCAATGCATCACTCTGATTCGGTCACCAAGCAGCAGGGTAAACTCAAGGTAGACGAGAAATCAGGTATTCTCATCCTGTAAACTTTCTACCAGTGAGGTATCAGAAATGAACTGAGACAAGTTTACCTTATTATCCCAGGCTGGAACTGGAACAGCAACTTAGAACAGGCAAATCAACTACTGAACCGGACAACTTAGCCAAATGCAACTTTTTGGGGAACAAAAATTGGCCAGCCTTACCTGAACTGGCAGCTCCAGTCTTGATCTCAAGCTTGGACGTTCCTTCCCGTCCTCCAAGTCGGTTTCCATAAGTAGCTTCAAAAATAAAAAAGAATCAGCTTAGGCTAAAGCAGCTATATCAAATAAGCTATTTCATTACTTGAGGAATGCAGTGCTTCAGCGTCCCAAACTTGCTCACAAATGCATCCAATATGCGCCCCTGTTATACACCCTGAGCTTCATAAGCTTAACCTACTAAAAAATAAGAAAGAGAATTGCCATACCAGCAACGCCCGTCCTTCTTCTTTGCTGGAATGATCAACGCGTCGACTGAAAATAGTCTCCACCTGTTATGCATGAAATTGTCAAAACAACCAAAATCTCCTTTGATCTAAGATCCTTTAAGAACTTACCAAATTCAACATCAGCCGAACACAAGTTGTTTGCACATTGAGTGGCAAGGATGAATCGTGTACATTCCTCGAAAATAAGTAGACAATACGAGATAGCTATGATAACAGAAACAAAACAGAAAGCACCGGGTAAAAATACGTAGAAAAGCATTGAACAAATTAGGAAGAAAAAACTATCACAAGATGACTACTCCCTAGAAATGGAATAAAATAAATACCTCCCAGAAAAGGAAAAATACAACAGATAAATTCGAATTTAAAATAGCTGGCAATAATAAATTCTTGTGCATTCACCTTCCCAAACCAGTCTATAGTTATGAAGTTGTAAAATTTTCATATTACCTGTGGGAGAGAGAGTTCCAGGCGCACGTGATGTATCAACTCAGCAAGCAAGCTATATGCTAATGGGCGCAATGTTTCATAGCATGCTCGCCCTGTCCCTACAAGTACACTAATAATTCGAACTCACAGCTGTGAATACCATCTCTGTACTCTAAGTCGTTTGAAACTTGCAAAACAAGAGAAAAATGTGTACCTTTCTTCCAGTAATGTGTCTATCAATGGAAAGAACCCGCGTTGGAAGTCTGTCGCAAGAACATGTCTAGTAGCAACCAGAAGTTCCTGCCAAGGGAACAATTCATATAAGTCCAAAACATGTGCAAAAGTAACCAATAAAAGAAAACTTATATCGATTGTGCCAAAGAAATTCCGTGATCTTAAAAAAAATGGATGACTTAGGAAAGGACATTTACTAACAATCTTCCTAAAGGCTTAAGGCTTATGGCAAATGTATGATAAATATTTATTTGTATTTCAAATGAGTCTGAAGTTACAACAAATAATACTCAACGAATTTGGCTTTCGATAACATGTAATCCATTTATTTAAAAGAGATAACTAAAATTGGAAACAAAGTAAGTTGAGTAACCTTCCGTATTGTAACAGAATCCGGACAGCTGACTAAAAGATTAACAATGCTTTTTGAAATACTCTCCTCGTGGGGACGTATAAAATCCGCAAAGCTTTTCAGCAGATATGTCAGGAAAGACACGGTCTGGAAAAAGGTCAAGAAAAGTTTAAAAAAAATACGAACTTAATGGAAAAAGTGATAGCTAAAATGTATCCAACCTTTACTTGTGCCCCTTTAAGATCAGCAAAGTGATTTTTTAAGTGTGGTGGCACTTGCTGGGGACCAGGAATAGATATGGCATTCACCATCAGGGGTAACAATATAGGAATATTTGTCTGTACATAACGTGGATATAATTGAAACAGAAACATCACAATTAACGGACACTCTGTCACAACTTTGAAGGAGCGGGTGCTTAAATTTAATGGCCCAGATATTGGACCTCCAGTTGGTCTTTGAGAACCCAAGAAGCCCAGACTGTGCTGAGAAGCAGTAGGTATCTGTGCATCTGACATGTTTGCATCGTCAAAAAAGTAGCTGACAGCAGCTTTAAAATTTTGATATATCTGCAGTACCCGGTAAATAAGAAGAAAAGGTTAGAATTGAATGTCACAATGATGGGACTTTCAAGTTAGTATTAAGCATCACAAGTTACAATACCTTACATACAAAATCCAAAAATGTCTGCACTTCTGGTTCAAGTGTCGGTCTAAAGTTTTTATGAAGATCAAAAATGATCCGCAAACAGATAAGGCCATTTTCCTCGTTATCACATGCCAGAACATGCATAGACAGCTTTAACAGATCGTTCACAAATGGTCTGATAACCTCGCTGTGAGGTAGCCTATTAAGTATCTCTATGACCACGTAACGGAGCTTGTGTTCTATGGTATCAGAGGTCTGAGGCTTTGTAAGGTGTGTGAGAAGATTCTGAAACACTCGGAAGTAGCTTTTAAGAAAATTGAGATACTCCGCTGTGTGCACTATCTCAATACTGTCACGTACTTCAGTAGCCAATTGATGTCTCTGTTGCATTGCTGTGCAATCTCGTTAAGAAAAAAGAATTCGTGTTATAAATTGAAAACAAACAATGGCAAGCATATTAAATGTGTGAGTTTCTCTATAAACAATCAGACAAACTGCTGCCAAACAGGAATCAAGCAAATAAAGCTGTTAAGAGCTTCAAGGATACACAAATCCGGCTCCAAGAACTTCCGAGCATGCTGCTCAAAATTCTGTATAGGAATCATGACTGATGATGCGAAAGCGCTCCAAAAAAGTCCGTCGAATCCTCTAACCAAGCTCAAGCCCGTGCTAAAACAAAGCACAAAGCGTCATTGGCGTTTTTTGTGCTTCTTCATGCCTCTCTGCTCCCGGAACTCCGTCAGTCCCGAAGGTTTTAGGTCCTTCAAGCGTAAGCTCCGACGGTCGGATGAATCCAAATAGTTGGGAGCACGTTGAGAGTTAATCTGCGCCCTCCATCTCAACCATAGACCTTAGTAATTTCAATTCAAAGTTCAATACGAAGGCAGTGTGTGCAATGGGATGTGCTTGAGGTTCGCTCAATAATAAAGGTTGCACAATTAGTTTTGCATTGGGGGAGGGTAGGGTATGGTCGCCGTGTTTCGCGCACTTAAAGAGGCAAATTAGCCCAATGTAGCCGAATTTCACGCATCCCTCGATCCGTCGGCCATTTTGGATACCTAATGTTGTATATAACAACTTCCCAAAAGACATCCACATCAAAAAATGCGAGACTAGAAAGTTATGGTGCCCTAAAGTAGGGGGGATCTAGCGTCCAGCGTCACCATGCCCATAACCACACATCGTGGTACTCGAGGCCAGGGTTTGCAGGGGTAATTGCCTCGCGAACACGCTATAAGTGCCACCTACCGCGCACTTGAGTGGAACTGCACGCCTGACCGTCTCTCACGCACGGGCCACATCCCATTAATATCAGCCCACGTCTATACCGTGGTCGCGGACCTAGATGCCATCTACGAGACCTATGCCGCCAGCTACCAATACCTATGCCACAAGATATTGAGGTACTCGCCAACGGTCACCATTGCCATTCTAGCCTTCCTTCGCCAAAATTCGAGCCGATTTTCCTTAGGCAATCCCAAATCTGCTATCGGCCGCATCCAAATTGGCCCGAACATTCTCTGCCCCAATCGCAGGAAATGTAATTTGGCATTAAAAGGCCGAATTTTTGGAAATCTGGGACCACCAGGTATGGGGCAGGGGCATCGTTCCAGTTGTCCGTTTAAATGGAGTGTTCGAGCATCCTCTCGCTCAATCCTCTGGGGACGCCAAGCGTCGCAGGTAAGCACCCATGGTTTGTTGTGTATTTGGTGATCGGGCCACCGCTGATTTCATGCTTTTTCTATCGCACTTCGGAAGAATCGGCTATGGATTACTCGAGGAGATCAAGCTATCCTGGTCGGGTTCTCGATGGGATGTTGTTAGGGGTGACGACGAATCCTAACAAAAGGCCTCGGCACCGTCCGAGCAATCCGCCATCGCCACGAAAGCCTCTACTTCGACGACCCCTAACACCTTTCAAAGATCCGAATCGTATGGTGACCTCGGTAGGAGTTACAACCGCCACGGGTCATCTGTAAACGTGGAGGTTTCACTTGAGATTGTGTCCCAAGTTGAGCAGGCAAAATCTGAAACCGATCTCATACATTTCCAGGTTGTAGTTACAGAAGGAGATCATGTACTCTTCTAGAGCCCTTGGTTATTGAGTCAGAGTCCTTTGTACGTATAAGGCCTATTCGGATGATCCCTCCTCCCCTTCCTTTTGGTTTTGTTGTCCCATTAGCCACCGTACCACAACTAATACGGCCCCTTGGGCTTCTTTTGTAAAGCCTTAGGGCAAAATTTTATATAATCAGGAAATGCCAGGCATTGATCTTCTGTTTAATGGCCCTTGTTTGGTTGTGTTGATTATTTAGTTGTGTGAATGACAATAATTCTAGCAGGTTTATGTCTCATATTGGTATAGCATTGGGAATTCAGTTGCAAACAATAACTTTATGTACAATGAGTTCACTCAACTTAGAGTCTTATCGACACATTAATTTTCTTGGGTTTCTTCGTAGAGTCTTCGATATCCGGTGCATGGTATCCTCATTAGGAAATATGCCAAATAAAATGTAAACTTAAAATCAAGAATGCTAGGTGAACAAGCATACCCTGACTACTAGCGGGTGTAGCTATGAATGAGGTCCCTCCCCAAACCTTGGAGTCGCTGGGTTTCACGAGCCATCTCACCCTCCACATATTTGCAAACCCACATCCATGCCCCTTGCACAGGTAATAATTGCAGGATCCACCCCAATTTCCACCATCTCCCTAATAATTCTTGCCTTGTCTAGTGCCACATCTTGGTCATGTTGGAGTCCTGAATTGGCTACTGAGATAGTTCACCCACCCTTGTGTGTCCAAATTTTAATGAATTGCCATGACCAATGTCAACATGTTCTTTGTGAAGTCGGCAAAGTCCCACCTCTTCATTGGGGAATTGAGTGTGCTGGTTGGATTTGCTAGAGGTCTAACTAGAGGTATGCAACCCTCAATGCTTACATTCTGCCCATGTCCAGCATCACTGTTGGGGTTGTCACCACTCACCACATTCGTCACCACTCACCACATTTGTCACCACTCACCACATCATATACCGTATATAGAGTGATATACGCCAAGCATGCACGTCGGTGATATTTGCACGTATGCATTATGGAGCCATTATCACCAATCGTATTATCCGGAAAGCGAGAGAGAAGAGAGAGAGACTGTATTGATGGAGATTATTTTCTTGATCTAGCTATGGAGATGATGATTCTTTGTGTTGTGCATTGCCTTATTCGATAGATTGAGCTTGATTGTTGGGTTTTCATCCTTCTTGCAAGGTTAGAGTCCGTGCTCTAACAATTTGGCGACCATCGATTGCTCGACGCACCATTGATCGGCAAGAATTTCCATTGAAAAAGGAGTTGTTACCATTGGTATTGGTGATCGTCGGTAAAGAATCCACACCATTGTGAAAGGAGCAATTTCTTGTGTGAAGGGATTTTGCCAGAATTGATTTGTGGAGTAAAATTTGACAAGGGGAGCATAGTTTTATGCCCAAGAGAAGTAAGAAGGATATCCCACCAAGCTCTATCGTAACAAGAAGAGGACCGGTGAGTCAATCTTTGGGCTCAAAATTGCATCAATATTCAATTTCGTTTTTAGATTTGGGAGCAGATCTGGGGTCTAGTTCTCAGATCCAGGAGGTTTTGATTCCATTTACCGATCTAGACGGTAATCCAATTTCGTTTTTCAAATTGAAAGGAGATTCAATTTCGTTTTTCCAATTTCAAGAAACCCAAGAAGAGGCGAGATGGTCGTATTACCACCTATGGTATGGGGTTTACGGACAATGGGGATTCCAAAGTTTGATGATCCGTGGATCGGGATCCTTTGAAGCATATTGTGAAGTTTGAGAGGTATTGCCAGCAATGTAAGTTACCGGCTGGTGATTATTTGCTTTGGTTTCATAGTTCTTTGCAAGATTCGGTGGAGGAATGGGCACAAACTCAGCCAGATACCATGACATATCAGGAATTAAAGGAAGCATTCATTGCTAATTATCAAGAAGTCCATGGTAAGGATAAGACTATGGAGAGGTGGACAAATTTCACACAAAAGGAAGATGAATCAACTAGAGAGTATAATCGAGGTACATTAGGTTCTCAAAGCCGTGGTTCATTGGAAGATTGCAAGGAATGATGAAATGGATATCCAATGGTATGTGAAGGGGCTGAAACGAGCTATTGCTCATAAGGTGAAGGCTAAACAGCCTACAACATTACTAGAGGCACAAAAGTATGCTCTCAAGGCTGAAGATAAGCTAGGATACATTCATGAAGTTGCTGCCCGGAGCATAAAAAATGTAGGATATTGCAGCCAAGATTTCTAAGCTTACAATTGGTGAGAAGCCAAGGGAGGTGCGCTTTATTACTTGTGAATATTGTGGGTCTATTGGGCATTCTGATACTACATGTAGATTGCTGAAATTCTGCTCAAGATGCCAAATCAAGGGCCATAATGATCAAGAATGTAGGGAGAAGAGATTCTTTGAGAGGGCCAATCCGGTATTTGCTGTTATGCAACAAGCACCATCTATTCCTATTCAACCAATGCAAGCAAAGACACCTATCATACCACAAGTTCCAATGATGCCACAAGCTCCAATTGCCCAACAAGTTCCAATGGGTTCCACACCAATGGTGCAACCAAAACAGGATGGTATCCAAGTAAGGCTCATTTATATTGCAAGCTATGTGATAAATTCAAGCATGATGAGACTACTTGTTGGAAAATCCATGGGAAACCGAGTGGGCAACCAACAAGTATCCACCAAAGCAAAGAAGTGTTTGAATCAAGATTCCTCTTCCTAATAATGATCTTCGTGATTCAAGATGCAAAGTACATTGATAATCCTCAAGTTAAGGCTCTTATTGAGGAGCTTAAGAAGCAAGAGAAGGCAAAATCAGTAGTAAATTGTGGATTTGTTGAGGTAGACAAAGACCCATTTCAAAGAAGAAGAAGAGATTGAGAAGTAAATGCAGTTACAAGATCACAAAAGGTGGTGCAAGAACCAAGAGTAGTGCCAATTGCGGAGAAGACTAAGACCTCTTTTCCAAAGGCTTTGAAGGAACAAGCTTTGAAGGTGTCACCTAAGAAGGTGCAATTCAATGTGTTGCCTGCAATCAGCTTCAAATCTATAGAAGAAAATCAGCCCATAGTGATGTCTCCTATGGTGGATGAGGAAAGTAAAATGAAGATGATGTGATCAGCCAAGTTTTGGCCACTAAAGTTACACTTACTCTGGAGCAATTGATGCATTATTCTCCAAATTTGTTGCAAGAGTTAGGGGAAGAACAAAATCAGAAATTTCAGTCCAACAAATCATATCACATGATAGCCACAAGAGGAGAATGGAGCCACCAGCCCGGCAATCCAAGGATCCCGGGCCATTTCTTTGTGATGTGAGTATTAATGGATATCTAATCAAAGAGGCCAACATAGATACCTGCGATTGGAGTGAATGTAATGCCTTACCACATAATGCTTCAAGTTGGATTGAAAATGATGGAACCGACAACTATGATGCTCAAAGCATTCAATCAAATGAAGGTGCAGCCTATGGGAGTCATAAGAAATGTTTTATGCAAGGTTTATGAGGTGGAAGCAATCTTGGATTTCATGGTTTTGAAATTTCCGGAGAGTGTGCATGCTTTGAAACTTATACTTTGTTGCCGAAGTCGCATATGGTTAGATGCCGCACAAGCCGAGACTTCATGGCGAAGCGGAAATGAACATCTTTCAAGGAGAACATAAGGTTACTATAGATCATCCTCTGAAATCAGCAAAAAGGTACCTTTCTTTTGCAATCCTTATTTGAGCAGCCCGCAGCTAGAAATCAAAGAAAGAGAATGCTATGGTGTCAGGGCAGCAAGGTCTTAGTTGTTTTCATGTCTTGGAAGTGGGTGACAGGGAAGATAAGACTTTGTACAAGTGGTTAAAAGGTACCCAAATTTCAGAAATATGTCATTTACAGCAGCAAGTTGCCGATAAGTATATCCAAAGACTTGAAAGTATTGGTGAAGATGAGTTATAAGAGACTCTTGTGAACATGCAGGAAGAGTCCATTCAAAGACCCATTGGGGAGACTTTGTTTCAGCAAGGAATTGATCAAGTTCAAGTAGAGATGCTGATTTTGACATCAAGCATGGATGGGGTAAACAGAAATCAGCCCACTATACAAGTACAAAAACAAATTGGTGGCATGCGCACATTCGGAGGATGAGGTAAATCGATCAGTCCATATTCACCACAAATTTACAGTCACCACATGCACCAAATTCATCACAATCATCACATCCACCACATCCATTACACAGTCACCACAGTCACCACATTCACCACTTTCACATCGGTCACCACATTCACCACCGCCACCACAAATCCACCACATTCGTCAATGTCACCACACGGTCACCACATTCGCCATTGTCACCACACTCACCACATTCATTACAGTCACCACATTCAGTCAAGAACATCAATATTTCTCAAGGAAATCAAGAAGAATTGGTTACTATTGGAGGAGATCTTACTCAAGAGGAGGAACGCGATTTGATATCTTTATTAAGAGAATTCAGGGATGTTTTGGCAAGAAATTACAAAGAATTGAAAGGCATTCCACCGTGAGGTTGTGGTGCATACCATTGATTTGAAACAAGGATCAAAACCAGTCCAACAAGCTCAAAGGCGAATGAGTCCAAAAATAGAGGAGCAAGTAAAGGTTGAAGTCATGAAGCTTTTGGAGGCGGGATTTATTGTACCAAAGCCAAATTCAGATTGGATCAGCTCTATTGTACCCGTTGAGAAAGCCAAACAACTCAATCCGAGTATGCATTGATTACAGGGATCTTAACAAAGCTACCAAAAGAGATCATTTTCCTACACCATTCATAGACACCTTGTTGGATATTGTTGCAGGAAATCAGGCCTATTCTTTCTTGGATGGGTACTCAGGGTATAATCAGATCCAAATCTATCCACCACATCAAGTAATGACGGCTTTTCAACACCTTTTGGCATCTATGCTTACAAGGTCTTACCTTTTTTGCCTCACAAATGCTCCAAATGAAGCTATGACATATGCTTTCCATGATATTTTGACTTTTTTTGAGAGTCTTTATAGACGATTTGATGTTGTTTTCGAATCCAAGAAGGGATCACTTGGATCATCTCAGAAAAGTTCTTGAAAGATGCCAATTATATGGCATAAGTTTGAATCCTGCTAAGTGTATTTTCTTCACTAGAGGAGGAAAACTATTGGGCAATTATGTTTCGAAAAAGGATTACAAGTGGATCATGGTAAGATTGCAGCCTTGGAGAAGGTCAAACCACCTACAAATGTATCACAAGTGAGAAGCTTATATGGCCAACTCAGTTTTAGTAGGAGGTATTTGCACAATTTTGCTAAAGTAACCCAGCCACTTGTGGATTGTATGAAGCCAGGGCAGAATTTTAGATGGAAGGAGGACGCCAAGAAGCATTTGAATGGTGCCTTGACAATTGAAAGAGAGAACTTTGCTGATTCCTCCAAGAATGAGTGAGCCTTTTCATTTATTCTTTACAGTTTGGGAGCAAGCTTTGGTCATCACACTATGTCGAAAAAATCAGCAAAAGCATTATGATGTGAATTACTATGCTAGCGGGTTGTTAACTCCACAAGAGCGTAAATGGACTCATGTGGAGCTTCTTGGGTTGGCATTGAAGTGGGCATTGAATAAGTTTAGACATTATCTTCTTCCTTCACAATGGAATTCAGCAAATGTACAGTATGTTTACATTCATATGGATGTGAACCCATTGCCGTGCATTTACAACAAGACTGTCCAAGATCCTAAGTTTACAAGATGGGCTCTTATCATACAAGAATTTGAATTGAAGTATGTTAAGATGGCTCAAGGAGCTCATAATCCAAGTGCATATTTGACTAGTGGTGCTGAAATAGAAGAGGAAACAGAGACCAGCAAGTAGCATTTCGTGATAATGGAGTATTACAGGGGTTCATTGAGACCGTGGATCTTTGGTATGCCAATATATACAGGTATTTACAAGATCAGACTTATCCTTCATCATTTTCAAAGCAACAAAAGCATGCTCTTAGAGTACAAGCAGCTGGTTATGTGGTGCATGAGGCTATTCTTTATAAGAGGACTATGGAAGGTCTCTTATTAAGGTGTGTTGCTGGTCAGCAAACTCATGATTTGTTGCAGCAAGCACATGATTGTCAGGGGCATTTTACAGCCAGAACCACAGCTAGAAAGATCCTTCATTGGGGATATTATTGGCCAACTCTGTACAAGGATACTAGAGACTTTGTTAGCAAATGTGAGAAGTGTCAAAGGCATAAACAATTGATGAGCCACAATAATATGCCATTCCATCCTATTTTGAGCGTTGGTCCATTTCATATGTGGGGATTGGATTACATTGGGCCTATCAATCCTCCATCTTCCAAAGGTCATAAGTATATCTTGGCAGCCACATGCATGTTTACAAAGTGGGTAGAAGCAATTCCAGCAAAGCATGCTACTGAAAAATACCACAAGAAGCTTTCTTTATCATAATTTGATTTCTCGGTTTGGTGTTCCAACCATTCTTTGTCCGATTGGGGAAGTCATTTCATGGGGAAAGTAGTAGCTCGCTTAACGCACAAGATTGGTGTTCAACATGTGCAAGCTTCGCTTATTATCCACAGGGGCAATGGGCAAGCCGAGTCTACTAACAAAATTCTGAAAGCTATCTTGGCCAAAACAAAGGAAGGATAATCAAAGAAATTGGCATGAAGCCTTGACAGTGCCTTATGGAGTTTCGTGTGTACTTACAAGTTGGCTACTGAGATTTACACCATTTGAATTGGTTTATGGAGTGCAAGCTGTGATGCCTATTCATTTGGACATTCCTTTGTGTTCATTTGTGGAGCTCCCTTATTATGAGAATTTAGGAGAAGTTCCAACTCCAAATCAAGTGCATAATAGGATGGATGATTTGCTGCAATTGGAAGAGATGAGACAAGAAGCAGCAGACTTCAATATGAGGCATAAACAGAAAGTAAAGCTTATCAAAGACAAAGGTTACTGAGTTGTCAATCCATTTGAAGAAGGCCAATTGGTGTTGTGCAGGACCACTAAGCAGCATCTATCCAAATTCCAAAGCCCATGGGAAGGCCCATTTCTGATTGATAAAGAGGTACCAGGTGGGGCTTTCTATTTGATGACTCCAGAAGGGGAATTGTTGCCTAATCCCAGAAATGGCAAGGATCTCAGGCCTTATTTTGAAAGAGAAGTGCTATTCTAAGGAATTCAGATTTGGTATAGCTCCAATTACAGAGAATTTGTGGAGAACTTTTGGGTTACAGCAGGTCGTTTTTCTATAAAAACAGGTGGTGACAGTTCCATAATACTTCATCTATCCTACATCAAAAGATGCGTTTCGGCGATACGAATCCAACGAGCTATGGTGCAGGTCAAACGGAGTTCTGGAACTCAAGATATCAGCTTTCAAAGTTTGCCACGCTTCAGAGGGCTCTGTTTCGTCACCGCCATTTTGGACCAGTTTGTTTGTATTAGTCATTTGGATTTGAGGAGGGTGTCAATGTGTCATTTGGGGACATGTCCCAAGGACCATATGAGTTTGTTTTGTTGTGGGTTCTCCGCCACAGAGTGGCACATTTTCCCACTGTGGTCGCCACTGTTGGGGTTGTCACCACTCACCACATTCGTCACCACTCACCACATTTGTCACCACTCACCACATCATATACCGTATATAGAGTGATATACGCCGCACGCGTCGCGGGGATATTTGCACGTATGCATTATGGAGCCATTATCACCACCGTATTATCCGGAAAGCGAGAGAAGAAGAGAGAGAGTGTATTGATGGAGATTATTTTCTTGATCTAGCTATGGAGATGATGATTCTTTGTGTTGTGCATTGCCTTATTCTCGATAGATTGAGCTTGGATTGTTGGGTTTTTCATCCTTCTTGCAAGGTTAGAGTCCGTGCTCTAACAATCACCCGAAAGCAGATATGTGTGTCATATCAACATCTTCCAAGGGTGTAGTTTCAGATCTACACAGGGGACTAACAGAGGCGATGCATTTGATCGATGCCGGGACGCCCCGATTGCTTGTAATAGCTGCCCTAAGTGGGTTGGCTGCCCTAAGTGGCCTCAACCCTTGCCTCATTCTCAACCTGTTTCTCACCTGTAGCCTTCTTGTCTTCATCTCCTCACTCAATACCCCCTAAACCAAAAAAGATGCCACTCTAGACACCCCCTTGGATATATAAATTCCCTAAGCCTTGCAAAGACTTGTACCTTCACCGGTGCATCAGCTCTCTTCCTCCTCTCTCTCTCTCCCTCCCTTAACATGTGCCCTCTTAGTAGCATCCTCCCTTTTAGTCGTCCTCCTTGTAGTCTCGAGCTTTTGTCTTGCCAAATTGCTCCAATTTCATTTTTTTGGCCTCTGCCCTTCTTGCCTTTTCTGCTCTCAATGCCTCACAGAAACCATCATTTGATATATGCACTCTCCCCCCAGATCTGGGGCAAAACCCCTCTTCCTTGCCCTCATGGCCTGTGATGGCTGCATATACGTTTGGGATGGTTCTTGCAGACCAGCCATAGACCCTCCAACATCAGGGACATGCATCTGACTTACATGAGCCTGACAAGCCATCATTGCACCAACACCTTCATCACCAATTGCATGTGTAGGTTCCACATGCACAGATTATTCCACATGCTCACTAGCTTGAATATGTGGCAATTGGTCATTTTGCCCATCAGTTGGAAGTTGTCCAAGTAAGGCCTCCCATAACTGGTGCACCTCTACCATGTCAAACCCTTCCATTTGAGCATCCGGATGGTACTTTTTTCAAGCCTCAAGCCCCGACCTTCAGAAGGTCTTCCACATGCACCCTCCCAAACCTGGTACACTCTTGGCCTGGCTTAACTCTTTCCTGGTCAAAGGGCCAAATATGAGTGGCCCTAAAACATGCATTGATGTTGTGGGGTATTAGGCCACATGCAATTGACTGTGAAATCAATTCTGCTATTTCCTCCCTCTTTGGTTCTGCCCTCCCTTTGCTAACCATGTAGGCAGACCTAAATCTCTTGAATGATGCCTTGAAAGGGGTAAAGCATGCCACATCTAGAGGTTGAAGCCTATGAGATGTGTGTGCAGGCAATAGGGCAAAGCAAATGCCCTTCTCTCATGCTGCCAATATGACTTCAAGATCTACACGGCTACCATGACCATCCAAAATGATAAGGTGAGGCTGATCTGGGGATACACCACCTGGGACTCTTGCTGCAAAATGTGACAGCCATGATTTAAACAATTCTGATGTCATTCAAGCTGAAGCTTGGACAGCCTGAATGGCACCCTCTTCACATCTTGCAATATTGTCCTGCCTCATTTGACTACCTTTAAAAATGTACATGTTGGGGATCCTATACTCCTCAGCATTTACACACACCAAAATTGTAACCCACTCCCTGTTGTTCATGATGACCTCACTCACCCTGTTCCCACCCTTGCTAGCTAGGATTTTCAAACTCTTCACTTTCTCTGTCTGAATTCCAGTCTCATCAGCGTTGCAAATCCTTGAGGCTGGGAAGGCAAACTCAGCATAAATCTGCTTGAGCCCGGCATAAAATCTGCTACATCTAGGGTTTCTGCACCTGAGTGCAACTTCAGGGTGTCTTTGCTTAAAAAGCTTCCACCACTTACTGCTTGGTACTCCAGATATCCCTAAGAACCTCCTGCTCTAGCCATCTCTGCTGCCTTTTCCTTGACATAAGATAGGGTAACTCCCATTTCTTGCTCTGCCATGCTAAGGGCCCAATTAACTAGCTCCTCCTCGTGGAGAGTTGTCAATATTTGTGGATGGTTTGTGGGTTGTTCTAACATATAGCCAATCTCAGATTGTGAATTATGGTATACCATACCTCCTTGATGCCTTTCTAACCGAAATGCCAAGTGCACTTACCTCTTCAAGGGATGTCCAGCATTTTCTCCTCGGTCTGTTGGCCTCTCCTGCTCGGCCTCCTTGGCATTGGACTGGTTGCCGCACTGCCTTGTGGTGCCCTCTTCTTTGTCCTATGCGCGCAGACCCTCTTAGATGATGCTGGTCTTCTGGTACCTCTTTCAACATCGGTATCTCTTCGTGCCCTTGTCGAAACCATGGCTGTCTTCGTGTTCTTCGCAGCCTCTTGTCGATAACATATGAACTATGAAGGAAGGGCAGGATTTTATATCAATGGAAGCCATAGTAGGAGTTAGAGAATTGAATTCACAAAAATACAATCGAGTGCTTAGTTTGGGCGCCAATTCAAATCACCCCCATTGAATTCGTCTTTCAAATCGGCATGCTCGGGGCATTTTCTCATGCACGGATATGGAGACCAGTGCACGGTGCCTGGGACCTGAACTCACGACAGAGGCACGGCAGACACGGTTGATGGACATTGGGGTCTCAGTAAGATGGAACCCCCCGTCGATGACACCTGGCCACAATACAACGGTCCATAGATGAGTGGACCCATGACAGCATGGAGTATCACCACGAAGGGACGGGGGGCTGACTCATGCTCCGAGGTAGGGTCACGGCAGAGGGCGACCATACCCTATTCTCGCAATAGTTGGAACTAAAATTTGGGTATAGTATTGCATAGAAAACCATATACTTTAAGCAGTTTGAGCAGTTTGTTTTGGTTTTGTGGTCTTCTTTTTATTTTGAGTACTTTGGTTGGGTTTTGTTGCAATGGTATAAGAAGAGAATGTGATAGAGCCAATTATGGAAGGTATTGGAATTCAAATACGATGACTCAAACATTACGCTGGTGAAGCCACGAATACCCGGTAGCTGCAAGCGCAGGCATACTGTATTCTTCCTTCTGTATTTCACAAAATCTGGCCCCTTCGTGGGTTTGAATCTCAAACTCAGAGTCTATAGCAGAGGTAGGACATAGCATGAAGGTAGGAAGAATGTCCTTGTGTTAATCCGGCCACCAGAGCCATTATGGTTGTTACTTGTTACTTCAAGGGGCCCGATTTGAGGGTTTGCAACTCTGGTTCCCCCTTTTTTTTTTTGGATGATCGTATTCATTGGCCTATAGCGCCAAATCATGATTAGGGCATTCCAGCTCTTGTTCTTGAGAGTTTGATGAGATCCCTTGCACGCCCATGCCTGTGGTTTTCAGCCCCTCTTCTTTTATGTCTGATTGTTTGTATTTGATGTTGTTCATGCTGTAGATTTCGAGACTCTGATGAGGCCGTTGCGGCCTGGAGATTCGATTCCTCTGTCTTACTTCCTGGCCACCAGCTTCCTGCTTGTGTGGCAGGCTTGTTTCATACACTATTTTTTGTAGTCTTGCTTGCTTCGGCAATGGTTCTCTAGACAATTATTGATAAGGAGGAAAAGACAATGATGTTTCTACACCATTGATTTGTGCAAGAGTTTTTAAAGAACAAAATACGCTGAACTTGGATACGAAAGATTCCATGGAATCTTTCATAATCTGAGAGATCCAAATTCACAATGCAAACATTAACATCAATGATTTGTATCTTTGTACATTATGACAGTGCTCCTCGGGTGTTTGTCTCCAACAAACATTAAAAATGCTGTTCTCCAGAGTTCAAATCAAGATTAAAGATAAGCGCAAGCTCTGTTTCATCTATCATCTTCATATTGGCATCTGGTTCTTCTAAACTTGCTCATATTGTCATTTCACTGCTAGCCAAGATGTGGCATTTCTCGGACCATCAAATAAAGCCACTTTGGCAACCTAAAGCACATGTGCCTCTCATTTTGTGTTAATATTTTGAGCTATTGGTCCTGAATATTGATGTGAAGTATTTGTTCCAATACACCATTCCTCATGTACACCTACTATTATGATGGGGTCTTTCCAGATCTGGTCAAACCATTCATCTAGTTGGCTAATATCTCATGCAATGTAATATGTTTATTAACACTAGAGTTGTCAGGCGATGGATAAAAAATGGTGCATTTGCACTGTTCACATTAAAATTCATATAAAATCAATGGCTAAAAATTAAATAAAACCCTTCCTAGAAGTTCATATATGGCAGTCATATTCCATATAAAAAATATCTAAAAAATCTATCTACCTCTATTCTTGGAAATTATGCTTAGGTGAATCTAAGGGGGTCATGCTAAGACTGCCTTATATTTACATAAGGTAAAACTGGGTTAATGACATGATGTTTTTGATTTTTTTTTTTTTTTAGCACACCAGCCCTACCGGGCCTACAACCTTTCCTCAAATTCTAGCATATCCACGTGTAATTTCCATGTACGACATTAATAGATACGACATTAATCCCATGGCCATGTATATTCCACAGCAGTACCTATCAGTTGCATCCAGACATCAGATGCGTAGGATGAGGGTTAGCTCCTCCTACAAATTGAGCGTATCCAACCTTTACTTGTGCCCCTTTAAGATCAGCAAAGTGATTTTTTAAGTGTGGTGGCACTTGCTGGGGACCAGGAATAGACATGGCATTCACCATCAGGGGTAACAATATAGGAATATTTGTCTGTACATAACGTGGATATAATTGAAACAGAAACATCACAATTAACGGACACTCTGTCACAACTTTGAAGGAGCGGGTGCTTAAATGTAATGGCCCAGATATTGGACCTCCAGTTGGTCTTTGAGAACCCAAGAAGCCCAGACTGTGCTGAGAAGCAGTAGGTATCTGTGCATCTGACATGTTTGCATCGTCAAAAAAGTAGCTGACAGCAGCTTTAAAATTTTGATATATCTGCAGTACCCGGTAAATAAGAAGAAAAGGTTAGAATTGAATGTCACAATGATGGGACTTTCAAGTTAGTATTAAGCATCACAAGTTACAATACCTTGTACATACAAAATCCAAAAATGTCCCGCACTTCGGTTCAAGTGTCCGGTCCTAAAGTTTTTATGAAGATAAAAAATGATCCGCAAAACGATAAGGCCATTTTCCTCGTTATCACATGCCGTAACATGCATAGACAAATTTTAACAGATCGTTCACAAATGGTCTGATAACCTCGCTGTGAGGTAGCCTATACTACTATGAACATTAATTAACACAAACCATTACATTAGACATGTTTAAAATTAAATTCCCCCTTAAACCCCCTTTTGTTTGGGTGCATATTCACACGGGGTGACTCGGCAACGAGTCGTTGGATAGGCATATTCACCCCTTATTCCTTAATCTACACCGTACATAAAGTTCCTCGTTTGTGGGGTATGGATGTACAGAATTTGTTATACTGTATAACAAGATTTGCAAAATACTATAAGATTTTAGGCAATATACTATATGGTGTTGATTTTGTACGTGCAAAACCTAATTACAGGGGCTCTCGCTGCCCTACGTCACCCCCCGTGTGAATATGCACCCAAACAAAAGGGGGTTTAAGGGGGAATTTAATTTTAAACATGTCTAATGTAATGGTTTGTGTTAATTAATGTTCATAGTAGTTATGTTGGTTGTTATATTACAAAATTTAAGAAAAAAAAGACAAAATAAAACAAAAGTACAAAATGATTGATATATTTTAAATTACATAATTTATAGGCTCCATTAAATTACATAATTTATAGGCTCCAAAATGGCTCCAAAATGACGACATTGTAACAATGCACTCAAATTGTCTTGAACATAATCTAGAAATGAAGGTAGCCTAGCAGAAATAGCCAAACAAATTGAATCTAGAGGATGGTTGGTATGAAGAGGTTAGAATGGGAAGGACTTCTTGCTTAGTGCATCTCACTTTCTTTCACCCTTTTAAAGTCATTCCAACTGTTTGAAATAAACCCTGGCCTCAAGGATATTACAATGTCTTTTTGTCAAGGCCTAGAGTACTTCATCTCTACAGCCTCAATATCATGTTGGGTCGTTATGTATGAAACCCTTCACTCAACGGACTAGTAACCGGACTAGTAACCACCCGCATAAAAAGCATTTGAGTGCCACAAAAGGTAAGAGCATCTGGTAAAGCTTATCACTTGCTAAATTGCACCAAGAGACCATTATCTCTTACCAACCAAAGACAATGAGCGCAGACATTGTGCTAGACCTATTAAATTGCCAACTTTTTTCTCGCGGAAGAAGCTCTATGACAACCAAGCATGGCCGTCCATGATATAGCATCGTGGAAGGAAAGGCATGTTGCAAATTAAGGCTTTTGCCTCATCTTGGTGCCCCTGTTCTTGAGAGCAGATCAATTATGCAAATTCGCGATCGATCCGACATTGGTGTGATTCCATAATCTTTACTCATGGACACAAACATGTGGCATCCCTCATTAAGTCGGGCCTACATAGGGGTAGCGAAAAGCATGCTTCCAATGGTAACTTCATTCGGCATCAAGCCCTCATGCCGCATTTCATCCAAAAGCTTGAGGCTTCGCTTTTTTGTCCATGCCGAACATATCTTTGGATAATAGTGCTACATATTAGTCAAGGCATTCCGTGACGGCCGATCCAACCAAATTCGTAAATTTACAATGCATGTATGTACCCGTCTACCTATAGCTAGAGACGAATTTGCAGCACATCCATCAAGGATGCTCACAAAGGTGATGTGATCTTCCTGCTGTTTGAAATAAACCCTGGCCTCAAGGATATTACAATGTCTTTTTGTCAAGGCCTAGAGTACTTCATCTTTACAGCCTCAATATCACGCTGGGGTCGTTATGTATGAAGCCCTTCACTCAACGGACTAGTAACCAGCTGTATAAAAAGCATTTGAGAGCATTTGAGGCTGAACTGGTGATATCTGATGCATAAACTGCAACGGACTGTAAACATCTGCAGTTTTGAGCCAGATAAAGTAGCCCCCGATTTCATACAAAACCATCTTTGGTCCTTGGCTTGCATGAACATCTAATACAACTCTAAAAGGGTTTGAAATGCAAGGGGCTAAAAAGGCTGTAGATGGGCGATTCCTGAGCTAGTAATAATGCGAGATACACTCTACCCTCTTTACGCCAGAGAGCCCATCCCCTGTTCCATAATCTTTGGACAAGCCATTGACGATGTCCCCTAATCGTATTCTTCTTTGGGCTAGTTCTTCCCAAGGGATCTTAACCCCGCCATGTCTATCCGAGAAAAATGCTTCCCCTGAAGCTCTAAAGGAGGTGTTGGGGAGCCGTGACCGCTCCGAATATGAGAGCGTAGAAGTCGATTCCGAAGAGAGACCATATCCTGCTGTTCTTCGTCTTCCATGTCCGAATAGAAGAAACGTGCTGAGGCCCTCTTTTGTAAAAGCCACGAAGGGGTCGGCCTTGCCTCGAACCCTAAAATATGCCCTTTCGACTCCTGCATGCAAAGGAGGGTTGTACATATATTTTCTTGTACATCTCGACAAATACATGGGTGCTAACCATTAAAAAGAGCAAAAAATCAATGCAAAGATGTATCGCACTCTAGAAATACTTATTAGTACACTCCATCGATACATTCACCAAATCATAGCAAAACCATAGGAAAAATAGTATAAAAATACAAAAGAAACCCCCTGTTATTATGCTACATATTAAGTATCTCTATGACCACGTAACGGAGCTTGTGTTCTATGGTATCAGAGGTCTGAGGCTTTGTAAGGTGTGTGAGAAGATTCTCAAACACTCGAAGTAGCTTTTAAGAAAATTGAGATACTCCGGCACTGTGTGCACTATCTCAATATCACCACGCACTTCAAGAGCCAATTGATGTCTCTTTGCATTGTTTGTGCAATCTCGTTAAGAAAAAAGAATTGTGTTATAAATTGAAAACAAACAATGGCAAGCATATTAAATGTGTGAGTTTCTCTATAAACAATCGGACAAACCTAGCGCCAAACAGAATCAAGCAAATAAAGTCGTTAAGAGCTTCAAGGATACACAAATCCGGCTCCAAGAACTTCCCGAGCATGCTGCTCAAAATTTCGTATAGGAATCATGATCGATGATCTAAAGCGCCCAAAAAAGTCCGGTCCGAATCCTCTAACCAAGCTCAAGCCCGTGCTAAAACAAAGCACAAAGCGTCATTGGCGTTTTTTGTGCTTCTTCATGCCTCTCTGCTCCCGGAACTCCGTCAGTCCCGAAGGTTTTAGGTCCTTCAAGCGTAAGCTCCGACGGTCGGATGAATCCAAATAGTTGGGAGCACGTTGAGAGTTAATCTGTGCCCTCCATCTCAACCATAGACCTTAGTAATTTCAATTCAAAGTTCAATACGAAGGCAGTGTGTGCAATGGGATGTGCTTGAGGTTCGCTCAATAATAAAGGTTGCACAATTAGTTTTGCATTAGTTTTTGCCCTTGTTTGGTTGTGTTGATTATTTAGTTGTGTGAATGACAATAATTCTAGCAGGTTTATGTCTCATATTGGTATAGCATTGGGAATTCAGTTTGCAAACAATAACTTTATGTACAATGAGTTCACTCAACTTAGAGTCTTATCGACACATTAATTTTCTTGGGTTTCTTCAGAGTCTTCAGATATCTGTGCATGGTATCTGTTAGGAAATATGCCAAATAAAATGTAAACTTAAAATCAAGAATGCTAGGTGAACAAGCATACCTGACTACTAGCGGGTGTAGCTATGAATGAGGTCCCCTCCCCAAACCTTGGAGTCGCCTGGGTTTCACGAGCCATCTCAGCCCTCCACATATTTGCAAACCCACATCCATGCCCCTTGCACAGGTAATAATTGCAGGATCCACCCCAATTTCCACCATCTCCCTAATAATTCTTGCCTTGTCTAGTGCCACATCTTGGTCATGTTGGAGTCCTGAATTGGCTACAGCATAGTTCACCCACCCTTGTGTGTCCAGCCTTAATGAATTGCCATGACCAATGTCAACATGTTGCTGTGAAGCTGGCAAGTCCCACCTCTTCATTGGGGAATTGAGTGTGCTGGTTGGATTTGCTAGAGGTCTAACTAGAGGTATGCAACCCTCAATGCTTACATTCTGCCCATGTCCAGCATCACTGTTGGGGTTGTCACCACTCACCACATTCGTCACCACTCACCACATTTGTCACCACTCACCACATCATATACCGTATATAGAGTGATATACGCGCATGCACGCGTGCAGGATATTTGCATGTATGCATTATGGAGCCATTATCACCACTGTATTATCTGAGCAGAGAGAGAAGAGAGAGAGACGGTGTATTGATGGAGATTATTTTCTTGATCTAGCTATGGAGATGATGATTCTTTGTGTTGTGCATTGCCTTATTCTGATAGATTGAGCTTGGATTGTTGGGTTTTTCATCCTTCTTGCAAGGTTAGAGTCCAGGCTCTAACAATTTGGCGACCACGGTGCTCGACAGACCATTGATCGGCAAGAATTTCCATTGAAAAAGGAGTTGTTACCATTGGTATTGGTGATCGTCGGTAAAGAACGACACCATTGTGAAAGGAGCAATTTCTTGTGTGAAGGGGATTTTGCCGTAATTGATTTGTGGAGTAAAATTTGACAAGGGGAGCATAGTTTTATGCCCAAGAGAAGTAAGAAGGATATCCCACCAAGCTCTATCGTAACAAGAAGAGGACCGGTGAGTCAATCTTTGGGCTCAAAATTGCATCAATATTCAATTTCGTTTTTAGATTTGGGAGCAGATCTGGGGTCTAGTTCTCAGATCCAGGAGGTTTTGATTCCATTTACCGATCTAGACGGTAATCCAATTTCGTTTTTCAAATTGAAAGGAGATTCAATTTCGTTTTTCCAATTTCAAGAAACCCAAGAAGAGGCAGAGATGGCTGTATTACCACCTATGGTATGGGGTTTACAGACAATGGGGATTCCAAAGTTTGATGATCTGGTGGATCGGGATCCTTTGAAGCATATTGTGAAGTTTGAGAGGTATTGCCAGCAATGTAAGTTACCTACCGGGTGATTATTTGCTTTGGTTTCATAGTTCTTTGCAAGATTCGGTGGAGGAATGGGC
Organism: Isoetes taiwanensis; assembly: GCA_021234155.1. Taxonomy (NCBI): domain Eukaryota; kingdom Viridiplantae; phylum Streptophyta; class Lycopodiopsida; order Isoetales; family Isoetaceae; genus Isoetes; species Isoetes taiwanensis. Next base: position 9,301,960 of record JAJEKV010000057.1, on the reverse strand, counting down.
ACAAACTCAGCCCCAGGATACCATGACATATCAGAATTAAAGGAAGCATTCATTGCTAATTATCAAGAAGTCCATGGTAAGGATAAGACTATGGAGAGGTGGACAAATTTCACACAAAAGGAAGATGAATCAACTAGAGAGTATAATCAGAGGTACATTGCGGTTCTCAAAGCCGTGGTTCATTGGAAGATTGCAAGGAATGATGAAATGGATATCCAATGGTATGTGAAGGGGCTGAAACGAGCTATTGCTCATAAGGTGAAGGCTAAAACAGCCCTACAACATTACTAGAGGCACAAAAGTATGCTCTCAAGGCTGAAGATAAGCTAGGATACATTCATGAAGTTGCTTGCTCCGAGCATAAAACAGAGGATATTGCAGCCAAGATTTCTAAGCTTACAATTGGTGAGAAGCCAAGGGAGGTGCAGTTTTATTACTTGTGAATATTGTGGGTCTATTGGGCATTACGATACTACATGTAGATTGCTGAAATTCTGCTCAAGATGCCAAATCAAGGGCCATAAAGATCAAGAATGTAGGGAGAAGAGATTCTTTGAGAGGGCCAATCCGGTATTTGCTGTTATGCAACAAGCACCATCTATTCCTATTCAACCAATGCAAGCAGCACCTATCATACCACAAGTTCCAATGATGCCACAAGCTCCAATTGCCCAACAAGTTCCAATGGGTTCCACACCAATGGTGCAGCCAAAACAGGGGATGGTATCCAAGTAAGGCTCATTTATATTGCAAGCTATGTGATAAATTCAAGCATGATGAGACTACTTGTTGGAAAATCCATGGGAAACCGTGAGTGGGCAACCAACAAGTATCCACCAAAGCAAAGAAGTGTTTGAATCAAGACCTCTTCCTAATAATGATCTTCGCATTCAAGATGCAAAGTACATTGATAATCCTCAAGTTAAGGCTCTTATTGAGGAGCTTAAGAAGCAAGAGAAGGCAAAATCAGTAGTAAATTGTGGATTTGTTGAGGTAGACAAAGGACCCATTTCAGCAAGAAAGAAGAGATTGGAGAAGTAAATGCGCTTACAAGATCACAAAAGGTGGTGCAAGAACCAAGAGTAGTGCCAATTGGGCGAGAAGACTAAGACCTCTTTTCCAAAGGCTTTGAAGGAACAAGCTTTGAAGGTGTCAGCACCTAAGAAGGTGCAATTCAATGTGCTGCCCACAGAACAGTTTCAGTCTATAGAAGAAAATCAGCCCATAGTGATGTCTCCTATGGTGGATGAGGAAAGTAAAAATGAAGATGATGTGATCAGCCAAGTTTTGGCCACTAAAGTTACACTTACTCTGGAGCAATTGATGCATTATTCTCCAAATTTGTTGCAAGAGTTAGGGGGAAGAACAAAATCAGAAATTTCAGTCCAACAAATCATATCACATGATAGCCACAAGAGGAGAATGGAGCCACCAGCCCGGCAATCCAAGGATCCTGGGCCATTTCTTTGTGATGTGAGTATTAATGGATATCTAATCAAAGAGGCCAACATAGATACCGGCAGTGGAGTGAATGTAATGCCTTACCACATAATGCTTCAAGTTGGATTGAAAATGATGGAACCGACAACTATGATGCTCAAAGCATTCAATCAAATGAAGGTGCAGCCTATGGGAGTCATAAGAAATGTTTTATGCAAGGTTTATGAGGTGGAAGCAATCTTGGATTTCATGGTTTTGAAATTTCCAGAGAGTGTGCATGCTGAAACTTATACTTTGTTGCTGAGTCGTACATGGTTAGATGCCGTACAAGCTGAGACTTCATGGCGGAAGCGGGAAATGAACATCTTTCAAGGAGAACATAAGGTTACTATAGATCATCCTCTGAAATCAGCAAAAGGTACCTTTCTTTGCAATCCTTATTTGAGCAGCCCGCAGTTAGAAATCAGCAAAGAGAATGCTATGGTGTCAGGGCAGCAAGGTCTTAGTTGTTTTCATGTCTTGGAAGTGGGTGACAGGGAAGATAAGACTTTGTACAAGTGGTTAAAAGGTACCCAAATTTCAGAAATATGTCATTTACAGCAGCAAGTTGCCGATAAGTATATCCAAAGACTTGAAAGTATTGGTGAAGATGAGTTACAAGAGACTCTTGTGAACATGCAGGAAGAGTCCATTCAAAGACCCATTGGGGAGACTTTGTTTCAGCAAGGAATTGATCAAGTTCAAGTAGAGATGCTGATTTTGACATCAAGCATGGATGGGGTAAACAGAAATCAGCCCACTATACAAGTACAAACAAATTGGTGGCATGCGCATTATTCGAGGATGAGGTAAATCAGATCAGTCCATATTCACCACAGTCATTACAGTCACCACATGCACCAAATTCATCACAATCATCACATCCACCACATCCATTACAGTCACCACAGTCACCACATTCACCACTTTCGTCACTGTCACCACATTCACCACCGTCACCACAGTCACCACATTCGTCAATGTCACCACAGTCACCACATTCGTCAATGTCACCACACTCACCACATTCATTACAGTCACCACATTCAGTCAAGAACATCAATATTTCTCAAGGAAATCAAGAAGAATTGGTTACTATTGGAGGAGATCTTACTCAAGAGGAGGAACGCGATTTGATATCTTTATTAAGAGAATTCAGGATGTTTTGGCAAGAAATTACAAAGAATTGAAAGGCATTCCACCGTAGGTTGTGGTGCATACCATTGATTTGAAACAAGGATCAAAACCAGTCCAACAAGCTCAAAGGCTTAATGAGTCCAAAGAATAGAGGAGCAAGTAAAGGTTGAAGTCATGAAGCTTTTGGAGGGATTTATTGTACCAAAGCCAAATTCAGATTGGATCAGCTCTATTGTACCAAGGAGAAAGCCAAACAACTCAATCCGAGTATGCATTGATTACGTGGATCTTAACAAAGCTACCAAAAGAGATCATTTTCCTACACCATTCATAGACACCTTGTTGGATATTGTTGCAGGAAATCAGGCCTATTCTTTCTTGGATGGGTACTCAGGGTATAATCAGATCCAAATCTATCCACCACATCAAGTAATGACGGCTTTTCGAACACCTTTTGGCATCTATGCTTACAAGGTCTTACCTTTTGGCCTCACAAATGCTCCAGCCAGAGCTATGACATATGCTTTCCATGATATTTTGGACTGTTTGAGAGTCTTTATAGACGATTTGACAGTGTTTTCGAATCCAAGAAGGGATCACTTGGATCATCTCAGAAAAGTTCTTGAAAGATGCCAATTATATGGCATAAGTTTGAATCCTGCTAAGTGTATTTTCTTCACTAGAGGAGGAAAACTATTGGGCAATTATGTTTCAGAAAAAGGATTACAAGTGGATCATGGTAAGATTGCAGCCTTGGAGAAGGTCAAACCACCTACAAATGTATCACAAGTGAGAAGCTTATATGGCCAACTCAGTTTTAGTAGGAGGTATTTGCACAATTTTGCTAAAGTAACCCAGCCACTTGTGGATTGTATGAAGCCGTATGAATTTTAGATGGAAGGAGGACGCTCAAGAAGCATTTGAATGGTGCCTTGGACAATTGAAAGAGAGAACTTTGCTGATTCCTCCAAGAATGAGTGAGCCTTTTCATTTATTCTTTACAGTTTGGGAGCAAGCTTTGGCTGTCACACTATGTCAGAAAAATCAGCAAAAGCATTATGATGTGAATTACTATGCTAGCAGGTTGTTAACTCCACAAGAGCAGAAATGGACTCATGTGGAGCATCTTGGGTTGGCATTGAAGTGGGCATTGAATAAGTTTAGACATTATCTTCTTCCTTCACAATGGAATTCAGCAAATGTACAGTATGTTTACATTCATATGGATGTGAACCCATTGCCGTGCATTTACAACAAGACTGTCCAAGATCCTAAGTTTACAAGATGGGCTCTTATCATACAAGAATTTGAATTGAAGTATGTTAAGGTGGCTCAAGGAGCTCATAATCCAAGTGCATATTTGACTAGTGGTGCTGAAATAGAAGAGGAAACAGACCAGCAAGTAGCATTTCAGGATAATGGAGTATTACAGGGGTTCATTGAGACCGTGGATCTTTGGTATGCCAATATATACAGGTATTTACAAGATCAGACTTATCCTTCATCATTTTCAAAGCAACAAAAGCATGCTCTTAGAGTACAAGCAGCTGGTTATGTGGTGCATGAGGCTATTCTTTATAAGAGGACTATGGAAGGTCTCTTATTAAGGTGTGTTGCTGGTCAGCAAACTCATGATTTGTTGCAGCAAGCACATGATTGTCAGGGGCATTTTACAGCCAGAACCACAGCTAGAAAGATCCTTCATTGGGGATATTATTGGCCAACTCTGTACAAGGATACTAGAGACTTTGTTAGCAAATGTGAGAAGTGTCAAAGGCATAAACAATTGACAGGCCACAATAATATGCCATTCCATCCTATTTTGAGCGTTGGTCCATTTCATATGTGGGGATTGGATTACATTGGGCCTATCAATCCTCCATCTTCCAAAGGTCATAAGTATATCTTGGCAGCCACATGCATGTTTACAAAGTGGGTAGAAGCAATTCCAAAGAAAGCATGCTACGAAAAATACCACAAATAAAGCTTTCTTTATCATAATTTGATTTCTCGGTTTGGTGTTCCAACCATTCTTTTGTCTGATCCGGGAAGTCATTTCATGGGGAAAGTAGTAGCTCAGTTAACAGACAAGATTGGTGTTCAACATGTGCAAGCTTCTGCTTATTATCCACAGGGCAATGGGCAAGCTGAGTCTACTAACAAAATTCTGAAAGCTATCTTGGCCAAAACAGTGAAGGATAATCAAAGAAATTGGCATGAAGCCTTGACAGGTGCCTTATGGAGTTTCAGGTGTACTTACAAGTTGGCTCTGTGGATTTACACCATTTGAATTGGTTTATGGAGTGCAAGCTGTGATGCCTATTCATTTGGACATTCCTTTGTGTTCATTTGTGGAGCTCCCTTATTATGAGAATTTAGGAGAAGTTCCAACTCCAAATCAAGTGCATAATAGGATGGATGATTTGCTGCAATTGGAAGAGATGAGACAAGAAGCAGCAGACTTCAATATGAGGCATAAACAGAAAGTAAAGCTTATCAAAGACAGGTTACAGGTTGTCAATCCATTTGAAGAAGGCCAATTGGTGTTGTGCAGGACCACTAAGCAGCATCTATCCAAATTCCAAAGCCCATGGGAAGGCCCATTTCTGATTGATAAAGAGGTACCAGGTGGGGCTTTCTATTTGATGACTCCAGAAGGGGAATTGTTGCCTAATCCCAGAAATGGCAAGGATCTCAGGCCTTATTTTGAAAGAGAAGTGCTATTCTAAGGGATTCAGATTTGGTATAGCTCCAATTACAGAGAATTTGTGGAGAACTTTTGGGTTACAGCAGGTCGTTTTTCTATAAAAACAGGTGGTGACAGTTCCATAATACTTCATCTATCCTACATCAAAAGATGCGTTTCGGCGATACGAATCCAACGAGCTATGGTGCAGGTCAAACGGAGTTCTGGAACTCAAGATATCAGCTTTCAAAGTTTGCCACAGTTACAGAGGCTCTGTTTCGTCACTGTCATTTTGGACCAGTTTGTTTGTATTAGTCATTTGGATTTGAGGAGGGTGTCAATGTGTCATTTGGGGACATGTCCCAAGGACCATATGAGTTTGTTTTGTTGTGGGTTCTCCGCCACGGAGTGGCACATTTTCCCACTGTGGTCGCCACTGTTGGGGTTGTCACCACTCACCACATTCGTCACCACTCACCATATTTGTCACCACTCACCACATCATATACCGTATATAGAGTGATATACGCGCATGCACGCGTGCAGGATATTTGCACGTATGCATTATGGAGCCATTATCACCACTGTATTATCTGAGCAGAGAGAGAAGAGAGAGAGACGGTGTATTGATGGAGATTATTTTCTTGATCTAGCTATGGAGATGATGATTCTTTGTGTTGTGCATTGCCTTATTCTGATAGATTGAGCTTGGATTGTTGGGTTTTTCATCCTTCTTGCAAGGTTAGAGTCCAGGCTCTAACAATCACCCGAGCAGATATGTGTGTCATATCAACATCTTCCAAGGGCTGTGAGTTCAGATCTACACAGGGACTAACAGGAGGCAGATGCATTTGATCGATACCCGAGGACGTCTGATTGCTTGTAATAGCTGCCCTAAGTGGGTTGGCTGCCCTAAGTGGCCTCAACCCTTGCCTCATTCTCAACCTGTTTCTCACCTGTAGCCTTCTTGTCTTCATCTCCTCACTCAATACCCCCCGGAAACCAAAAACAGATGCCACTCTAGACACCCCCCTTGGATATATAAATTCCCTAAGCCTTGCAGCACTTGTACCTTCAGCTGCATCAGCTCTCTTCCTCCTCTCTCTCTCTCTCCTCCCTGTTAACATGTGCCCTCTTAGTAGCATCCTCCCTTTTTAGCCGTCCTCCTTGTAGTCTCGAGCTTTTTGTCTTTGCCACCGCTGCTCCAATTTCATTTTTTTGGCCTCTGCCCTTCTTGCCTTTTCTGCTCTCAATGCCTCACAGAAACCATCATTTGATATATGCACTCTCCCCCCAGATCTGGGGCAAAACCCCTCTTCCTTGCCCTCATGGCCTGTGATGGCTGCATATACGTTTGGGATGGTTCTTGCAGACCAGCCATAGACCCTCCAACATCAGGGACATGCATCTGACTTACATGAGCCTGACAAGCCATCATTGCACCAACACCTTCATCACCAATTGCATGTGTAGGTTCCACATGCACAGATTATTCCACATGCTCACTAGCTTGAATATGTGGCAATTGGTCATTTTGCCCATCAGTTGGAAGTTGTCCAAGTAAGGCCTCCCATAACTGGTGCACCTCTACCATGTCAAACCCTTCCATTTGAGCATCTGGATGGTACTCTTTTCAAGCCTGCTCCTGACCTTCTGTAAGGTCTTCCACATGCACCCTCCCAAACCTGGTACACTCTTGGCCTGGCTTAACTCTTTCCTGGTCAAAGGGCCAAATATGAGTGGCCCTAAAACATGCATTGATGTTGTGGGGTATTAGGCCACATGCAATTGACTGTGAAATCAATTCTGCTATTTCCTCCCTCTTTGGTTCTGCCCTCCCTTTGCTAACCATGTAGGCAGACCTAAATCTCTTGAATGATGCCTTGAAAGGGGCAAAGCATGCCACATCTAGAGGTTGAAGCCTATGAGATGTGTGTGCAGGCAATAGGGCAAAGCAAATGCCCTTCTCTCATGCTGCCAATATGACTTCAAGATCTACACGGCTACCATGACCATCCAAAATGATAAGGTGAGGCTGATCTGGGGATACACCACACAGGACTCTTGCTTTTTAAAATGTGACAGCCATGATTTAAACAATTCTGATGTCATTCAAGCTGAAGCTTGGACAGCCTGAATGGCACCCTCTTCACATCTTGCAATATTGTCCTGCCTCATTTGACTACCTTTAAAAATGTACATGTTGGGGATCCTATACTCCTCAAAGATTTACACACACACCAAAATTGTAACCCACTCCCCTTGTTCATGATGACCTCACTCACCCCTGCTCCCACCCTTGCTAGCTAGGATTTTCAAACTCTTCACTTTCTCTCAATGCGAATTCCAGGTCTCATCGGGCGTTGCAAATCCTTGAGGTTTCGGGAAGGCAAACTCAAAGATAAATCGCTTGAGCCCGGCATAAAATCAAGCTACATCTAGGGTTTTTGCACCCGAAAGTGCAACTTTAGGGTGTCTTTGCTTAAAAAGCTTCCACCACTTATCGCTTGGTACTCCGGATATCCCTAAGAACCTCCTCGCTCTAGCCATCTCTCTTTGCCTTTTCCTTGACATAAGATAGGGTAACTCCCATTTCTTGCTCTCCATGCTAAGGGCCCAATTAACTAGCTCCTCCTCGTGGAGAGTTGTCAATATTTGTGGATGATTTGTGGGTTGTTCTAACATATAGCCAATCTCGATTGTGAATTATGGTATACCATACCTCCTTGATGCCTTTCTAACCGAAATGCCAAGTGCACTTACCTCTTCAAGGGATGTCCAAATTTTTCTCCTCGGTTACTTGGCCTCTCCTCTTTCGGCCTCCTTGGCATTGGACTGGTTGCCGCGACCGCCTTGTGGTGCCCTCTTCTTTGTCCTATCTTGTATGAGACCCTCTTAGATGATCTTTGGTCTTACGGTACCTCTTTCAACATCGGTATCTCTTCGCGTCCTTTGTCCGAAACCATGGTCGCTGTCTTAGGTGTTCTTCGCAGCCTCTTGTCGATAACATATGAACTATGAAGGAAGGGCAGGATTTTATATCAATGGAAGCCATAGTAGGAGTTAGAGAATTGAATTCACAAAAATACAATCGAGTGCTTAGTTTGGGCGCCAATTCAAATCACCCCCATTGAATTCGTCTTTCAAATCGGCATGCTCGGGGCATTTTCTCATGCACGGATATGGAGACCGATTACGCGGTGCACGGGACCTGAACTCACGACCATGCAGGCACACGGCGGAACCGGGTTGATGGACATTGGGGTCTCGGTAGATGGAACCCCCGTCGATGACACTGCCACAATACAACGGTCCATAGATGAGTGGACCCATGACAAAGATGGAGTATCACCGCTGAAGGGATCTGGTCGACTCATGCTCCGAGGTAGGGTCACGGCAGAGGGCGACCATACCCTATTCTCGCAATAGTTGGAACTAAAATTTGGGTATAGTATTGCATAGAAAACCATATACTTTAAGCAGTTTGAGCAGTTTGTTTTGGTTTTGTGGTCTTCTTTTTATTTTGAGTACTTTGGTTGGGTTTTGTTGCAATGGTATAAGAAGAGAACGTGATAGAGCCAATTATGGAAGGTATTGGAATTCAAATACGATGACTCAAACATTACGCTGGTGAAGCCACGAATACCCGGTAGCTGCAAGCGCAGGCATACTGTATTCTTCCTTCTGTATTTCACAAAATCTGCCCCCTTCGTGGGTTTGAATCTCAAACTCAGAGTCTATAGCAGAGGTAGGACATAGCATGAAGGTAGGAAGAATGTCCTTGTGTTAATCCGGCCACCAGAGCCATTATGGTTGTTACTTGTTACTTCAAGGGGCCCGATTTGAGGGTTTGCAACTCTGGTTCCCCCTTTTTTTTTTGGATGGTCGGATTCATTGGCCTATAGCGCCAAATCATGATTAGGGCATTCCAGCTCTTGTTCTTGAGAGTTTGATGAGATCCCTTGCACGCCCATGCCTGTGGTTTTCAGCCCCTCTTCTTTTATGTCTGATTGTTTGTATTTGATGTTGTTCATGCTGTAGATTTCGAGACTCTGATGAGGCCGTTGCGGCCTGGAGATTCGATTCCTCTGTCTTACTTCCTGGCCACCAGCTTCCTGCTTGTGTGGCAGGCTTGTTTCATACACTATTTTTTGTAGTCTTGCTTGCTTTTCGCAATGGTTCTCTAGACAATTATTGATAAGGAGGAAAAGACAATGATGTTTCTACACCATTGATTTGTGCAAGAGTTTTAAAAGAACAAAATACTGAACTTGGATAATGAAAAGATTCCATGGAATCTTTCATAATCTGAGATCCAAATTCACAATGCAAACATTAACATCAATGATTTGTATCTTTGTACATTATGACAATGCTCCTCGGGTGTTTGTCTCCAACAAACATTAAAAATCTGTGTTCTCCAGAGTTCAAATCAAGATTAAAGATAAGCGCAAGCTCTGTTTCATCTATCATCTTCATATTGGCATCTGGTTCTTCTAAACTTGCTCATATTGTCATTTCACTGCTAGCCAAGATGTGGCATTTCTCGGACCATCAAATAAAGCCACTTTGGCAACCTAAAGCACATGTGCCTCTCATTTTGTGTTAATATTTTGAGCTATTGGTCCTGAATATTGATGTGAAGTATTTGTTCCAATACACCATTCCTCGTGTACACCTACTATTATGATGGGGTCTTTCCAGATCTGGTCAAACCATTCATCTAGTTGGCTAATGTCTCATGCAATGTAATATGTTTATTAACACTAGAGTTGTCAGGCGATGGATAAAAAATGGTGCATTTGCACTGTTCACATTAAAATTCATATAAAATCAATGGCTAAAAATTAAATAAAACCCTTCCTAGAAGTTCATATATGGCAGTCATATTCCATATAAAAAATATCTAAAAAATCTATCTACCTCTATTCTTGGAAATTATGCTTAGGTGAATCTAAGGGGGTCATGCTAAGACTGCCTTATATTTACATAAGGTAAAACTGGGTTAATGACATGATGTTTTTGATTTTTTTTTTTTTTAGCACACCAGCCCTACCGGGCCTACAACCTTTCCTCAAATTCTAGCATATCCACGTGTAATTTCCATGTACGACATTAATAGATACGACATTAATCCCATGGCCATGTATATTCCACAGCAGTACCTATCAGTTGCATCCAGACATCAGATGCGTAGGATGAGGGTTAGCTCCTCCTACAAATTGAGCGTATCCAACCTTTACTTGTGCCCCTTTAAGATCAGCAAAGTGATTTTTCAAGTGTGGTGGCACTTTGCCGGGGACCAGAATAGACATGGCATTCACCATCGGGGGTAACAATATAGGAATATTTGTCGTACATAACGTGGATATAATTGAAACGAAACATCACAATTAACCGGACACTCTGTCACAACTTTGAAGGAGCTGGTGCTTAAATTTAATGGCCCGATATTGGACCTCCGGTTGGTCTTTGAGATCCCAAGAAGCCCGGTGTCTTTGAGAAGCGAGGGTATCTGTGCATCCGACATGTTTGCATCGTCAAAAAGTAGGCGATGCCAGACTTTAAAATTTTGATATATCTGCAGTACCCGGTAAATAAGAAGAAAAGGTTAGAATTGAATGTCACAATGATGGGACTTTCAAGTTAGTATTAAGCATCACAAGTTACAATACCTTGTACATACAAAATCCAAAAATATCTGCACTTCTGGTTCAAGTGTCGGTCTAAAGTTTTTATGAAGATAAAAAATGATCCGCAAACAGATAAGGCCATTTTCCTCGTTATCACATGCCAGAACATGCATAGACAGCTTTAACAGATCGTTCACAAATGGTCTGATAACCTCGCTGTGAGGTAGCCTATACTACTATGAACATTAATTAACACAAACCATTACATTAGACATGTTTAAAATTAAATTCCCCCTTAAACCCCCTTTTGTTTGGGTGCATATTCACACGGGGGGTGACTCCGGGCAACGAGAGCTGTTGGATAGGCATATTCACCCCTTATTCCTTAATCTACACCGTACATAAAGTTCCTCGTTTGTGGGGTATGGATGTACAGAATTTGTTATACTGTATAACAAGATTTGCAAAATACTATAAGATTTTAGGCAATATACTATATGGTGTTGATTTTGTACGTGCAAAACCTAATTACAGGGGCTCTCGCTGCCCTACGTCACCCCCCGTGTGAATATGCACCCAAACAAAAGGGGGTTTAAGGGGGAATTTAATTTTAAACATGTCTAATGTAATGGTTTGTGTTAATTAATGTTCATAGTAGTTATGTTGGTTGTTATATTACAAAATTTAAGAAAAAAAAGACAAAATAAAACAAAATAAAACAAAAGTACAAAATGATTGATATATTTTAAATTACATAATTTATAGGCTCCATTAAATTACATAATTTATAGGCTCCAAAATGGCTCCAAAATGACGACATTGTAACAATGCACTCAAATTGTCTTGAACATAATCTAGAAATGAAGGTAGCCTAGCAGAAATAGCCAAACAAATTGAATCTAGAGGATGGTTGGTATGAAGAGGTTAGAATGGGAAGGACTTACTGTTTAGTGCATCTCACTTTCGTTTCACCCTTTTAAAGTCATTCCAACCGCTTGAAATAAACCCTGGCCTCAAGGATATTACAATGTCTTTTTGTCAAGGCCTAGAGTACTTCATCTCTACAGCCTCAATATCATGTTGGGTCGTTATGTATGAAACCCTTCACTCAACGGACTAGTAACCGGACTAGTAACCAGCGGCATAAAAAGCATTTGAGTGCCACAAAAGGTAAGAGCATACAGGCGCGCTATCACTTGCTAAATTGCACCAAGAGACCATTATCTCTTACCAACCAAAGACAATGAGCAGACATTGTGCTAGACCTATTAAATTGCCAACTTTTTCTGTGAAGAAGCTCTATGACAACCAAGCATGGCCGTCCATGATATAGCATCAGGAAGGAAAGGCATGTTGCAAATTAAGGCTTTTGCCTCATCTTGGTGCCCTGTTCTTGAGAGCAGATCAATTATGCGATTCACGATCGATCCGACATTGGTGTGATTCCATAATCTTTACTCATGGACACAAACATGTGGCATCCCTCATTAAGCTGGCCTACATAGCTGGTAGCAGAAAGCATGCTTCCAATGGTAACTTCATTCGGCATCAAGCCCTCATGCTGCATTTCATCCAAAAGCTTGAGGCTTCAGTGCTTTGTCCATGCTGAACATATGCTGTGATAATAGTGCTACATATTAGTCAAGGCATTCCAGACGGCCAGATCTGAACCAAATTCAGAATTTACAATGCATGTATGTACCCGTCTACCTATAGCTAGAGACGAATTTGCAGCACATCCATCAAGGATGCTCACAAAGGTGATGTGATCTTCCTGCTGTTTGAAATAAACCCTGGCCTCAAGGATATTACAATGTCTTTTTGTCAAGGCCTAGAGTACTTCATCTTTACAGCCTCAATATCACGCTGGGGTCGTTATGTATGAAGCCCTTCACTCAACGGACTAGTAACCAGCTGTATAAAAAGCATTTGAGAGCATTTGAGGCTGAACTGGTGATATCTGATGCATAAACTGCAACGGACTGTAAACATCTGCAGTTTTGAGCCAGATAAAGTAGCCCCCGATTTCATACAAAACCATGCTGGTCCTTGGCTTGCATGAACATCTAATACAACGGAAAAGGGTTTGAAATGCAAGGGGGCTAAAAAGGCTGTAGATGGGCGATTCCTGAGCTAGTAATAATGCGAGATACACTCTACCTGCTGTTACGCCAGAGCCCATCCCCTGTTCCATAATGCTGGACAAGCCATTGACGATGTCCCCTAACTGTATTCTTCTTTGGGCTAGTTCTTCCCAAGGGATCTTAACTCCGCCATGTCTATCCGAGAAAAATGCTTCCTGAAGCTCGGAAAGGAGGTGTTGGGGAGCCGTATCTGCTCCAGAATATGAGAGCAGAGAAGTCGATTCCAGAAGAGAGACCATATCCTGCTGTTCTTCGTCTTCCATGTCCGAATAGAAGAAACGTGCTGAGGCCCTCTTTCGTAAAAGCCACGAAGGGGTCGGCCTTGCCTCGAACCCTAAAATATGCCCTTTCGACTCCTGCATGCAAAGGGAGGGTTGTACATATATTTTTCTTGTACATCTCGACAAATACATGGGTGCTAACCATTAAAAAAGAGCAAAAAATCAATGCAGCATGTATGCGCACTCTAGAAATACTTATTAGTACACTCCATCAGATACATTCACCAAATCATAGCAAAACCATAGGAAAAAATAGTATAAAAATACAAAAGAAACCCCCTGTTATTATGCTACATATTAAGTATCTCTATGACCACGTAACGGAGCTTGTGTTCTATGGTATCAGAGGTCTGAGGCTTTGTAAGGTGTGTGAGAAGATTCTGAAACACTCGGAAGTAGCTTTTAAGAAAATTGAGATACTCCGCTGTGTGCACTATCTCAATATCAATGTCCGCGTGCTTCAAGAGCCAATTGATGTCTCTCGTTGCATTGCTTTGGTAATCTCGTTAAGAAAAAAGAATTCGTGTTATAAATTGAAAACAAACAATGGCAAGCATATTAAATGTGTGAGTTTCTCTATAAACAATCGCACAAAATGCTGCCAAACAGAATCAAGCAAATAAAGCTGTTAAGAGCTTCAAGGATACACAAATCCGGCTCCAAGAACTTCCGAGCATGCCGCTCAAAAATTCTGTATAGGAATCATGACCGATGATGCTAAAGCGCCCAAAAAGTCCGTCGAATCCTCTAACCAAGCTCAAGCCCGTGCTAAAACAAAGCACAAAGCGTCATTGGCGTTTTTGTGCTTCTTCATGCCTCTCTGCTCCCTAACTCCGTCGGTCCCGGTTTTAGGTCCTTCAAGCGTAAGTTCCGGCGGTGGATGAATCCAAATAGTTGGGAGCACGTTGAGAGTTAATCTAGCCCTCCATCTCAACCATAGACCTTAGTAATTTCAATTCAAAGTTCAATACGAAGGCAGTGTGTGCAATGGGATGTGCTTGAGGTTCGCTCAATAATAAAGGTTGCACAATTAGTTTTGCATTGGGGGAGGGTAGGGTATGGTCGCCGTGTTTCGCGCACTTAAAGAGGCAAATTAGCCCAATGTAGCCGAATTTCACGCATCCCTCGATCCGTCGGCCATTTTGGATACCTAATGTTGTATATAACAACTTCCCAAAAGACATCCACATCAAAAAATGCGAGACTAGAAAGTTATGGTGCCCTAAAGTAGGGGGGATCTAGCGTCCAGCGTCACCATGCCCATAACCACACATCGTGGTACTCGAGGCCAGGGTTTGCAGGGGTAATTGCCTCGCGAACACGCTATAAGTGCCATGGACCGCGCACTTGAGTGGAACTGCACGCCTGACCGTCTCTCACGCACGGGCCACATCCCATTAATATCAGCCCACGTCTATACCGTGGTCGCGGACCTAGATGCCATCTACGAGACCTATGCCGCCAGCTACCAATACCTATGCCAACGGTCACCATTGCCATTCTAGCCTTCCTTCGCCAAAATTCGAGCCGATTTTCCTTAGGCAATCCCAAATCTGCTATCGGCCGCATCCAAATTGGCCCGAACATTCTCTGCCCCAATCGCAGGAAATGTAATTTGGCATTAAAAGGCCGAATTTTTGGAAATCTGGGACCACCAGGTATGGGGCAGGGGCATCGTTCCAGTTGTCCGTTTAAATGGAGTGTTCGAGCATCCTCTCGCTCAATCCTCTGGGGACGCCAAGCGTCGCAGGTAAGCACCCATGGTTTGTTGTGTATTTGGTGATCAGTCACCGTTGATTTCATGCTTTTTCTATCGCAGCTCAGAAGAATCAGCTATGGATTACTCGAGGAGATCAAGCTATCCTGGGTCGGGTTCTCGATGGGATGTTGTTAGGGGTGACGACACTGACCCTAACAAAAGGCCTCGGCCTGGTCCGAGCAATCCGCCATCGCCTACGAGCTCCTCTACTTCGACGACTCCTAACAGCTTCAGGATCCGGAACTGTATGGTGACCTCAGCCGAGGTTACAACTGCCGCCGGGTCATCTGTAAACGTGGAGGTTTCACCTGAGATTGTGTCCCAAGTTGAGCAGGCAAAATCTGAAACCGATCTCATACATTTCCAGGTTGTAGTTACAGAAGGAGATCATGTACTCTTCTAGAGCCCGGTTGGTTATTGAGCTGTAGCTCCTTTGTACAGAAGGCCTATTCTGGATGATCCCCTCCTCCCCTTCCTTTTGGTTTTTGTTGTCTGTTAGCCACCGTGCCACAACTAATACGGCCCCTTGGGCTTCTTTTGTAAAGCCTTAGGGCAAAATTTTATATAATCAGGAAATGCCAGGCATTGATCTTCTGTTTAATGGCCCTTGTTTGGTTGTGTTGATTATTTAGTTGTGTGAATGACAATAATTCTAGCAGGTTTATGTCTCATATTGGTATAGCATTGGGAATTCAGTTGCAAACAATAACTTTATGTACAATGAGTTCACTCAACTTAGAGTCTTATCGACACATTAATTTTCTTGGGTTTCTTCAGAGTCTTCAGATATCTGTGCATGGTATCTGTTAGGAAATATGCCAAATAAAATGTAAACTTAAAATCAAGAATGCTAGGTGAACAAGCATACCTGACTACTAGCGGGTGTAGCTATGAATGAGGTCCCCTCCCCAAACCTTGGAGTCGCCTGGGTTTCACGAGCCATCTCAGCCCTCCACATATTTGCAAACCCACATCCATGCCCCTTGCACAGGTAATAATTGCAGGATCCACCCCAATTTCCACCATCTCCCTAATAATTCTTGCCTTGTCTAGTGCCACATCTTGGTCATGTTGGAGTCCTGAATTGGCTACAGCATAGTTCACCCACCCTTGTGTGTCCAGCCTTAATGAATTGCCATGACCAATGTCAGCATGTTGCTGTGAAGCTGGCAAGTCCCACCTCTTCATTGGGGAATTGAGTGTGCTGATTGGATTTGCTAGAGGTCTAACTAGAGGTATGCAACCCTCAATGCTTACATTCTGCCCATGTCCAGCATCACCCGAGCAGATATGTGTGTCATATCAACATCTTCCAAGGGCTGTGAGTTCAGATCTACACAGGGACTAACAGGAGGCAGATGCATTTGATCGATACCCGGGGACGTCTGATTGCTTGTAATAGCTGCCCTAAGTGGGTTGGCTGCCCTAAGTGGCCTCAACCCTTGCCTCATTCTCAACCTGTTTCTCACCTGTAGCCTTCTTGTCTTCATCTCCTCACTCAATACCCCCCGGAAACCAAAAACAGATGCCACTCTAGACACCCCCCTTGGATATATAAATTCCCTAAGCCTTGCAGCACTTGTACCTTCAGCTGCATCAGCTCTCTTCCTCCTCTCTCTCTCTCTCCTCCCTGTTAACATGTGCCCTCTTAGTAGCATCCTCCCTTTTAGCTGTCCTCCTTGTAGTCTCGAGCTTTTGTGCTGCCAGCTGCTCCAATTTCATTTTTTTGGCCTCTGCCCTTCTTGCCTTTTCTGCTCTCAATGCCTCACAGAAACCATCATTTGATATATGCACTCTCCCCCCAGATCTGGGGCAAAACCCCTCTTCCTTGCCCTCATGGCCTGTGATGGCTGCATATACGTTTGGGATGGTTCTTGCAGACCAGCCATAGACCCTCCAACATCAGGGACATGCATCTGACTTACATGAGCCTGACAAGCCATCATTGCACCAACACCTTCATCACCAATTGCATGTGTAGGTTCCACATGCACAGATTATTCCACATGCTCACTAGCTTGAATATGTGGCAATTGGTCATTTTGCCCATCAGTTGGAAGTTGTCCAAGTAAGGCCTCCCATAACTGGTGCACCTCTACCATGTCAAACCCTTCCATTTGAGCATCTGGATGGTACTCTTTTCAAGCCCCGCCTCCTGACCTTCAGAAGGTCTTCCACATGCACCCTCCCAAACCTCCGGTACACTCTTGGCCCGGCTTAACTCTTTCCCCGGTCAAAGGGCCAAATATGAGTGGCCCTAAAACATGCATTGATGTTGTGGGGTATTAGGCCACATGCAATTGATCGTGAAATCAATTACGCTATTTCCTCCCTCTTTGGTTCTGCCCTCCCTTTGCTAACCATGTAGGCAGACCTAAATCTCTTTGAATGATGCCTTGAAAGGGGCAAAGCATGCCACATCTAGAGGTTGAAGCCTATGAGATGTGTGTGCGCAAATAGGGCAAAGCAAATGCCCTTCTCTCATCTTGCCGCCAATATGACTTCAAGATCTACACGGCTACCATGACCATCCAAAATGATAAGGTGAGGCTGATCCGGGATACACCACACAGGACTCTTCTTTGCAAAATGTGACAAACCATGATTTAAACAATTGATGTCATTCAAGCCGAAGCTTGGACAGCCTGAATGGCACCCTCTTCACATCTTGCAATATTGTCCTGCCTCATTTGACTACCTTTAAAAATGTACATGTTGGGGATCCTATACTCCTCAAAGATTTACACACACCAAAATTGTAACCCACTCCCCTGTTGTTCATGATGACCTCACTCACCCCTTCTCCCACCCTTGCTAGCTAGGATTTTCAAACTCTTCACTTTCTCTGTCTGAATTCCAGTCTCATCAGCGTTGCAAATCCTTGAGGCTGGGAAGGCAAACTCAGCATAAATCTGCTTGAGCCCGGCATAAAATCTGCTACATCTAGGGTTTCTGCACCTGAGTGCAACTTCAGGGTGTCTTTGCTTAAAAAGCTTCCACCACTTACTGCTTGGTACTCCAGATATCCCTAAGAACCTCCCGCTCTAGCCATCTCTGCTTTTTTTCCTTGACATAAGATAGGGTAACTCCCATTTCTTGCTCTGCCATGCTAAGGGCCCAATTAACTAGCTCCTCCTCGTGGAGAGTTGTCAATATTTGTGGATGGTTTGTGGGTTGTTCTAACATATAGCCAATCTCAGATTGTGAATTATGGTATACCATACCTCCTTGATGCCTTTCTAACCGAAATGCCAAGTGCACTTACCTCTTCAAGGGATGTCCAGCATTTTCTCCTCGGTCTGTTGGCCTCTCCTGCTCGGCCTCCTTGGCATTGGACTGGTTGCCGCACTGCCTTGTGGTGCCCTCTTCTTTGTCCTATGCTTGCCTTGAGACCCTCTTAGATGATCTTTGGTCTTCGGTACCTCTTTCAACATCGGTATCTCTTCGTGCCCTTGTCGAAACCATGGCTGTCTTTGTGTTCTTCGCAGCCTCTTGTCGATAACATATGAACTATGAAGGAAGGGCAGGATTTTATATCAATGGAAGCCATAGAATTGAATTCACAAAAATACAATCGAGTGCTTAGTTTGGGCGCCAATTCAAATCACCCCCATTGAATTCGTCTTTCAAATCGGCATGCTCGGGGCATTTTCTCATGCACGGATATGGAGACCAGTGCACGGTGCCTGGGACCTGAACTCACGACAGAGGCACGGCAGACACGGTTGATGGACATTGGGGTCTCGGTAAGATGGAACCCCCCGTCGATGACACCTGGCCACAATACAACGGTCCATAGATGAGTGGACCCATGACAGCATGGAGTATCACCGCGAAGGGACGGGGGGCTGACTCATGCTCCGAGGTAGGGTCACGGCAGAGGGCGACCATACCCTATTCTCGCAATAGTTGGAACTAAAATTTGGGTATAGTATTGCATAGAAAACCATATACTTTAAGCAGTTTGAGCAGTTTGTTTTGGTTTTGTGGTCTTCTTTTTATTTTGAGTACTTTGGTTGGGTTTTGTTGCAATGGTATAAGAAGAGAACGTGATAGAGCCAATTATGGAAGGTATTGGAATTCAAATACGATGACTCAAACATTACGCTGGTGAAGCCACGAATACCCTGTGAAAGTTAAGCCTTGCAGCATCTTGTATTCTTCCTTCTGTATTTCACAAAATCTGGCCCCTTCGTGGGTTTGAATCTCAAATTCAGAGTCTATAGCAGAGGTATGACATAGCATGAAGGTAGGAAGAATGTCCTTGTGTTAATCCGGCCACCAGAGCCATTATGGTTGTTACTTGTTACTTCAAGGGGCCCGATTTGAGGGTTTGCAACTCTGGTTCCCCTTTTTTTTTTTTGGATGGTCGGATTCATTGGCCTATAGCGCCAAATCATGATTAGGGCATTCCAGCTCTTGTTCTTGAGAGTTTGATGAGATCCCTTGCACGCCCATGCCTGTGGTTTTCAGCCCCTCTTCTTTTATGTCTGATTGTTTGTATTTGATGTTGTTCATGCTGTAGATTTCGAGACTCTGATGAGGCCGTTGCGGCCTGGAGATTCGATTCCTCTGTCTTACTTCCTGGCCACCAGCTTCCTGCTTGTGTGGCAGGCTTGTTTCATACACTATTTTTTGTAGTCTTGCTTGCTTCGGCAATGGTTCTCTAGACAATTATTGATAAGGAGGAAAAGACAATGATGTTTCTACACCATTGATTTGTGCAAGAGTATTTAAAGAACAAAATACGCTGAACTTGGATACGAAAGATTCCATGGAATCTTTCATAATCTGAGAGATCCAAATTCACAATGCAAACATTAACATCAATGATTTGTATCTTTGTACATTATGACAGTGCTCCTCGGGTGTTTGTCTCCAACAAACATTAAAAATGCTGTTCTCCAGAGTTCAAATCAAGGTTAAAGATAAGCGCAAGCTCTGTTTCATCTATCATCTTCATATTGGCATCTGGTTCTTCTAAACTTGCTCATATTGTCATTTCACTGCTAGCCAAGATGTGGCATTTCTCGGACCGTCAAATAAAGCCACTTTGGCAACCTAAAGCACATGTGCCTCTCATTTTGTGTTAATATTTTGAGCTATTGGTCCTGAATATTGATGTGAAGTATTTGTTCCAATACACCATTCCTCATGTACACCTACTATTATGATGGGGTCTTTCCAGATCTGGTCAAACCATTCATCTAGTTGGCTAATGTCTCATGCAATGTAATATGTTTATTAACACTAGAGTTGTCAGGCGATGGATAAAAAATGGTGCATTTGCACTGTTCACATTAAAATTCATATAAAATCAATGGCTAAAAATTAAATAAAACCCTTCCTAGAAGTTCATATATGGCAGTCATATTCCATATAAAAAATATCTAAAAAATCTATCTACCTCTATTCTTGGAAATTATGCTTAGGTGAATCTAAGGGGTCATGCTAAGATCGCCTTATATTTTACATAAGGTAAAACTCAAGTTAATGAAATGATGTTTTTGATTTTTTTTTTTTTTTTTTAGCACACCAGCCCTATCGGGCCTACAACCTTTCCTCAAATTCTAGCATATCCACGTGTAATTTCCATGTCATCAAAATCTGATGTGGCTTATTTTGCACCATCGGATCTCTGCTTTCACAAATCTAAGGTCAGGGAAATTAGAAAATCTGAAAAAAATTGGATACGGAGATGGAAAGGGTCAAAGGAATAACTTCTCCTTGCATCGGGATCGGGCTTGTGCTATTGACTTCCTTTGTTGTGCCCTCTGTGAAGGAGACGACACAGGTGCCGTTACACTGGATATTGGATATGGCACGGGATTCCTCGATTTAAAACCCTAATGCAATTTTTGCAACAATGTGCATTACTCTGGCCCGTTACAAATGGATCCTCTGCCTTCTATGATTTTCTTAGGCCTATTCACTCTTTGTGAAGGAGACGACAGTAGAGGAAGATTTCTTGGTCATTCTCTACTTTCCATCCTCGAGTTTTCTCTGTCTGCTCTTCAGCCATTTGAAGGTCTCCCGTCCATTTGTCTCTTCACTATCTGCTACGAAAGCATATCCTAGGTATGCTTGCCCCTTTTTTTTTTTGTCAAATACAAATGCATTTGCAGCTCTATGGAAAAATCCTTTTGTCAATACCAGCCAGGAAAAATCCTTTTGTCAAATACAAATGCTTATGAAATGTTCTTCATAATTTCAGGAAAGCTTGGCAAGCTGCACACCATCGCCAAATCGCCCCACCGTCATTCACCTGCTAGGTATACTCTTACCTTATAACCCACGTCTGGTGGAAGAAGAAGCTCACTATGCTTCTAATTCTCTGCTCCAAGATAAAAAAAAAAAAATTGGTTCTATTTTGCATTTCTTAGAGTAATATCCTTGCCCGGCGACAAATCTGGATATCCATTGTGCTTTGTTGTTTGATCCTCATGTGATAGGAAAACTGTGACTTTATTAGTATTGAGTTGTACAATAAGAAAACTTTGATGGTACCGTGTTCTGTTTTTGTTCATCTTGCTCCTTTGTGTTTAATGTATGTCTTAGATGCAAGTCTTCTGTAAGGATTCGAAGGCAGGATATTATTTCCAGCCGGATGTTGAGATATCAATTTAACTTTATTATTCAGCACGTGAATGTGTCTGAGCTTGAAACACATCAACGATGCTAAAATCTTTACTTCTTTATATCTTTCCTTCTGTGAATGATTAGTGAATTGGTTTAAATGCAGGTCCGAGTACATAGTGAAACTGCTAGAATGGGGCGCTGAAGCTTTGAGCATCACTGTCTCTCTGTCTTGGATTTCCTTCTTTTGGCATCTGAACCTAATTTAGAATTGCCTTCGAATTAATGCCATTGACAGTTTAGCGAAGTATTTGACGGGATCAATTATGCCAACAGCCGGAGCCACAGCCTAAGCCACAGACCTGTTCTTTGCTTAGTATTTGATGGGATCAATATGCCAACAGCATGAGCCACAGCCAGAGGTACAGACTTGTATGTTGCCATTCTTTTTTTGCACTTTCGATTATACACACTCAAATTTGTTAAAATTGATGTTTTGTTAACAGGAATGAAATGGGGACCCTGCATGAAATGTTTTCGCCCACAACATATAGTCTTTTACATTCTCATGTGGCTGTTCAATTCGTCTTTCTGCTCCTTGGTACCTATGCATGCTTGCTCTTGACCTTCTTTTATGAAAGTAATAAGCACATTAGCTTAAATAAACATATGGTTATTTAAATACCAAATTGTTTTTGCTTGGGCATTGCATGGTTTTTGTTATTCTCATATATTAGGTCCTAAGTTTGATGTTCAATGCCTATCAATTAAGAACAAGATGCAGTCCAAACTATGTCATGTTCTGTACATATGTAGCCAGAGATAGACCATCAGAAGTTTATGTCACAAAGATATAAAAAGACATGTTCGAGTTTTGTACATAATAACTTAATTTGCATAAATCTAGTTTTGCATACAAAAAGTTGTGTGTTAACGTTGTTATTTTTGCCATCACTTCTTACAGGAATTGAAAGACGAGGCCAAAAGGTGGAGAGAAATGCACGATGCCATGCAGCGCAAATATGTGAGCATCGAGGTTTGGTCCTATATCCTAATAATTATATCTTTGTTTACTGTCTTCAAGTTTGCCAAAGTTCTTTATTTCCCTCGCATGTTGTGAACTTATGTTACTTGGCAAAGGAGTAATACGAATATTCTACATTTTCAGAAACAATACCTTGATGCTCTGGAACATCAAAGATTTTCCGTTCTAAGAAATCTCAATAGGGAAAAGGTAATCGTTTGAGGTCCAGAGTCTGTGATGGACTGATTTTTTTGAACTTTTTTTTTTGTTTTTCCAGAATAAAAATGCTGAGAAGGCACTAACTGCTAATCTTGCTTCACCTTTGTTATCACCAAGTATGTCACCTTTTGTGCTTCATCAGCTAGGTATGAAATATGTAGTAGTTAATTATTATTGTCAATTCCTGGGTTCTGATCACACTGGACAACTTTTGACAGATATTTCATGGCCACCAGACCTCGATATAAATTCAAGCAACACAGTCCTGGATTTGGAAAACCCACAGCTGAAAGATAAGATGCATGATCTGCAAGAAGGATTATTGGTGAAGACCATTTTCTATTAACTTCTGTGCATTAATGTAGGAGAGAAGTTCCTTATGGAGTTACCGTGATCCCTTCATTACTGCGGGAGCCAAGTAAAGTCAGTGTGGCAGTCTCCCTTGCACAGTCTGTTTAAAGTAGATTGTATTAGCTTAGCCCTATTAACTAATCTGTAGTTTCACATAGATTCTAACGGATGTGGCACCCTTCGATGCTGGAAATGGAAATGCACCATCTTCATCATCATCCTGTAAGTCTGTGAGGTCCTTAGAGGGTTTGAGGTCCAGAGTCTGTGATGGGCTGATTTTTTCTAGGTAGGGACTTGATGTCTTATAAAAGAAGTACAAACTTATGGACAAACATTGACTTATCATAGTTTCCAACCACAATATTGTAAGGGGTCATGCTGTGAAAAGATATAATATTGTTCTATTCAGGTATCTCAATACTATTGTCAACTTCTGTGCTTCGTCAGCTAGGTTATGAAAAATGTAGTAGTTAATCATTATTGTCAATTCCTAAGTTCTGATCACATTGGACAACTTTTGACAGATATTTCATGGCCACCAGGCCTCAATATAAATTCAAGCAACACAGTCCTGGATTTGGAAAACCAAGAGCTGAAAGACGAGATGCATGATCTGCAAGAACATAATGAAAGAATCAAAAGGATTGTTGGTGAAGACCATTTCCCTATTAACTTCTGTGCATTAATGTAAGAGAGAAGTTCCTTATGGAGTTAACGTGACCCCTTTATTATTGCGGGAGCCAAGTAAAGTCAGTGTGGCAGTCTCCCTTGCACAGTCTCTTTATGGCCATCTGATAGATTCAGGACCAAGTATACCTACTTGCCAAGGTCAAGGAATTTGTCAATTGCATAGCCTCTAGAATGGAAATTTTGAGCAAAGATAGCATCATTACAACATGATGAGGATAACATCCATCGCATTGATGTCATGTTTGGAATATAAGTTCAAGCAATTAAACAAGTTTTAACTTTGAAAATAATTTAGGCAATTCGCATCATTAAATAATGTACTCTTGCTCAACATAAGACGAAAAAATGCTGCAACATTGGGCATTTATTACTATGCAACAACATTGCCAAGCATGAGCATTTGCATTATGGCTTCACAAAGACCAAAGATGGTGGCCATGAGAGAGAACTCAAATGATTGTCTGGTTGCTCACATTTGTTCCTAGATAAAAGATGATGAAGGCAAATCCATCAAAGCCACCAAAATATACCCTACAATTACAATTACCTTTACGGGTGTTCCAAAATATACCCTACAATTACAATTACCTTTACGAGTGTTCTATACAGAATGTGGTCCCATCATTTATCATCATTTATATGCAATGTGGTCCAAAGGGATTCCATAATTTATGTCCAAGTTCTCATGTACATTGTTTTGAAATCTAATCTAGAGTCGACGCCATAAAGATGTTCATTCTTCATTCTAAACTTGATAAATCCCCACGCATAAATGGCATGACCCAATCTAGTCATGTTTTATTTCGCAGGCTATATCTAGAAAGTTGTGCCGACTTTTTGGGTTGCCCATAAAGGTAAACCCTCGCTCACGTAGGTAAAGGGCATATATCAAGTATATACCAGTATATACCCGGATATGCTTGGTGACTGGCCTAAACTGGCTGTTCGAGATAATCTCCCCGTAATCTGCCCATTGCCTATTCTTCTCGCTATGGTAGAGCCTATGACAGATACTCTGTTCTGTGAAGCTTTCACAACGGCCATGGCAGAGAAGCTTTCTCAATGATTAAATAGTGGTAGTTTGACCTTGCAAAATAGCTAGCAAGTTTGACCTTGCCAAAGCCTTCTGGTGTGCTTTTTGCTAGTTATATTTTTTTTATTTGCGAGTTAGAGAGTACAACACAAAAAACTGCACCTCATTCCAAGGTTTGAGAAGGAAGATAGGGTTCATCGAACATGACAGGTTCAAAACTGTTTTCTGTCTTCTGTGGACCAATAATTATTTTAACATAAAATTAGAGATCTATATTACCAAGGAAGGCTTGCATCCATAAAAAAAATATAGCTCATCATAAAAGATGATTTATATGCACTATTATCATACTTAACCTACAATACTTCTGGCAGCAAACACAGTAATAAATTTATCATAGCAAGAGAAAAGTAGGTTTCTTTGTGTTTTTTTGCAATATATGACATGAAGAACCTCTATGCACATGTATTATTATATGTGAGTTGTAAAATAGTGTTGTCTTGATTAAATAATTCAAATTTCGACAAGTCTAAGTATTGACCATTAATGGTCCATGGATAATTATATTTAAATCTTGCAACTACTATGTCACTTTCACACCAAATTTGAGATCTATGTTGCCAATGAAGCCTTGCATTCATAAAAAATATAGCACTTCCTAAAAGATGAACTATATGTACAATTAGCATACTTAAACTCCAATATCGTGTAGTAACAAACACAACCAAATGTAGAGAATGCATGATTAACTACTACATATAGGTTGATAAAATTATAATCTACGTAGATATAAGTGTAGTGCATAATGTGCATCTTTTATTATCCTTTAAAAATGATATATGAGTTTTATTAAACCATTTAGATTTATTTTTGTCCTGAATTCTATATAAGAGATTTTTTAGTCAATATTGAAATCGCTATAACTTATGAATGCTTCAAAAAAAACATCGAACTATAGCTCTTAGAGTCAACAACTTATGACCACAAGAATTAGGCCAAAACTTATAAAAATAAGAGAGAAATAATTCATACCCTCAAACAGCTCTTTTGAGCAAATTTGGGTATGGCGACTTCATCTAATGTCATATAATAGTGAAAAAACTTGGGAACATGTAAATCAATATATTGTATCATAAAAAATCGTTTGCTTTCGATTTTAGCAAGGTTTGGACCCCTTTATGCTAGAAAATATGAATACAGTTATGGAGTAGTACGAAAATTGCTAAATTGTATGAGGTTTGGACAATTACCACAACATATGGGTGAATCCATTGGTTATGAAATTCTTCTATATCATAAAGAATCAAGTGAAGATTCAAAAGGTGGTGGTAGATTACAAAATAGAGAAGTTCCTCTCTAGATATATGGGTTTAAGTGGCAGAGGTACGATGGACCAATTCTGGTCCATGGACCGCAGATGGTCCAGTGGACAACTCTAGTGTTAAGAACCATGATTCTTCTTTTAAAATCAAACTGGAGGATTGTTAGCGGCAAGTTACATTTAGGTTTTTGTAGTTGCAAGTTCCAAGGTTTCCATTACGATATCCATTTTCGTGGTTGTGTATGAGGATGGTCCACATGGTTGTATTGTTTTGTGCATGATGCTTGTGTGTGATAGATATCTTTAGCATTCACTAGCACCCTTAAACTCCTAGTTAGTCCTTGTGGCTAATCCCTGCATTCATGGTGTAAGTAAATAGATAGGAGCCTCAAAGTGTACTCGTGCAGTTTGAGAGGCAAAACTATTAAGGGCTCTTCTACGAGACTTTAAAAAGACCTTGTGATCACTATGGATTCTTAGAATGTAAAACATTGTCTTTTCTTTGCCGGAGGGCTCTTATATCTATCTATCTAACATATATATGTTCTTATGTTTGTCGTGCTTATCCGACGGTTGATCCGAGATCCTACGGTTCAAGTGGCTTTGGGACATGTCATACGGCCCAGATAGCTTGGGAGTTTCTATATAGATTTTATATAGACGATCCTACGGTCCAGGTTGATTTGATCCTGATCGTCGGTCCGAGATCCTACAGCTCACGTTGCTTTGGTACATATCCTACGGTGCACATGGCTTTAGGAATTATATGTAACAGATCCTATGGTCCAGATTGTTCTTGATTCTGATCTTCGATCGAAGATCCTACGGCTCATGTGGCTTGGCACATATCATACGGTCCACATGGCTTTGGGAATTTGTTGAAGGTGTTCCTGCCAAAACCTTCAACCTCAATGGTTTAGAACCTCCAGATTGCTTAAGGCAACCACTCTGTGTGAAGAAATTCCAATTAGAAAGCTCAAATAACAATTCTTAAGCCCTTTCCTTGAAGAGAAAAAAAACTGCCTTGCAAGAAATGATGCCAAATGCAGACAAGCAGGGATCTGCCTATGATTTTGGATGTCAAAGCTTCTCAATATTCTAAAGAATATTGTGCAAAAAGTCAGATGGATTTTAATCAATGCAAACCTCTCAAAGATGTACTTCTGACCGGGTCAAAATCTGGTCACTATCCCTGGCAGAGAACAGATTTTTCTAACTCCAAAAAGGCAGCCTTTTTTTGTGATTTAATGCTTGGATCCTTTCTCAATATGTCTGCAGACAATGATCAAGTGCGCTCTTTGCAGAGAAATATGCAAATTGTCCTGGAGATTTGTATATAAGTCTGGCAGACTATCACAAACTATGAACAACAGGCAAAAACTTGGGGTAGTTGATGTTTGAGGGTTCCTTTTTGTATTTTGGACTAAATTCCAATGCTATCTATGCTCTGCAAATGAAAAGATGCAAGTTGTCCTATGAAAATGCAATCAAGGATCAATATGAGTAGGATTGTAACCTGATGTGCAAGCAGATGTTGCACCTTGATGCATGAGCCATAAACAGGGATGGCGCTAGGGAACATGCATTCTTCCTCCTTCGAGCACCGTAAGCCTTTCCCTACGCATGAGGTATTTAACCCTCAAAAGAAGGGATTAGCCATTATTTGAAGCTAAGGAGTTGAAGCACCACTTTGAGAGAACATCTTTCAGTATTGCAGCATTAGAAAACATGAGATTATGGTAAATAGAATCTGTCAACAATCAAAACCACTTGTTTTATTTTAGCTCCATCATTACGAATGTGTCCGATTTCTTTTTTAACTCATGTGTCTGATTTCCTTTTTATCTGTTATAGAATAAATAGCAAGTGCTGCTTATAGAAGGTCTCATGTTCAAGGTAAGTGCATTTAATTTTATCTATGGTGGGTGCAATGATAGTTGAGTAATTCTATAGATGTAGTTATATTCGACTTTGAAGCTAAAATTTTTGACAAATGATCATGGGCATATCATGCAAAGAAAGTCGACTTATTGCATGGATCTAGATCATTCCTCTAGATTTAAACATGGTTTGTTACTTGCCATTTAATTTTTGAAGGTAATCCACCATTTTGTGTTGCTGGGACTGGGATTATTTGTTCCTATAGATAAGCTGGCATCATCCTTCCAATCCGAACATCTTGGAACTTGCAGACCAATTCCAGTTTACTTTTTTAATGTTCAAGTGTTTTCTTCCTTAACCATTATGTTAAATGCTAGGCCTTGGCACTTGGAAATAGTGTTGTCAAGAGTCCTTTTGCTAGAGGAACAATAATGCGACATATACTATTTCATGTTTACGTTTATTTCTCACAAGCTTATATTTAATCTCAAAGGACTGGCATTCTTTTGATCCTCTCCTTGATTGGCCGCTCTCAGACTGGCATTCCTTTGATCCTCTCCTTGGTTTCTCGCTGCTACATGTTACAGTGAGTCTCAAGTCAAAGATGCCAATATTAATTTATAAATCAAGAACTATGCACTCTACTGCCCTCAGAAGGACGGGGTGAGCAAGCCTATCAGGTATATTTTTGTAAATTTATCTTTCATTTTTTTGCAAATGATAAACAGGTTCTCTGTCGGGCTCGGCTATTGATATGGAGATGGAACTTCCATTAACAGTCTTGGAATTTCCTCACCGCCCTTTTTGCAGATTTCCAGTTCAACACACTTCAGTTTCCCTTAAGACTCGAAGCAAAGCAAATGCATTTATAGCTGATTTTCAAGAACTTTAATTTGTTGTGTTGTGTTGTTTATTTGCAATATGAAGATAAATTCATAGTACATATTGGATATCTATGCTTTTGACAAGGAAAGAATATGTTCTAATTAAACATCTACTATGGCTAACAATGTAACCAAATCCTCTTTAAAAGATGCAATGCAAGACCAATTATAACAGAACTCTAGGAACATTGATTGGAACATTGCGAAAATTGAATTGTTTTACTTGAAGATGCCTAGTTAGATTTCGCAAGATTTCGCAACGCATTCAAAGAGTTCAAAGAGAGAAGAGTTCAAAGAGACGAGGACACTCAATTGGATTTCTTCCATTCAAAGAGTTCAAAGAGATGAGGACAAAGATGCAATGCTTCAATAAGAGTTAATACAAGGTGGAAATGGAACTATTCCAATCTCATTGTTCAAAGATTCACCGTTGTTCAAGAATTCCTTATTTTCATTGTTCTCTGTCCTAACTTATATCATATGCAAGAAAAAACTAAGCATCCATGTTACGAAATGCCCTTATTACGACTTTGAAATGTGCATTGGGCGGAAGAATGCCACAAATGATAAAAGCCGACATTTTCTAGCTTGCGAGGCTTGGGAAGTTGGGATTGTGTGATTTGATTGGAAACTAAACACGTGTCTTCAAGTTATTAATTTAATCACCCGTGAAAGCGATATGTTTATACATCCCCTATGCAAAATAAGTCAAACATATCGTTTCACTTACTAAAGACTCTGCAATGTGACAACTTTAATCAGAATAAGAGCCACTTACAAAGGAGATTGAAATTTGCAAGTTACTTACTGCATTTGCAATTAGTTTGACATGCATTTACTTCTGGACAAGTAATTGGTGAAACCCATTGCAATGAATATACTTCTCTACCAAGTTACTAGATAATCCTTCAAAACGTTTTCTAAATCACTACATAGACTCCACCGAGTACTTCAACATGAAAGTTACACTTCCTCTTTCGCAAATGTGAATCATATCAAACATAAAGCATCAACTTGAAATGTAGAACTCACTATGCATAGCAATAGCTATTGACCAAGATCGATGCCAATATGGCAAATTCCAACATCATCTTCATGTCCTACTTTTTGATGTCTAATTTGTTCACCTTTTCATATCCAACTAAATGCCTCGCATTAACCTGTGTTTTTTCTACAGTTCTAAATGTAAAAAGGTATGACTTCTTTTAATCACAACTTTGCAATAAATTGTTTTCCTTTTGAACGAACATTTTAATTATTCTAATTGTTACAAGGTTTCTTATCTTATTATACAATTTGATGTAAATCAATATTATTTGGTGGTTTGTTGCTTTTGCCCAAAAGTCACATTAGGAACACAAAATCCTCACCCTAACATAGCATGTTTACTAAAGCCCGGCAACGCCGGGCAATGTTACTAGTTGCTATTCAACATAGAAGGATACTAGATATCGTATTATGTAGTTGAGGGAGAAGTGGCTTGTGATTATACGTATCAAGGTACGAGCTAAAGTATAATTATCCATCATAGGAAAAGGATATTAGTTTAGAAGTGGAAGTTTCTAATAATGGTGGTCAAAGTATAGAGTATTGATCCTATATTTTATATCGATTGCTATCTGAATCGAGATGTGATTCATGGGAAGCTATGATATGGTCTACCAAGATCATGGCTCTAATACCATTGTAACACTCCCCGAACCTATACGATGCTCCCATCATATAAATAAGGGAAATTCCCCTCCAATGGCGACTCCATCACCACAGAAAGGCCCTCCATTTGACTCGGACCACTTGTGATGGGCAAGTGTCCGGGTGAAGGACACGGAGATGTTATTCGTTCCATTTCTATGGGAATCATATAGAATAGAATAGAATACATTATTGTCCCTTGTGCTCTGAGGCCTCTGGACTTGTGTAGCGTGGGCGAACTCCCTGGTGGGGGCTACTAGCTCATCACGCTGTTTTGTTGTAGCCTTTTCTGAAGGCTCACTTTTTCCTATTAATGCCGGCACCCTACTTTGTTCCGGCTTCTAGGCCGTCTTGGGTGTCGTCTATATCAAAACGACTTTAAAGCCTGTACATTTTTTAGCGCCTATGATTTGCCTCTTTAGCAAATCATATCGTAAAGCCCTTTTGTTCATGTGCTTCCCTGTCCGCATTCGGCATCTCCCGTATTGCATCCGCCGGGTCTCCCATTGTTTACGTCCTTGCCGTTATGGTATGTACCGATTGTCCCCACCTTACTCTCTGTACTTTTTCCCCCGATGTCGTGTAAATTGGACATTAGTTAAGCATGTGGTTTTAGATCCTCTATTTCCACTCACATCACAGGTTCTGCATAGCATAGCCTGTCACTCACTCGTCTATTTTTCTCCACCTGTCCTTTTCAATTCTCAGATCATGACATCCCATCCTGAACTTTGCTAAAATATCTCGTCTCCGTTTTCCAAGCATGTGATCTTGGTACATTTGTTGTCCTATCATCTGTTCTGGATTAAATATTGATACAAGCCAGATTGTTTTGGGTCCCGTGTGTCTTTGCAGCCATGCCCGCGTAGCTTTACTTGCCCACTCCTCATTCCATTGGCCTTCATCGATCAGTTCGCTCAAATTTAGCCCCATTTCTCTGGTCCATATTGCTACATCCCTAAACCATCCACTGCTTGTGGTGATGTGCGACCTTGCTGATTCGTTGATTGCGATGCTTGCTAACTTCTCTGACTTTTCACCTGCATTATTTCTTATGATGTATCTGATGGTCCTTTCCCATGCTCTCACCTCCATAGGTTTTACGACTTGTCTCATATACTATGGTTGTCAATGGTGTGTTTGCCCTTAGTTTGAATTCCTGTTTATGTAGCTGTCTGAAAATCCCTTCTTGCTTTTCCCATTTCTTGTCTGTTAGCCCCGGTCCCCAGGCTTCCGCCCCGTATAGCTGTGTTGTGACGACTACCGTGCCGAATAGATAGCATTTAATTTCCCAGTCTATTATTCTATTTCTGTTGCAGAAGTTTTTCATGTTATAGTAGCTTCCTATGGCTGCTTGGAATCTAGCATCTGCCCCTTTCGCCCATTTCCCTGTGCCATGTGTATCATACCCTAGATACTTGTACTCTGTTGCTTCTTCTAATTCTGTCCCTAGATATTTGAACGGCTTGTGATTATTCCTGTTACCAAAAAAGACTATTTTGGTTTTTGTGAGATTCACTGTTAGCCCTGTCTTTTCACAGAAGATCTCTAGTAGTTTCAGTAATCTGTGCATTCCCTTGTTCTTTGTGGCCATCATGCCCAAATCATCAGCATATAGCGGAAGCGTACATACATGTTAGCACCTAGTAATAATATACATAATAAATATATCACCACGAAGGGTAGCCCATCCATCAACAAGACGACATCACATAATATCAATATACATAACAAATGCATCAAAAATAAAGGTTTTAACCTGGGCTAAGACAGAATCATGACATTGGCTTTGGGTAGCATAGAACAATGGCTATCCATCCGCCCCTCCTGTGCACACTTTGCAGATAGGCTGGAACATGCTATGGCATGAATGTGGCCTTCCTGTTAGTCCTGTACCACCAGGCACATGACTATTCTTAAGTTCCATGCAGCAGGCTAGAATCCTACTCGAGCATTTGGCTGAGGGAGCAATTCAAGAAGAAGACTTGGAGAAAAATGATCTGAAACAACTCTATCCTATACTGGTAATCAATGCAAGTGAGGAAAAATAGGTAAAGGAGGCAAAACTGAATAAAAAAGGTCTAGATAGAGTTTTATATGTTGGTGATTTGTTCAAAGAAGAGGATGAGTCTTTTGTTACCAAATTCTTTGATGAATGGAAAGATATCTTTGCTTGGAACTATAATGAACTGGTTGATGTTGATAAAGGAATATGTGAGTTTGAAATAAAGATCAGGAAGGTATAAAACCTGTGGTCCAAAAGCTCAGAAGAATAAATGCATCTGTGCTTGGTCTAATTAAAGAAGAATTAAATAAAATGAAAGATGCTGGTGTGATCTCTAAAATTGTAAATCCAGAATGGTTATCTTGCATTGTACCTGTTGAAAAGAAAAATAAAACCATAAGAATTTGCATTGACTACAATTTGAATAAAGCTACTATCAAAGATTGTTATCCTTTGCCTTTCTTGAAAGTAAGTGTTGCATGCTGTGGATAAACAATGGCATCTATTTTTCTTCTGAGATTATCTTCTCTTCATATTGCATTATTAAACAGGGTAAAGAGTGGGCTAAGATTTTCAAGGATAGTCTTTTATGTTTCTGCTGTAAATGATTCTTATCCTTTTTCTGATGATTCTAATTTAGGTACCCTGAAGCTAGACTTAAAGTAGCTAGACTTAAAGTAGCTTGACTTAAAGTAGAAACAGTGGAACTTTTGGAGCAGTCGTGGGCAAATCATTGTTGTATATCAAAGCAAAAGGATGTCGAAAGCTGCATTTACGTAAGTAGATGTATAAGTTAGATTATTGCAGTTGGATGTCAATTGGATGTCATTATTATTCACATGTCCAGTTGGATGCTGCCTAGTGGCGTGACGTTAAAATACTATCTATTATTAGTTCAGCTCTCTTCATTTCTTTTTTCTGTCATTTTTCCAATTTATTTGCATGTAGACCTACATTAGTTTATTGCTTTGTGCATGTAGAGTCAGTTGTGTGAGCATTTGCCTCTGCAATACACGTCGTCTCTATAGAAAATGGCTGCACTTCTTTGTACTATCTGTGTCAAGAGTCGGCACTGAAGGAACAACTTTGCAGATGTAACTTTTTCATGATATGCTACATGCCTCAACGGGATGGTTTCATATAATGCCATGATTGATTGTTATGGTAAATTGACAGATGTTGATGGGATATTTCAATTTTCTTTACACAGGTGCATTATTGTTATGGCTGAAATTAAAGGTAAAATTTAAGTACAGCATTCCTATGTTGCTGTAACGTGGAAAATTAATTCTTTCTTCAATATGTACTAGGTGAACTTCAACATAATGTCATGTTGAAAGTGTTGCACCTTGATGCATGAGCCATAAATAGGGATGGCGCTAGGGAACGTGCATTCTTCCTCCTTTGAGCACCGTAAGCCTTTCCCTACGCATGAGGTATTTAACCCTCAAAAGAAGGGATTAGCCATGATTTGAAGCTAAGGAATTGAAGCACCACTTGGAGAGAACATCTTTCAGTATTGCAGCATTAGAAAACATGAAATTATGGTAAATAGAATATGTCAACAATCAAAACCACTTGTTTTATTTTAGCTCCATCATTACGAATGTGTCCGATTTCTTTTTTAACTCATGTGTCTGATTTCCTTTTTATCTTTTATAGAATAAATAGCAAGTGCTGCTTATAGAAGGTCTCATGTTCAAGGTAAGTGCATTTAATTTTATCTATGGTGGGTGCAATGATAGTTGAGTAATTCTATAGATGTAGTTATATTCGACTTTGAAGCTAAAATTTTTGACAAATGATCATGGGCATATCATGCAAAGAAAGTCGACTTATTGCATGGATCTAGATCATTCCTCTAGATTTAAACATGGTTTGTTACTTGCCATTTAATTTTTGAAGGTAATCCACCATTTTGTGTTGCTGGGACTGGGATTGTTCGTTCCTATAGATAAGCTGGCATCATCCTTCCAATCCGAACATCTTGGAACTTGCAGACCAATTCCAATTTATTTTTTAATGTTCAAGTGTTTTCTTCCTTAACCATTATGTTAAATGCTAGGCCTTGGCACTTGGAAATAGAGTTGTCAAGAGTCCTTTTGCTAGAGGAACAATAATGCGACATATACTATTTCATGTTTACGTTTATTTCTCACAAGCTTATATTTAATCTCAAAGGACTGGCATTCTTTTGATCCTCTCCTTGATTGCCCGCTCTCAGACTGGCATTTTTTTGATCCTCTCCTTGGTTTCTCGCTGCTACATGTTACAGTGAGTCTCAAGTCAAAGATGCCAATATTAATTTATAAATCAAGAACTATGCACTCTACTGCCCTCAGAAGGACGGGGTGAGCAAGCCTATCAGGTATATTTTTGTAAATTTATCTTTCATTTTTTTTGCAAATGATAAACAAGTTCTCTGTCGGGCTCGGCTATTGATATGGAGATGGAACTTCCATTAACAGTCTTGGAATTTCCTCACCGCCCTTTTTGCAGATTGCCAGTTCAACACACTTCAGTTTCCCTTAAGACTCGAAGCAAAGCAAATGCATTTATAGCTGATTTTCAAGAACTTTAATTTGTTGTGTTGTGTTGTTTATTTGCAATATGAAGATAAATTCATAGTACATATTGGATATCTATGCTTTTGACAAGGAAAGAACATGTTCTAATTAAACATCTACTATGGCTAACAATGTAACCAAATCCTCTTTAAAAGATGCAATGCAAGACCAATTATAACAGAACTCTAGGAACATTGATTGGATTTTTGCGAAAATTGAATTGTTTTACTTGAAGACGCCTAGTTAGATTTCGCAAGATTTCGCAAGATTTCGCAACGCATTCAAAGAGTTCAAAGAGAGAAGAGTTCAAAGAGAGGAGGACACTCAATTGGATTTCTTCCATTCAAAGAGTTCAAAGAGATGAGGACAAAGATGCAATGCTTCAATAAGAGTTAATACAAGGTGGAAATGGAACTATTCCAATCTCATTGTTCAAACATTCACCATTGTTCAAGAATTCCTTATTTTCATTGTTCTCTGTCCTAACACATATCATATGCAAGAAAAAACTAAGCATCCATGTTATGAAATGCCCTTATTACGACTTTGAAATGTGCATTGGGCAGAAGAATGCCACAAATGATAAAAGCCGACATTTTCTAGCTTGCGAGGCTTGGGAAGTTGGGATTGTGTGATTTGACTGGAAACTAAACACGTGTCTTCAAGTTATTAATTTAATCACCCGTGAAAGCGATATGTTTATACATCCCCTATGCAAAATAAGTCAAACATATCGTTTCACTTACTAAAGACTCTGCAATGTGCCAACTTTAATCAGAATAAGAGCCACTTGCAAAGGAGATTGAAATTTGCAAGTTACTTACTGCATTTGCAATTAGTTTGACATGCATTTACTTCTGGACAAGTAATTGGTGAAACCCATTGCAATGAATATACTTCTCCACCAAGTTACTAGATAATCCATGCTTCTTACTTCAAAACGTTTTCTAAATCACTACATAGACTCCACCGAGTACTTCAACATGAAAGTTACACTTCCTCTTTCGCAAATGTGAATAATATCAAACATAAAGCATCAACTTGAAATGTAGAACTCACTATGCATAGCAATAGCTATTGACCAAGATCCATGCAATTATGGCAAATTCCAACATCATCTTCATGTCCTACTTTTTGATGTCTAATTTGTTCACTTTTCATATCCAACTAAATGCCTCGCATTAACCTGTGTTTTTGGGTTGCCCATAGGGGGGCAAACCCTCGTTTATGTGGGTATGTGGGCATATTCAAGTATATGCTGGCATATACCGAGCATATGCTGATGACTGCTAAAAACTGGCTGCTGCCTGTAAATGCTCGGTCATCCAGCCCTCCCTTCCGCGCCTTCCGTCAGGGTCCTTTCAGCCCTCCCTTCCACGCCTTCCGTCAGGGTCCTTTGTGTTCAAACAGCAACTGGTAATTCCCGGCATCGCGGAGCACACCGTTGGCACACATTCTATATTTCTAGCTGAAGGAAAGTTATGGTCTCTCAGCAGATGGCAGGACGTGATCTCCCCATCCAAGCTTTTCTTCCAGACCCCAGTTCCAGCTATGGCGCCTCATTCTCGGATGACACTTCCAGGTAAGAATTACCTAGAACTCGGGCTGAGGCATTGTTTGGTAATCAGGCCACTGAAGTTCCGTTTGATTCTGCTCTTTCTTTGGAGGATGCTGCTAAGTTAAGTTTCTTCTCTTTCGATCCCCTGTCACTGCGATTTTGCCATTGCTTGGTTCTGTGAATTAACCCTTTTATTTTATGCAGGATTATTGATCGGCTTGAGTATTGTTGTGAAGCGAACTGGACGTTGCCCTTATCATTTGGTCAGTGGTTCACAGACTAGTAAAGATTTAGTCATCAGGGATGGACTTTGTTTGTGCATCAGTCAGTAGTTGATGGGAAGCAATTTTTTTGAATCCTGAAGAACCTGGGATGCATTCAGGTTTCTCTAATAGCCTTAAATTTTTAAGATGCATGTCACATTTCTTCTGCTACTCACAGGCTTCTTGCTTTTAGAATAAGGGGGGGACATAATTATGGCATTGGACGAGGTAGTTTCAACTACAATAACAGGCCCACAAATTGAGGAAGCAATGCATCACACTTTCACGATGGATAGATTCTTTGCATCTCGGTGATGTTTTCATATTAGCACAGTCTGATTTTACACTTGCAATGTGCAACAAAACATTCTGAAGCACAAAACTTATAAATATGTTCTGAGTTTTCTTATTTAAATTTTTTCTCCTTTCATAAGTTTTCATTCAGGCTTTTGGTATTCATGACTATCTAAACAGCAAATGTAAAGCTCTAATTATTTTTTACAATAGCTATATTTGGAGAATAATAGTGGATGTCTTGAATGGATGGTTCTAAACAGCACATGCTAGACTGTCTGAGTAGAACTTGTTTGGAATGTGGAAATGGGTCTGGATTCCCATATGAAGCAATCTACACAGTGGACAGATGTTATACACATTTTAAACGGCAACATCTTGCAACTAGAGACCATATCATTATATGGCCTATGGCAGAAGTTGATACACTTTGACATGTCATTTCAGGTCATCTTTCTCATACCCACGAAATCTAGCGGTCTGAATTGAAGATCTTTGCGGGGTTGTCTATTTAGTATTCCAAGACATTGGCAGAGGTTTTTTAGAATGTAGTTATATGAAAGCAACAAAAATAGCCTAGAAAATATATTAGCTGCACCATGTTTTGGCTTCCCCTTTACCAAACTTGAGTCCTGATAATGTCTCATTTGGCATGCAAAAATGGATCTTAATCTTTGCTGTTTACAATCATGGTGCAGGATATATGCAGAATTGGGACCTTGCCAGAAGTCATGAAGAATTTGCATTTACTTTTGGAGAGGATGGCAAGCGCATGACAGTAGGTTTAACCATTTATCATTGCCCATCATGTTCATTCATCTGGTTCTTATCAACATGCTTGGCATACGAACATGTTTGGCAGGTCTGGTATGCCATGCTTCCAGGAACACGCTGAATTCTTGAGCTTAATGAGTTGGGGCAACTATGGGCCAAAGGAACGTTTATCAATATTGGATCTATAGGTTAGCATCCATACCAAATAGCAATATTAGTAATATAAATTTTGTGCTCTCTCATATTGCACCTTTATATATTAGGTTTGGGAAGCTTCTGGGTGCTGAATTGAAGGTGTTGATCTTCTTCAGTCAAAGTCAAATGACGATGGAGGCAACACCATGAAGGGTTTCAGTAATCAAAAGATGGGGGTAATATCTTTGTTCAGTCTAGAACCATTAGATGAGGTTCAATAAAATGATATGAGAGAATGTTTATTTGTACGTCTAACAGTAGAGAGCTTGACAACATAGTAGAATGCAACAGCTATGAGCTATTTCAGCAGATCTATCAGGAAGAACAAGTCACCTGTACTCTCTGCCAGTGCCAACCAGGGATAGGTTCAATACGCTGTACGTTTTATACGGAATACGTATGAATTGTATGATACGGCACATATTTGCCGTATAAAACGTAAAAAATACGGCAAAAAAAAATTCCGGCGTCGGAAGATTTTCGCGTACGCGAAACCTTCTAATTCGCGTACGCGAAAGTTTTTTCACGTACGCGAAACAGTGAAAATCGCGTACGCGAAAAATATATATACATTTTTTTGAAATTCAAATTTGGCGTCTGCAAAACCTTCATTTGTTCGACGCCGAAAGTTTTTCACAGACGCATAAAAGCGAAGGTTTGGCGTCTGTGAACCGCCAAAAAAAATATAT
The DNA here is from genome assembly GCA_021234155.1 of Isoetes taiwanensis. NCBI lineage: Eukaryota > Viridiplantae > Streptophyta > Lycopodiopsida > Isoetales > Isoetaceae > Isoetes > Isoetes taiwanensis. The sequence continues at coordinate 9,262,825 of JAJEKV010000057.1, read as the reverse complement.
ATATATATATATATAATATATAATATATATATATATATAATATATATATATATATTTTTTAAATTCAAATTACGCGAAAGTTTTTTTTTTTTTTAAACAGAAGGTTTAAATCGTCGAAGGTTTAAACCCCCCAAAAAAAAATTGCGTCTGCAGCGGTTTTTTTGCCAGCGTCTGCGAAAAAATTCGGCGTCGCGCTTTCACGAAGCTTTTGACGGCGTCTGTTTTTTTTTTTTTCCGGCGAGGTTTTTATCGTTAAATCACGTATTTTATTAAAAAATACGTATTTTTTGACTTTATACGTCAGGAATTTTAATTTTGTACGTATAGAACCTATCCCTGGTGCCAACTAGGCACGAAAATGAATAATTTTCTTATTTCACGTGCAAGTTGACAGGGTAGAATATTTTGAATTTAAGAAAAAATTGGTAGATGCATTAAGGAGAAAAGCGTGAACTATCAACTGAATCAGGATAATTAGAAATGCATTTTTCTGAAGTTTAGGCTTCTCCATTGTTGATTTCACTGTCTAGTAGCTTCTCCTCCTTTCTACCGGGCATAAGGGCATAACAGTCATTGAAACAATGGCATTGGTGTTAATGGTTCATGCACCATCTAATACTTTGAATGCTAAGCATAGCTCATATTGACGCATTAAAATTATAAAAACCTCAAGACTAAAAACCGATGCCATGAACGGTTTGAATTGTCAATTGACGAGTACGGTTGCATATAGAAATAATATTGCTCTTCATAAGGGTTTCCCTCTTTGCGCATTAAGCATATATTAAGATCAAAATAAATGACACTTCAATTCTTGACAATAAGCAACAATAAGCAACCCTCATGCGGTTCTTGCTAAGATAAGAAAGCTTTTTGCACCATAGGCGATGCATATGGAAGCCCTTTGCGAGAGGCGGGACACAATGAGCACATGTTTTCTTGAGCATGGCCAATTTTTACGAGGGTAAGCGAGATAACAACCAAAGATGACAAGCAATGTCCTTTTACATTTCTACATAATAGTGAAGTTGGACTCCAAATTTGTTAATCTGCTCATTTACATATGTAGCCAAATAATCCTTGATTTTTGGGGTCCAAGTCCTCAATTGTTCATGTTTGTTGTGATGTGAAGAGACGTTTCTTAGATTCTTCAATATTTTCATATGTTAACATGATTGCTTTGCTTATTCAATTCTATTTGAATGGATGACTTCTAATCATCTTCTATGCCTTCGATAGTATTTTTCACTTTATCATGGTGCGGATCGGAGCATCGTTAGCTATGCATTCATTCTGAGAGACATTGCGAAGTTGCTCAAACGCTTACTATTTGGGGAGATCAAATGGTGAGTGCGTGCTTGGTTGCATTCTAAGTTCAGCTTGTGTCTTCTTAAAGTGCCAGCTCTAACAATTATGGCTATGGGATGTTGAAAGGCAATGGCTATTTCAAATATTTTTGCGTTTAACAATTATGGCTATGGGATGTTGAAAGGCAATGACTATTTCAAAATTTTTTCGTGCGGATTAAGTGTTGGAAATGTAGCATTTTGGACTTTACTCTTCTTTGCATTTCTCAATAAATTCAGTAAGCACTAGCATATTAAAGTGGTCTTACCTTGGTATGCTACATTCTCTGACATGCAACTCTGACATACATGCTGCACCTTTGTTAATAATCCAATTAGTGGCCCACTAAGATGGTGCATGTATAGTTATATTTCCACATTTTTTTCTAGTGCTTTTCAGGCTTTATTTAAATTATTTGTATTGCATGCATTTTAAGGTTTTCCTTCACAACACCTATCTTTTGCAGTTGTAAAAGAAATGACTCCTAATTTCTAGTAGAATAGAGGTTTTGGCCTACTTATAATTGATGTGAAGTGTTTAAATTTTGGCCTCAACATAGATGTGCTACTATTCACAACATGAATGCCTAAGCTAAGCAAAATGCATTGGACCTCTATCATTACCAGCATAAAGTACTGACAGCTGCTTAAATGTGTGCCAATATTCGCTACTGTTCTTATTCTTAGCTTAAACGTTTTGGAACGTCTAATCTTATCATTCCTCGCCATATCTCATTTTAAAAAGTTTGGCATTGTCTAGTCTCATTATGTACATGGTTCTTGAAATAAACAAGATTGTTTGGAAGTATAATGTGTTTAACAAGTGTTGCTTTATGCAGGTTGCACCGATTTCTCAGGGGCTCCCTTCCTTGACTTAATTCCCAAAAAGCCCTTCGTATTTTTAAAATTCCCAAAATGCCCTTAAATTTTAAATATTTTCCCAAATAGCCCCGTATATTTTATAGTTCTGAAATTCGTGTGTTCTTTATTTCACAGGTTGCTAAACTCTTTAGCTGCAGAGGATTTCGTTTCAAAATGTTCGGGGTTATGGTTTTGAATTGATTGTCAAAATATGACTTTGAACTATGATTTAAGCCACTTCACCCTCCGGCCATGGAGGGCAACCCTCCATGCGCAGCACCTTGTTTCTACAGTTCTAAATGTAAAAAGGTATGACTTCTTTTAATCACAACTTTGCAATAAATTGTTTTCCTTTTGAACGAACATTTTAATTATTCTAATTGTTACAAGGTTTCTTATCTTATTATACAATTTGATGTAAATCAATATTTGGTGGTTTGTTGCTTTTGCCCAAAAGTCACATTAGGAACACAAAATCCTCACCCTAACATAGCATGTTTACTAAAGCCCGGCAACGCCGGGCAATGTTACTAGTTGCTACTCAACATAGAAGGATACTAGATATAGTATTATGTAGTTGAGGGAGAAGTGGCTTGTGATTATACATATCAAGGTACGAGCTAAAGTATAATTATCCATCATAGGAAAAGGATATTAGTTTAGAAGTGGAAGTCTCTAATAATGGTGGTCAAAGTATAGAGTATTGATCCTATATTTTATATCGATTGCTATCTAAATCGAGATGTGATTCATGGGAAGCTATGATCTGGTCTACCAAGATCATGGCTCTAATACCATTGTGACACTCCCCGAACCTATATGATGCTCCCATCATATAAATAAGGGAAATTCCCCTCCAATGGCGACTCCATCACCACGGAAAGGCCCTCCATTTGACTCGGACCACTTGTGATGGGCAAGTGTCCGGGTGAAGGACACGGAGGTGTTATTCGTTCCATTTCTATGGGAATCCTATATAGCGGAAGCATATATACATGTTAGCACCTAGTAATAATATACATAATAAATATATCACCACGAAGGGTGGCCCATTCATCAACAAGACGACATCACATAATATCAATATACATAACAAATGCATCAAAAATAAAGGTTTTAACCTGGGCTACGACAGAATCATGACATTGGCTTTGGGTAGCATAGAACAATGGCTATCCATCCGCCCCTCCTGTGCACACTTTGCAGATAGGCTGGAACATGCTATGGCATGAATGTGGCCTTCCTGTTAGTCCTGTACCACCAGGCACATGACTATTCTTAAGTTCCATGCAGCAGGCTAGAAACAAGGGAGTAGGTCAAGCGTTACGTAGCAGACCCACGCCCCCGCCAAAAGGCACGCAGAAGACCACGCCCCCGTCAAAGAAGAGAGCCAGAACGGATAAATGACGGCCTCCGGGGAGTGCGGCCTAAGTTAGCGGGATTCCAGGCACTAATGAAGGCACTGCCAGATTCCTTGAAATCATGCGTTGATCCAGGAATTGGTGACCGAAATCTGCCATAAACCGATTTTGGGCCCTGAGGCCAGTGTACTATACATATCAGTAGAGATAGATCTTGAGTTTTTAGATGAGATTTTAGCCTTGTCTCGCTTCATTCCTTTCGCTTGACGAGAGTTCATTGTATTCTGATCTATATTCAAGAAAGTCTTATTTGTGCACACTGTTTCTTTAGTCTTTGTTGTTCTTCTTTTTCCTTCTCAATCTCTTTGCAAAATCCTGCGTGACACTTAGCTAGGATTTCCCTGCTTGATCCAAGGGTCCTCACGAAGGGTTGTCTTGCAAGTGATCCCGAACCCAGACCCTAAACATTATCGCCACTGCCGGATCTTAGTTCTTTTTTTTTCTCTTGAAGATGTCTGCTCATGCCTTCACTCCAGAGGAACTCCTCAGCCAAAACTGCTGCTCGCTTGGAACGCCATCAGCGCAGAGAAGCTGCACGCGACATGTATGATCCTGACTATGACATTAAAGGAGGCCGTGTCTGCTCACGTGCTCAGTCGGCATCGCTTAGACTGTGCATATAAGAGCCCGTCTGGTGATGGGTATCGGCAGTTGAGGGGGATACAGAAGTAGAACTTGTTCAGCGATAGTTGGACTCTTGGTGTGTAGAGTGATCGTCGCCCTCTGGCCATCTGTCATTTGGCATGATGTCTACTGGTTGGGATATCCCAACCTGCCTCATCATACCAGAGGAGATGCAACTCTGAAGTGACCCTAGGGGATCACCTCTCCGACATGCTACGATTAAAGGTCGGTGCTTTTTGATCTATCTGCACAATATGCATATAAGTAGGCCATTGTTCTATATTATGTTCAAGCATATCTCAAGACACATATAAGAATAAAATAACAACTCCCCAAAGGTGTATAACATATTATGTTGTATACAATGACAATGCTTTACATTCTAGTAAGGAATGGATGGATATGTTTGGCCCTCCAAATATTTGCAGGTATGGCAATCCATGCGTTTGCAAGTGTATCTATGACCAAAATGTGGATATTAGGCGAGATCACATATGTACTGCCAAAGATGCCAAAGAATAGAATAGAATAGAATAGAATAGAATAGTTTTTTTAACGTCCACGGAGACCAATAGGTCATGGGACCCATACAATGGGCTAGTACAATCATTACTACTAGGATTAAAAAACCCCTGCCTCGAAAGGTTTTCAAGGGAAAAACCTGTGCAGTAATGATGATACTAGACAAGCTTAGATAATGACTACTGAGGGCTCAGTAATTGCAGACGTTTATCTAGAACCTCAAGTATGTAGAATGCCAAGTCATGCACAGATGGTGCACTGAGAAGTTGTGGAAGCGTGGAATGGAATGCTAAGGTCGAAAAATGATTCCGGACTATCTCAAAAGCAGGGCAACTCAGAAGAGTATGGCTTTCATCTTCAATAACCTGTAACTGGCAACAGGCACATAGTCTCGCTTCTCGCGGCAATTACGGCCGCTCCCATCTACCTGTCTCAATCCGTAGCCTGTGGGACCCCATGCGAATTGTTGCAATAACTACAAGCTTGTTCCTGGACAATGAAGCAAGCAAATAAGCTTGGGGCCCTGGTGCCAAAGTGGGATTTATGTGTGCATGATAATGACCAGTTTTCACTTGGGCCAAAGTAACTGCGTCCCATATCTTTTGAGAAAAACGACCATTAAGATATTGCTGCAAAAGCTCAGGATCAAAACTGGCAAGCATCAGACAGTGCTCTACATATAGCTAATATAGGAAGGTTTAATATAGCTAAAGCGAGTATCTACATGTGCCTCTTTTATACTTTCAGCAATATAGTGAAACGAAAAGGTCAAAAACACAATTTCAACTTGCTTTCTTATTACTAGATGAAGACCTTTAAATTGATATTTCATCCGAAACTTCTCTTTGAGAATTGTAACTATCTTAACCGTGAATTTTATATCTCCTCTATTTTTATAATTCAGAGATAGATTTAGCGTAAGTATAATATAGTTTTTGTGGATCAAGGAAGGAACTATCTTTCTTCTCCTTCTTAGAGTTAAAACTTCCCTTTAAATAAGTCTTCTATTTGTAACATCACTTTTACATACTGATATATATACATGAAATTTACTACGTCCTTTGTCGTATTGTTCCAGTTTTAGCATGTTCCTATGGTGCAAGTTCCTGTCTTGCCCTACATTCTAAAAGAATATCTTGAGAATACTCTAGATTTATAGATTCTCTAAGATTCTACCAAGGTTCTCTTAGAGGTTTCGTGAAGATTCCTCTAAATTTTATAAGATTCCATTAGATTCCCTTAAATTTTATAAGATAAGTATTTCCCTACTCCCTTATATTCCCGAAGATTTCCCTACATTCTAGAACTTATTAAAACAATTTGGAACTTTCTGGAAGGATTATCTTATTCCCCCTAGATTCTCTTATATTCGAAAACTTTTTAGAAGAAGATTCTACAACTTTCTCGAGCCTCTAGAACATTATGGAACTTTCTTGAACTATCTAGAATGTTATACTCTACTTTATCTTAATTAGAACATTACCCTTAAGTATGTTTAAAACATGTATTGCTTAATGAATTAATGCTTGGTTTAGTAGTTAGAATGAAGGGCTGGAGGGTTAATGATTAGGGTCATTGGCAAAAGACAAGAGGCTGGGGAACTAGCCTGTTCTTTTTGTTTGGCATGATGTTGCCATGCTATGGCAGCATAGAAGAGCAAGACACAATGTGATTCACTCATGCTTACACTTGGATTTGAACACAGATACACAAGCACAATTCAGTTGAAGAGAATGCATCTTTGCACATTATGAAGTGGAAACTTGAAGACCAAGGTGAGGACATTCATGAAAGATCACACAAGCATGCCAAGGAAGGTGATTCAAGCAAGACAACTTTGAAGATTTGAAGACCCCTTGAAGTGTTCTTGGTATGTGATGTTTCCATTTGAGTTCTTGGCATAACTATGTCCTATGATATCCATCTCAAGCCTCCCATATCCTTTGCCATGAAAACATGCCCATGTGACCCCAAGTTCCGTGCCTAGCTTTCATTTCCTAAAGCAAATTGGCCTAGGAATTTTTTTATAGTCAAAACTTCTCTTTCATATTTCATTCACACTACACACACCCACCATACCATCACCATCTTGTAAAAAGCAAATTTCCACTTGATTTGGCCATACCGATGGTCTAAGATCAAATTCTCTTTCTAGAAGTCAAATGGTGAGAGAAAGTGCCAAATTCCTAAGGGAAGCAACAAAAGTCAAAGATTTGCCTAAAGAATGCAATTAATATGCATTAGCATTGAATTGACCCATGTCATCACTTAAAAATGGCCAAGTCATCATACACATCATCTTCATTGCCATGTCACATCATACACGTGTCACCCCATTGAAAATTCCATTCTTTTCAAAGATTTTTCAAAAAAAAAATGTTTTGGATCATAAGGGTGACATGTTATCTTGCCACATCATGAGCAACACTTCCACATCATCATCCATGTGTCACACTCATCACCTCCACCTCATCACATGTTTTGACTAGAAAAAATGTTCCTTGCCAAGTTGTTTGACACCTCATCACCCCATTTTGCCATGTCATCTTCATCTTGCCAACTCATCTTGCCTACTTGCCACCTCATTATTTCCTCACCCTTTTGAAGCCAGAAATGAAGAGTCTAGTTTTGCAAAATAGATTCCATCATCATGGAGAGCATCAAAAGAGATTCTTTTTGCAAAAAAGAATTTTCAAAAATGTGTTCATTTAGGCCTTCATATTGGAGTTCTTGGGAAATGTGCCAGGCTACATGTTGCAAAAATTTTTCCTATCTACCCCCAAAGCCTAGATTCCCCGTCCAATCACCCCCGCCACGTGGTATACCCGGGCATGTGGGGCGGTGGAGGTACCGAGTCCCATGTGGATATAGCACGTTATTATTAATAATATTGCATCTATTATTTCTTATATACCTTGGTCGTCCTTCTTGAAATTGGCCTGTGGGATATATCCTGCTTTCTTTCAAGAACCCTAATCCCCTGCTACGCCAAGATCCGGCAAAATTCACACGAATCAACTGCCTAATCATGACCTAGACACTTCGGATTGGCTTGCATTGTACCAAGAACCCATCAATTGAACTAACGGGTCCGGATCTGCCAAGAGCAGGCTAGAACAGAGGATTTCAAAAAGGGAAAAAATGCTCAGAGATTTTTAAAGGGCTGAGAGGCAGAAGACTGATCGAGGTTCTTTGAAGAAAGGCCGGATTTGAATTTGCCTTCCAGATGCTAGATGATGCACGAATTATTCATATATTATTACCTGACTGAATGTTTGACTTGATCCTGTGCCCAAGACATCTAGCTTGGGATTATTTTTGTTTGTTGTGTGATTCTTAAGTGAATGAAAATCTGACCCTTGAGAAAACAATTGTGAATGATTACCTTTGGCATTGTGTTTTGCATCTTAAAAAATTGTGACAGTGATTCTCTGCACTTAGGCACAAGAGGCATTACAGAAATAGTTGCATATAAACATATACAGAGTAGGTGAATGATGACTAAAATGCATATCTCTTACAGTCAGATCTCTGCTTGCACAACTCAGGTTAGAATCCTGCTCATATTGATCCTTGATTGCATTTTCATAGGGCAACTTGCATCTTTTCACCTGTAGAGCATAGATAGCATTGGAATTTAGTCCAAAATACAAAAAGGAACCCTCAAGCATCAACTACCTCAAGTTTTTGCATGTTGTTCATAGTCTGTGATAGTCTGCCAGCCTTATATACAAATTTCCAAGACAATTTGCACATTTCTCTGCAAAGAGAGCACTCATTGTCTGGAGACATATTGAGAAAGGATCCAAGCATCAAATCACAAAGAAGAGATGCCTTTTTGGAGTAGAAAAATCTGTTCTCTGCTAGGGATATTGACCAGATTTTGATCCGGTCAGGAGTACATCTTTGAGGGGTTTGCATTGATTAACACACAACTACCATTAATATTATTAACACAACCATTGCATTCAACATATTTTAATTAAAATCCCCCTTAAACCCCCTTTGGTTTGGGTGCATATTCACACGGGGGTTACGTAGGGCAGCGACAGCCCCAAAAATATATTTTCAATATGTGTATAAAATTAACACCATTAAGTACATTCCCGGAAACCTTATAGTATTTTGCAAACCTTAATATACAGTATATAAAAACTTGTACATGCATACCCCACAAACGAGGATCGCTATGTACGGTCCAGATCTTGGAATAAAGGGCAAATATGCCCATCCGACAGCTCTCGTTGCCCGGAGTAACCCCCCGTGTGAATATGCACCCAAACCAAAAGGGGTTTAAGGGGGATTTTAATTAAAATATGTTGAATGCAATGGTTGTGTTAATAATATTAATGGTAGTTGTGTGTTAATGGTTTGTGTTAATTAAAAAATTTTTTGGCCCCTTCGGGGCCTTAAGGATGTTGTAATCATTATAATGGAAGGGCACTAAGAAATCTATAAATGCATGTAACAATTTTAGAAAAACTTCTACATGTAATATTGTGCATGTTACAATTTTTTATTATTAAATGCTTCGCTCTTGTCAGTAACATAATAAATATGCAACCTCGTCCTGATGCAAGTTCTTAGAAAAGCATAGGAGTTATGTTTGTTATAAAGACATTTCCGATGTCTCTAACTTTAATTGCTAATCACACCCAAAGAGATTGTTTCCAATCAGCACGCAAGAGTTCAACATGTAGCTTTTTCTTTTCCATGGCAAAGTTGCTTGTTAATGCAACTACAAGGCATTCTCACAAGATGCACCACTTCCCACTCCCACTGTACATCGTGTTTTGAACAAATATCTAGCATTATAACAACAAAAGAGACCGAGTATATACTAGGAATTACCAATCTCTCTTGTACGAGTTCCATTTTCGGTTTTCTTTGTAACCATTGCACAAGTTTTGTAAAAGTTTGGACTTAGATATTTGCAGAACTCTATGCTCCATCAGGCTGTCCAAGACATATCAAGAATGCAACCAGACACGATCCCTCAATCGCTGATCTCCCGCGCCATAAAATTCATCCACTTTTTCACCATTCTGATAGAAGCGGAATGTTGGAGTGTAGCGTATGTCCTTCGTTTCTTCTGGACATTCATCGATGTCAGCATTAATGAATGAAGTTGATGGATAGTCATTGCTAAGATTGCAAAATGTCGGAAGCATTTGTTTGCAGATATAACACCTATTCGTTCAAGCATGCATAAGCCAACATCAAAAACAAAACCTCTAATCACAAAATTGAAAAGAAAGGTCATACCAACATGCTCCATAGCTCACTACGGCCTGCACAAGTTTCATCCTGTCAGAAATTATTCCAACAACACAGAATTATAACAAACAATCTCTTCTCCAACCTGCCTTCCTTTACCCAACTTTAAGGACCAATGTTTTCAATTTCACATCACCTTTACTCGCAACCAAACAACAGTAAAATAATTTGTCAAAAATGAAGATCTGTGAGATTTTTACTCTGTGTTAGAGGCAGATATCATGATTCGATATGGTAAGCAATAAATTAATGCCTAAGCCTAAGGTGCAAATTCCAACTACTCATGGATCAAGCGCTTCTAGTTCTATATATATGGAAACAAATGATGCACTGGAGCATACTAAAGATGCTACAAGTCATCAAATTGTATATTCAGAGACATATGTATGTTGCATTAAGCTTGGGGTAAAATATCAGAGGTTACATATGTTCTCCAAAAGACTTTAAGAAGTTGAGCTTTCTCATTTTTCCGTAATTTTTTACCTAGAAAAGACTGTTGTGCACTTTTACGTTTTTTTTTGAAGTCCGGTTTTCTTTGATAAGGCTGCTAAGCTCGAGTCATTGTGAGCACTAACAAGATTTCCATTTAAGTTAATGGGCGGTGGCACTACGTTGCCCTCTAATCCTCCTCTCCGGCTCTTATTCTTGCTAGGACCAGCATCTTACGCCATCCGCAATCCACCGTAAACTCAATTATCCCTCGAAAAGCTAACTTTAGTTTGCAAGCGGCGGGGAGGATGATGAAGAATCGAATCTTTGGGTCAAGAAAAAAATGGGCATTCACCTGATTCTCAGCGTGGTGCAGCTTGGGCAAGATAAAAAGACCGGAGCTGCAAAAGAAAAGAAGGCATATTTAACTATAACACAAGCGAAAGCTATGCTCAAAGTAATGCCCAAAGCGGATGAAACAAAAAGAGAATAAACTTACTTTTGTAGGTTGGGCTTCAGAACTAGGCAAGGAAACAGGAAACTCTTCCTTCACATGGCCAGCAAGATGTGGAGCTAAGAGGAATTGATGTTGAGCAGCAAATCCTGGAGGAACCATGGCATCAACAGGGCCCTCTAGTTCATTATGCAAATCTGGTCCTTGCTAAAAAATCGTCCATCAGGCACCACGCACCCAACAATGTTTTGCCATCGAGTCATGGGGAGAAAACCATAGAAGCACAGAAATAAAGAAACCCCAAAATACCCTCTTCCGACCTGAAATCCCCTGTGCTGAGTTCCGATCTGATGCCAAGAAGAAGCCAACATAGTTTGGTGTTTAGCAGGATGGAGATCCTTGTGGTCGGGCACGTTGATTTCTTTGGCTGGCCTTTGAACTTGCTGTTAAATCTGGACGGCATGGCTCCCATATTCAACCATTTCTCTGCATCGCCCCATTTTGAGGGAGCAGCTTTCAATTGTGGCCTGTGCGCCATGAGCGCAGGATCATTATCTGCTACCAAATGCATGCTCCCCATTTCGTCTTCCATCATAAACCTTGTAAATCCAGAGTTCTTAGCACATTTTAACTTCACGAAATCAGGTCAAAAACTTTGTTTGAATGCTCCATCAAGACTACCTCGAGAAAAAAAGGCACGGACCTGCTTCTAAATTTTTTATCTCAGGGCTGCTTCCCTTCTTCCCCTTTCTGCCGTCCAAGCAGAGAAAGAAGAACCTGAAATGATTAAAGAAAAGAATCCACAATGCATCCGTTTCCTCGCAAAAAGACCTGAGAAATAAATGTTGAATCGTGGGTTGAGAATATCTGAACCAAGAAACACTGTTTAACATTTTAAAGCCAAGTTATTGTTGCTACAATGCTAACCTGCTGCATTCGTCCAAAAGATGGGCACCGCCGATAAACCTTGAGCTGCAATCAAATTCAGATTTGATGATTTCTTGTGGAAGAGGCCCCTGTGCTGGTGCGGTTCTTCTGGAGACACTGCCGGATGCTGAAGGAAGCCAGTAAGTTCCCAACACATAACCCTAAAAGGGGTTATCTCGAGGCTTACATGTCGAGCAGAATAATAGTACAAGAAAATACAATAATATAATAAGAAAAGGGTCTAAACCATTGGAATTAGGCATCAAAATTAGTTTAAGCGTATGCGCACTCTAGATATACTAATTAGTATACCTCATCAAATACATCCATGAAATCATATAAAAACCTTAGGAAAAAACGTACAAAAATACAAAAGAAACCCCCTGTTATAATGCTAGATATTGACATCCAAAATCATAGGCAGATCCCTGCTTGTCTGCATTTGGCATCATTTCTTGCAAGGCAGTTTTTTTTCTCTCCAGGGAAAGGGCTTGAGAATTATTATTTGAGCTTTCTAATTGGAATTTCTTCACATAGAGTGATTGCCTTAAGCAACCTGAAGGTTCTAAACCACTGAGGTTGAAGGTTTTGCCAGGAACGCCTGCAACATTTTGGAGGTCCTACCGAGATAATTTCCTGGAATTTGAACTCATGGCTCCCAAGAGAAATAATGAAACATCTAAGCATGCTGAAGCACGGGAAAATCATGAAGCTCTACTGCAGCACTAGGAGTAAGTATACAAGCAAATATAGATATGCCTTGCCATTACTTTGAGCTGAATATGCCAATTCCTGTTCCTACTTTTGATTCAAGCATGAATGCTAACAATTTTCTGAAAACTTTTGAGGAGTACTATCAGGAATATGGACACAAGAAAGGTTGTAAGTTTTCTGAGTTTAAAAAATGTTTTAAAAATGATGAGGTCAGAGCCTGGCTTGAATATGTTACTAGTAACGTGTGCCCGGCGTTGCCGGGCTAATGTACTTACATGTGTTTTTGCTCGACCTTTAACATCCCTATGTGCAACTTTCGACAATAACGCATGTTGATATTGGCAAGAATGGACATTATTTGCTTTTGTAATTATTTATGTTATTCTAATTGTCTAATGACAGTATCATCAATCCCATCGATCCGAGACATCGGATCGAAATTCTAGAATGGGGCGAGCATGCATGTCTTGCATGCATGCATGCATGCGGCGCATGCCTTCTTTGGTTGGGAGATCGCTATATTAGGCGCGGTTCTGCATCAACGTCTCATCGGCGCTTCCTCTTCTCTCTCAGCAGTACTTTATTCTCTTTTCTTTGAACCCATGCAGGGAAGGGGCTTCTCCTTGCTTGGATTGCCAATTTGGCATTTCTTTCATGCTGTGGCATGTCCTTTCTCGGCCTTGCGTCTTCTTAGCCATATTCTTTTGACCTTCGTCCTCGATCCCGTCTGATAAGGAAGTTCTCTTCTATTCGGGAGGTTTTTGGTGTTTTCATGCGAGCCCCATTCTAGAATCCCATCGATCCGAGACACGGATCGAAATTCTAGAATGGGGCGAGCATGCATGTCTTGCATGCATGCATGCGGCGCATGCCTTCTTTGGTTGGGAGATCGCTATATTAGGCGCGGTTCTGCATCAACGTCTCATTGGCGCTTCCTCTTCTCTCTCAGCAGTATCTTATTCTCTTTTCTTTGAACCCACCCTCCCCCCCTTCTTTGTTTAATGTATTTGTCGCCTGGCACGCGTGACCAGCCCCTCTATTTTGAAGAGGTTTTTGTTTTATTGTCGCGTGGCACGCGTGATCAGCCCCTCCACTTTGGGAGGTTTGTTTTGTCACATTTTTCTTGTGTTGGTGATGTGCAGATATAGGTTGGCGAGCAGCAGCAACTTCGACTTCTCCATTCATGGGTTTTGGGAGCGATTTCTCTGCCTTATATTTGTCCAAGCCCCTTGCCGAAGGCTTATCACTAGGGTTTTTCCTCGAAAACCCAAAAGGGCGGGGTTTTTTAATCCCGGTGATAAGCTTTCGGCGGTACACAAGCTAAACTTCTATTAGCATTGTATTTTATGGGGTCCAAATTATATAATTGGACATTCCCTTTGTTTTTTCGTGGGTAGTTCGCATGTGTGCGGCTATCCACTAGCCACCATTGTAGAAAATCTGCTGAGATGAATGAGAAGCCTATCTATCGGGAGGTTTTTGGTGTTTTCATGCGAGCCCCATTCTAGAATGTATTAGCTTTGCGTTTATGGATTTCAGTAGAGAAAACAATGGGCAACTAAATCTACCTCTAAAGATGAAAATTTGAATGAAAGATCCAAAACTTATACTCAAAATGTCACCTTTAGAAATAGTTAAGTACATCAGCAAAAAATAGGCACAGAAATACAAAACACAAAATTTTGTCCTGGTTTATTGGCGTACTTTAGTTCATGATGGAACTATACATCTACATCTTCACATGGTGCACATCACCAAGGGCCTAATGTTGTACTTTGTTGGATGTTCTTGTGATATCTTCACTTCTCCAACATTTCGTTTTTTTTGCAGAAAATGGCATCTTATCGACGTTACCCAAAAACATTTTAAGTAAGTAGATAGCTTGCAATGTGTTTCTCCTACCCTACACATACTATAGACATATTTTGAAACCACCTGCAAATCAAAATTATAGCAGATGTAAATTGTAGGCACCAAGGCAACCTAGAAAAGTACTGGTACGTGATCTCCCTTCGAAATGACCAGCCAGATGCTATTGCAACCCGAAACCACACATGAAACAACTCATCATCAAATTCATCGCGAAGTTGTATAGTAAGGTACAACCCCTAGCCTCACATAGATGATGTATTTTTCTTTTCTTTTTGTTTATACTGGACTTTATCTTTAGATCTCTCAGAAATAGTGGTTTTCCTTGGTCAAAAGTCTCTGAGAAATGGTGGTTTTTCCTGCTCATGGGGAAATAGTGGTTTTCCTTGCTCAAAAGTCTCTGAGAAATGGTGGTTTTTCCTGGTCATGGGGATTGGGTCCCACCTGGAAAGATACGTTCTCTGTAGTGATGGCATTTATCATAAGGTAAAGATGTCATTTTAAGCATATGTCTTTCTTTCCTAAATGGAGATGCCATTGAAGACTAAATGATTGATGTGTAATCCTTGTAGCAAGAAGAATTTAAGCGTTTACTACCAACATTTTTCACCCATTGGAACTTAGCAATGAAGAGGTTGAGGAATACCAAGTGGTGATGACGATATGAGGGGGAAATTTACAATGAGGGTATTGCAACCAACAGCCCACCTAAATAATAAGGTGACCACTTTCTCATAGGACTTAAGTTTTAGGGCATTCAAACTCAAGCATTACCATTGTTCCAGATAACGTTTCTTAGATCAGTGTTACAATACAATAGAATAGAATAGAATAGAATAGAATAGAATAGAATAGAATAGAATAGAATAGAATAGAATAGAATAGGTTTTTGGCGTACGGAGACCAATTGGCCTATGGGACCCAAACAAAAAGAGAGCAGCAAGCGTATTCTTGACGGGATTACCCCCCAATGGAAGCAAGAAATCTGGAATGAAGCTTCTAGTCATGGATGTTCCTCCAGGTTAACGAAGATGGCAAGTTTGTATATCTCAATGCCCAAGTGGCATATCCTAGCTTGCAACTTAAGGACAACCGTTAAATGCTCAGTACGGTAGCAGGCTCAGTATGGCAGCATATATAAATATAAATATAAATATGCAATTCAGGTTATAGAAAGTAGAGTGAGAGCATAGTCATTTCTATTTTGCTACATGACTTAATGGCTGCCATGCAAACCTTCATATAATAATTTGCTGAAGGAGGTGAAGGCTGAATTGTACTTTTGGCACTCCATACAATAGCAAGTAAATGGAAAGCGTTGCTGCAGAAAACAGATGATACATTATATGTAAATATCTTAGTTCAATTTAAAACAACAGTCCTCGGTCTTCCTAGGATGGCTTCAGCTACATCCATATGCCAGCCCTGCAAATTAAGCACAATATCAAGCTGAAAGCATCTTGGAGATGACCTCTTTCTTATGGAAATAGCATATCATGACCTCTTTCTTATGGAAAATAGCTACTTGCAATTTCCAATATGATGATTTACATTTTAAAAAATCACTCTATCCAAAAGAATAACGTGCATTTACTTGACGCTACAAAACATATAATAGGCTCTGATAAACAGATCACATGGTTAGCATGTAATCTTCAAGTATTTATGTAAAACCAGAAAATGACATGCCTCAAAAGTTTGCCAAAGAAATCAACCAAGCCTCTGCTTCAATAGCTCAAAATGTTGAATTGCAAAAAAAGAAAGGGACCTGGTTATGGGAAGCAAATGCTAACTTAAAGTAAAATGGCATTGGGTTAAACATCTTATAAAACGTTTGAACAGACCATATTGAACAGAGCATTCCTGCAAATGCCATAGTAGCCTGATGAAAGAAACCTCTCTATGAGAAGCTACTCAACAGAATGTGGCAAGAGCAAGATAAAAGATAAAAGAATGCCAAGTTATTTTTTGCACTGGAAGTCTTTCAAAAGTGCTACTTTAATGATGTCTGAGCAAGCTTAACATAAAGAAAGGTAAATTATCAAGCAAGGTCCAAAAAAGAAGCAAGCAAGGAGATGATACTCTACCTGAGATTAAAACCGCAACAAAGGCAACTGACATGCTGGAAGCAAACGCAAATCCTTAAATCTTCAAATTTCGGGTTGCTATATGATGCTGATGCTGCTGATAACACATGCAACCCTGGATTAAATGTCTATAAAAGGCATTAGAGAAGGGGATGAAACGAAATGCACAAACTACTTTCAAATTCCGCTTCCACCGCCACTATGGCTGCTGTCTTTGCTCCACCAGATATCTGCCATCACCCCGTCACCAAAAGATGCAACCGACACAAACATATCTGCTATCGATGCCCTGTAAAAGGAAACAACAAAGACGTTGTGGTTATGTTTTGTCTACTGAAAAACGAAAATAAAAACAGAAGTGGGATAGAAAAAGAAGTAGACCCTGCATTCTTCAGAAGAACAAAGCCGATATTTGCTTGCTTGCAACGTTGCGAACCGAATCCCTGAAAATCAAACAAACAATTTGCACATTTAACCTTACGCATTTCCAGTTGCCTCCGACGAAGAACTCACGAGACATGGTGAAGACTTGAGTAGACGATTCGTTGAAGCAAGAGCACGGACGAGCGAGTAGATCAGAGAACAGAACAGAGCAGTCCAAACAGGGTAGAACAGGGTCAGATCAGAGAATAGAGAGTAGCATAGAGTTTAGAAGCAAAAAATGCTAAAAACCAAGCATCAAAGAAAATGTACCTACTCCAACGATTCCTCTGGAAATGAAAATGTTGATGAATGTGGCGACGATTGCCAGATGGCTCTCCTCCGAGTTCCACCTGCTGCCTCAATTTAACAAAGAAAAAATGATGGAAAGCGGAGGACAATCCCCAGCCACATCCTAAGTCATAACGGTAGCCCTCTGTGCGTTACTCAATGCACCGCCCACTGCCGAGCCGAGGAGAGAAAAAATGCCCCCGGAAACTTTTTCTGATTCCAAAAGTCACGCTGCTCACGCCGGAAGAATGCGGACACCGGCGTGAGCAATGATAACAAAAATATTTTAAGTAGTAGATGAGTCTAGGAGCTAACTCTTGGGATGAATTAGTCAAGAAATTCTTAGCAAGATTTGGTAAGCTGTTAGATCCTCAGGATTTGATTTTTGAATTGCAAACTTTTCATATTAAACATGGTGAGAGTGTGCACCAATATGTGGAGAGATTTAATCTTTATCTTGTTAAGTGTTAAAATCAATCAGGTTCCTAACCACACCTTACATCTTGTAGCATCATTTATCATAGGTTTGAGCAGCAGACTAAGAGTACACAGGAAGATGCGCAAGATCCAAAACAAGAAGGGTTTGACACAATACATAAGGCTTTTACTAAAGCCACTGAGTTTGCAGATATGATTTCCTATCTTCCTGATGATATGCACTCACCTCATGATCCTTTCTTTCCAGATTATGAGCAAGAATGCATGGGACTAGGACCTGTACCACTCTATGCCATTCAAAGAGAAAAGAAAAAGTAAAAAATGGGGGATGTTGAAGGTCTTGTGGCTGATGTAAGAGCAGAAATAACTAAAGTATCTGAGGCTCTAGTTGAGGTGACCAAACAACTTCAAGAAATAAAAAATTCCAGACCTAAGAAAAGAATATATCCCCCTTGTGCCCACTATTCGAGAAACACACATTCATCTGACTATTGCTGGTATAGACCCTGTAGAAAATGTGGTAAAAGAGGGCATTTTGGTAAGGAATGCCCGGTTTGTGCATTTTGCAAAGCAATAGAACACTGAAGATAGATGGAGTGTGAAAGAGTATTTTGCTAGGCAAGAAGAGGCTAAATCTAATGAGCAAAGTGCTTTTGTTAGGATTGTACAGGAAATTGAAGAACAAGAAGAAATCATCGCTGTACGCCTAAGAGGTATGAACAATGTAAAGGACAAAGAGCCAGTACAAGCCAATGAGGATCCAATGCTGTGGGGCATAGAGAAATCGAGCAAAACATGGTTGTACCTCCTCCCCCTTGTCAGAAATATTTGAAAAAAGATAAAGAGAGTGAGGATTTTGAGTATTTACTTAAGAACTCAAAAATCAGTGTTGACTTATTAACTCTGCTCAAGATAGCTCCATCCTACAGAAAGAAGATTCTGAATTTGACAAGGAGGATGAGGTTGCTCTAACTAATCATATTGAGGAGCACATGCTGACTCAGGAAGATTATGACTCGGGAGCTTTTATATGTGTTGTTAGAATGGGAAAAAATATCCTGACCAAGGTCCTATTAGATGGAGGATCACCTCTAAATGTGATGTCCCATCACATTATGAGAATGTGTGGCCTTGAGATAGACAAAAAGGCTCCAATGGTTTTAAAATCCTTTTCAAACACCAAAATCAGCTCTATGGGAATAGTTAGCAGTATGCCAATTAATGTAGAAGAAATAGTTGTTGCAGCTAACTTTATGGTTGTAGAGGAGAAGTCAGATATTTATGATATGCTTTTGGGAAGTAAATGGCTATCAACAGTTGATGCCAAGCCTGTGTGGTCAAAAGGAGAATGACAATTTCAAATGGTAAGAGAAGGGTAACACTCTACAACAAGGTAGGTGAGTTTGAAGCTCTGAACTTCATTGAAGAAGATATTCTACTGTCAAATCCCTATGGAGAGTTTGAGCTGAATACAAATGATCAAATGCTAAACTTAGAATTCTCTATGCAGGTAACTCTGCCAAAACAAGAGAATTTTGCTTACTTGTGGTTTGATGGTGGTGTCTCTAAAAGATTAAGTGTGGCTTCCTCTGCTGCTATTCTTAAAGATTCTTCTAATAGGTTGCTTGCAAAAGTAGGCAGAATTTTTCCAAATATAACCTCTAATATGGCAGAATACAAGGCTCTGACAGCAGGCCTTCAAGAGGCAAAAAATTTGAACATTAATGATATTGTTATCTTTGGAGATTCTCAGCTTCTTTGCAGGCAAATATTGGGTGAATAACTGCTACGAAAATATGGACAAGCAATGCTGCTGATCTCGGCACCTCCTTTATAACAAAACAAATGTACATGTTGTAGATACATGATGAGTTAGTGAAACCATTATGATCGGGATTAAAAAACCTCGCCCTCACGGGTTTTCGAGGAAAAACCCTAACCATAATAGCATCACTAACTTATGTCCGGTCCAAAGTTGTAATAAGGTAATAAGCCCAATACCCTCATGCTCACTAGCCTTGTTGGGTGAAATATACACAATTATAATAATGCGATCAAATAGACAAACTCCATGTTTAAAACGGCCTTCTCAATTGATCTTTAACAAGTGATTAGAGTACGATTAGCTTGACCAGGATGACCAACCATTTGATGTGTGCTTTTGACCTGCTTCCTGCATACACAACAAAAAAGAAAACCAAGCCACTAGGGGCCGCTCCAGGCACGAGGGCCTCCATCCAGGCACGAGGGCCTCACTATGTACCAAAACAATATATGGGATGAAGGGGGGGGGGGTAGGTGGGCTTGCATAGATGTTACAAAAAGGAGGATGCACAAAGAGGAGCTGATGAGAAAGAAAGGGAACGTGGAAGGAATTAAATAGGAACTATGGAATAGGACAAACTAACTAACTACCTAACTAACCCAGGTTCTAGAACCTCATTTACCTTCTATTCTGCGAAACGAAGGTAAATCTCATTTCTAGAACTGCTACGAAAACATGGACAAGCAATGCTGAAAAAGAGGCAGAAGAAAATGAGCAATGTGATTCAGGTAGCACTATAAATGAGACGGAAGGACCGAAAAAGAAAAGAATATATAGCAAAATTGTCTAAAAATAATGAAAACCAAATAAAGCAAGATAGGAGATAAACACCTTTATAAGTCACGCACAACAATACTACTAAGAAGTACGAACGACAATGTCTCTAATGTGGTACAAACGCCTCAGCTCACAGGCTATGGACAAGGCAAAACTAATAAGTATGAGAACCAAATATGGAGGAATAGTGGGATATTCAGCACGATGTTAAGGGTTCTAACAGACAACCTTTTAAGTCTGAAGGCTAACAAGTTATCACCACAGCACTAAACCATCCCATGTCATGCAGTAAATATTCCAATAGAATCTATGGCAAAGAGCTAAATACCTTAAATCGATTAGCCCCGAGTCACAACTTTCTTGGGATCCACGCAGAACCGACCCGACCCACTAAATTTCTTTGGCGACCAACCAATGGAATTTACCAGCAAAAATCGGCCACCAGCAAAAGTTACTCAAACAGGGTTAAGGGCAAAGCACTTCTTCTTACTTTGGAAGCGACAGTCTCATCTCTCTTCAGATCGACCCAAATTGGTTCTGTTCATCAAAAGATCTTTACAAAAACCAAACAATAACAATGCTGCCCGCTGACGAGAGAAGTGGCGGCGAAACAAAACATGATCAAAGTTCCTGTATCTCTATCAACTTTAGCATAGATTACGTAACAATGGCGCCTTAGGATGGGCGAGCAAATGGGACGTTGGACTTCAATTGGCAAAAAAAAGAGCAACTTGAGCAAATACTCTGCAAATGGATGAAACAATGTGGAATCGAGAAATGGGCGATGGACCATGGTAGTATGAACCTCCAAACTTAAGGCGACTTTGGCAATAGACTTCCTACCACAGTCTCCTCATCATTCTTTTCGCGAAAAATACCACGGACATCATCTTATGATCTTGCAGAAAATATGAATATAGAGAACCCAACCGAATACTTAATGAATTTGTGCGGCACCAAATTGCACAACGAATCTTGGAATCATAACAAACGAAGAGAAATTAAGGCAACAAAGCGCCCTACAATGCGTTAACAAGCGCCTCGATCCAAGCTTGCGAAATATTGCGAAATGTGAAAATAGGTTGGCTTTTGCTCGCCAATCGTGAGTCACAAAAGCTTTGGCAACAAAAAGAAAAACAGCGAGGTTCGAGGTCGACGTTTTGCTCGGCCTTGATTAGTTGATTGCCCCTCGAACTAGAGTCAATTTGCCGACAACCCTTTATCAACTGAAGCGCTCCATGAGGAATTCTGATGAAGCTGCAGATAGGTAAGCACAAGCCGTGCAGAGAAAGAAGCTCGAAATAAAATATTAACCAAGGATCCAGATATGACTCAAAGACCAATTTGGAGACAGGAACCAGCGCCTCCACACAAGCCGATCAGAAAAAAGGCAAAAAAAGGGCGCCTTAACCAGGCAAATAACAAACAGCAAAGGGAAAAAGGACGCAATTGCACCAGCCTAAAGCAATAGGGCTGAACAACTGCCCCTGCCGAAGAATACCAGTGCTTCACACGGCTAGCACTAGAAAAAAGCAAGATCGTGCAAAGGAACGAAACAGCAAAAGGAGAGCAAAAGCACAACAGAGCTGTGGAGATACAGATGCGGCTTGCATAGATGTTACAAAAAGGAGGATGCACAAAGAGGAGTTGATGAGAAAGAAAGGTAGGAACTATGGAATAGGACAAACTAACTAACTACCTAACTAACTTCGCAGTTCTAGAACCTCATTTACCTTCTATTCTGCAAAACGAAAGTAAATCTCATGTGAATACCAGACAAAGAATGAAGACATGATTTTGCTAAGGGACCAAGCTATGGGATAATTGGCAAACTTCAAGACTTGGAAATTATGCCATGTGTCAAAGGAACAAAATTGTGAAGCTGATGCATTGCAGAAGTGTCCTGCTCGAGCATTTGGCTGAGGGAGCAATTCAAGAAGAAGACTTGGAGAAAAATGATCTGAAACAACTCTATCCTATACTGGTAATCAATGCAAGTGAGGAAAAATAGGTAAAGGAGGCAAAACTGAATAAAAAAGGTCTAGATAGAGTTTTATATGTTGGTGATTTGTTCAAAGAAGAGGATGAGTCTTTTGTTACCAAGTTCTTTGATGAATGGAAAGATATCTTTGCCTTGGAACTATAATGAACTGGTTGGTGTTGATAAAGGAATATGTGAGTTTGAAATAAAGATCAAGGAAGGTATAAAACCTGTGGTCCAAAAGCTCAGAAGAATAAATGCATCTGTGCTTGGTCTAATTAAAGAAGAATTAAATAAAATGAAAGATGCTGGTGTGATCTCTAAAATTGTAAATCCAGAATGGTTATCTTGCATTGTACCTGTTGAAAAGAAAAATAAAACCATAAGAATTTGCATTGACTACAATTTGAATAAAGCTACTATCAAAGATTGTTATCCTTGCACCACATGGATGATGTTAGGTATCCTGTTCTTGCACTTGCCATGGCTGAATCTCCTCAGCATTTGAAACGATGTTGGAAAGAGCATTGCACTACATGGTTTGCCCGTTGTGCTGTGCAACCAGAGCACTGCCTGATGCTTGCCAGTTCTGATCCTGAGCTTTTGCAACAATATCTCAATGGTTGTTTTTCTCAAAAGATATGGGACGCAGTTACTTTGGCCCAAGTGAAAACTGGTCATTACCATGCACACATAAATCCCACCTTGGCACCAGGGCCCCAAGCTTATTTGCTTGCTTCATTGTCCAGGAACAAGCTTGTAGCTATTGCATCAATTCGCACGGGGTCCCACAGGCTACGGATTGAGACAGGTAGATGGGAGCGGCCGCAATTGCCGCGAGAAGCGAGACTATGTGCCTGTTGCCAGTTACAGGTTATTGAAGATGAAAGCCATACTCTTCTGAGTTGCCCTGCTTTTGAGATAGTCCGGAATCATTTTTTGACATTAGCATTCCATTCCACGCTTCCACAACTTCTCAGAGCACCATCTGTGCATGACTTGGCATTATACATACTTGAGGTTCTAGATAAACGTCAGCAATTACTGAGCCCTCAGTAGTCATTATCTCCGCTTGTCTAGTATCATCATTACTGCAAAGGTTTTTCCCTTGAAAACCTTTCGAGGCAGGGGTTTTTTAAGTAGTAATGATTGTACTAGCCCATTGTATGGGTCCCATGACCTATTGGTCTCCGTGGACGTTAAAAAAACTATTCTATTCTATTCTATTCTATTCTTGAAAGAAGTGTTGCATGTTGTTGCAAGAAAAGAAATCTATTCTTTCTTAGATGGTTTCTCAGGTTTTAATCAAATAAGCATAAAGGAGGAAGATCAGCCAAAACCTCCTTCATTACACCATGGGGAACATTTGCAATGAGGAGGATGCCCTTTAAGATTGATGAATGCATCAGCAACCTTCCAAAGGGCCATGGATACCATCTTCAAGGATATGCCTCCAACTGCATTTCGTGTCTTGGATGATCTCTGCTTAGGTACCTCTTTCAAAGACCACCTTAATTGTCTAACAAAGTTATTTGCCTTATGCAGAAAAGGAGGTGTTAGTTTAAATCCAAAGAAGTGTGTCTTTTTATGCTCAAGAGGAGACTTGCTGGGACATGAAGTGTCCACTAAAGGTATTCAGGTAGTAGAGACTAAATTTGAAGCTTTGAAGAAGCTTGCTCCTCCCAAAACACTCAAACAGGTAAAAAGCTGCATGGGAATGACTAGTTTTTTGAGAATGTATGTCCCTCATTTCTCACACACTATAAATCCAATTCCTAACCTCACAAAGGTTGGAAAGTTCTCTAAGAATGAGAGCAAGTGCATTTTGGTTGATTGGAATGAAGAGTGCTAAGAATCCTTTGATAAAATCATTGATGCTATTTGCCATTCTATTCTACTAAAACCTCCAGACTTAAAAAAGCCATTTAGAGCTTACATTAGTGTCACTAAAAAGGCAATTGGTGTGGCATTGCTTCAAGAAGACCATATTATTTCTTTTGCCAGCAAGATTGGTCTGATAGTGAGCTAAGATATCCCAGGCTTGAGAAGAGTGCAGCTGCATTAATGTTTTTAATACATAGACAAGGTCATCTGTTGCAAAACAACCACACTCAAGTCTACATGAGGCAAAACCCTTTATCTCTCCTTTTTGCAAAAAAAAAAAAAAAACCCAGCCTAAGGCCAAGTTGTGTAGGTGGGCTTGTAAAATTCTTTTTTTTAATTGAAGGCCAGCGTATATATTATATATAGATAAAGTTACAATATTGACAAACTTTTTACAGGGAAGTATAACCCAATTAACTCATAAATGAGTGGAGAATGTTTGAAAAAAAAGGAGCAGTTAAACCATGAAATTCAGGTAGCCTTTGAGATGGTTCGTATCTGATACTATTCCAGATTGCATTTAACAGCAGGCTAGAAAGGAGACTTAAGATTCCCTTGCCCCTGACCATAATTGAGAGCACACAAAAAGCACACAAGCAGGATCCTGCCTTGGCCATGTTAAATCTCCCTCTGTTAACTTTAGCTTCGCATGGAAGATTTCTTCTGACATCATAATTCAAGTCGCAGCAACAGTTACAGAAACAAGGTTCTTCATGCCCATACAAATTCGGGGGGCCAAAGACTTTGAGCCATTTCAGGTTGGTGTTGGAATCAATCTTCCTCCATTTGATCTTCCGTAGCAGCACAAAAATGATCCCTGAAAAAAAGGAGAACAGATAAACCGTAAGCTAGAGTGAAGAGGCTGCATTAATCCAGTTAATGTCATAAGTGATCTGTTTGATAACGGCTTCTAGATGGATAATCTCATTATTGAAAATAAACTCGTTGCGCCCTTTCCAAATTCTCCAGAGCAGGATAAAGATCCTCCAGTCATTCGGGTTGTCTGGCAAGAAGAAGTCCAGAGAATTAATAGATAGAACATTGTATCCAAGATAGGCGGAAGCTAGGTCCAGCACCCATTCTGACCAAATGCATTCCCTAAAGAGGTGATTTTCATCTTCTTTGTGTCCCAGACACCTCGGGCAAACATCCGATTCAGCCATATTCATTCTGTATCTCTTGCTGTTTGTTGCCAGGGCCTTATGCCATAGTTGCCACATGAAGGATTTGATCTTGGGGTATATGGGACTGGACCACATGAATTTCAGATTTCTCTTGCATCTATCTGCCCCTGTTTGCCATTTCTCGTGAATGGAAATAGTAAGATCCCTGGTAAGGAACCTATAGGCCATTTTGACTGATAGAATCGTCTTGCCATGGTAATTCCAATTGCACTCGTCAGTGGACCAACTCCCCTGAATCAGGGTGGTACAGATATTATTATAAAGGTTCTCGCATGCCTCTCCCTCATCCGCCAAAATAGATTCTGTAAAGGGGATAATTCCATAATCATTATATAGATCTCTGATAAGAATAACTCCCTTTGTACTCCAAAGCTTGGCCTGATCTGGAAAGTGACAAGCTAAACATAAAGCTGGATTATTAGTAAGAATAGCAGGATTCCAGAAAATAGATTGATCCATAGAAAGACCTTCCTTCCAATCAAAGACACCCCTGACCGAGTTCCAAGCTTTGATCCATTTCTTAATTAGGGCTGGGGTAGATCTTGGAACCGTAAAGGGGAAATAGATGGAGTGGGGGAGAATTAGTTTTAACTGCCTCCATCCAAAGGACCAACATCTCATCAAATAATGCCTAATGATAATGGAAATTGGGTGCCTGATTAAATTATGGGCAGCTTTGAAGAAATACTTAGCAGCCAGAGCTAGACCCTGCTTTTCGATGTTTATGACACCCAGACCTCCATCCATTTTCCTTTTGCAACACTCAGTGATGGCCACAGGGGTCCAACATCTTCTGTTTTGGCCACACGAAATGAACCTGCCAATTATACTCTGTAACTTGTTAGATACCTTTTTAGGGGCTAGGATCACAGAGGATTGGTAGATATGGGATGAGGAAATAACAGCATTTGCAATAATAGCTCTCCCCTGCTTGGAGATATATTTAGAATTAAGATAATCTACCTTTTTTTGGAACTTCTCGATAATTTCATTCCATATATCAGAGGGGCTCCCCTTTAAAGCAAAAGGAATACCAAGAATTTTTGAGGAGTTGGTAGGAAGAATATACTTACAACCTAGGAGATCAGTTGTTTGTTCCCCTTTTACCTGGTCCTTGGACATAACCTTTGACTTAATTGGATTGATTTTGCATCCTGATGCATGACCAAAATTTTCCAGAATCCCCTGAGTATTAATAATCGACTGATGATCCATGGATACAAGGATGAAGGTGTCATCTGCAAAATGCCCATTTAAAATTTGATCCATCCCTTCATCATTGTTAGGAAGGCTTAATCCTTGGATCATGTTAGAATGTTTGGCCTCCTCTAATTTACAATGAAGAGCTTCCATAATTATGAAAAAAAGAAAGGGGGCTAAAGGGCAGCCCTGTTTGACACCCCTTTTCAGGGGGGAAAGAGGGCTACACTCCCCATTAATAAGCACCGAAGATCTCGAATTAGCTAGGATAGCTCTAAAAATAAGAATTACCTCATTGGAGAACCCCATGGCACTGCAACATTTGAACAAGAAATTCCAACTTACAGTATCAAAGGCTTTGATGATATCCAGCTTGAGCAAAGCAATATCCTGATTGAGTCTTTTGCCCAATTGAGGCCCAAGATAGATGTGACCACATTGTCAAGGATAAACCTATCCTTTAAGTAAGCTGCCTGGGAAGAGTTGATAATTCTGTCAAGCACAGGCTTGAGCCTTCTGGCAATGGTTCCCGAGATCAGCTTGTAGACCACATTAGATAAGGAGATAGGTCTATAGTCTGAGAAGGATGCTGGCATGTCCACCTTAGGAATAAGAGCTATAAGACTAGTGTTGATCCTGGCATCCAAACACTTTTTGTCTCTGAATTCATTGGCTAGACTTGTAATGCTATCACCCAGAATAGGCCATGTTTTAAGGAAGAATTCTACAGGGAGCCCGTCCGGCCCTGGGGTCTTACCCTTATCCATATCACGGGCTGTGCCAAGGAGTTCATCATTGGTGAAGGGCCTGTCTAAGGAGGCATTTTCTTCTGCCATAACTCTAGGTTGTATATTAATAAATTCATCCATACTATTCCCTGGGCAATCTAAATTAGTTCCCATAATATTAGTAAAGTGCTGTGATGCTGCCCTTTTGATTTGGTCCTCCTCCAAAATAAAATCATCACCAACCTTAATTTCAAAAATATGGTTCCTCTTCATTTTACCTTTTGCCTTGGCAAAGAAAAATTTTGAGCTACCCCTTTCATCATCCTTAATTTCCCGAATTTTGGCTTTAAGCCTCCACCCCTGGGCTATTCTGATCCCTTCCTTTTCAATCTCAGCCCTGATGTTATCTTTGAGTGATTCTTGAGCTTGGGGCAGGGATTCCCTTAGGTTCTGGAGAGTTGCCATTTTCTGCCTGTGAATTTCTCTGCCCCATACCTTAAGCCAATTCTTGATTGCCTTGGAGACTGTTATCCACCAAAACATCCATCCATAGGAGCCATTAGGTTTTGGATACCTGGAAATGACCTGCTGAAGCCTATCCATAAATTCCTCATGATCCAGCAGACTAGTGTTCAGCTTGAAATAAGTCTTCTTTTTTTTAATCATATTCTTGTCAGAGATAATCAATTGCTTCCAAGTTACCAACCCTATTGCTGTAGTTCCAGAGATTTTCTGACAAATAAAACCTGTCATGAAGACAAAGAGTAGGGTCAATTCTTCTATCAGTCCAGCTATAAGAATTGGGCTTTGTCCTGGCTAGCATCAGGTTATGGCTGCTGATGAGATTCCTCCAACCATTCTTCTCTTGAGCTCCCAAAGGTCTAAAGTTCTTGTTCTTCATAAACTCGTTAGTAACCATGTTCAAGTCACCACCTAAAATACACTCCTCAAAATCCAGGTTATCTAAGCTATTTTTAACCAAATTCCAAACACCTACTCTATCACTAGGATTATTGTAAGCATAAATATTGACTAGGGCTACCTTAGTTTTAAAAAGCTCACAAAGCATAATTTGCCATCTACCATTTCTATCATTAACCATATAAACCTCCGAAATATTGAGGCTGCTCCTCCAGATAATTGCAATTCCTGCAGAAAAGTCATTAGCAGGAATAAACCAAAGATCATAACCAGGGGGGAGAGATTTTCCAATCATGATCTTGTGGTTATCATCATGAATCTGGTGCTCCTGGATAAATAAGATATCAGGGTTAAGGGAGGATATACAAACCTTCAGTCTGTCTCTTTTAATGCAGTTATTGATCCCCTGGAGATTCCAGGTAATGCAGTTAATTTTACTATCCATTAATATCTATACTTCCCTACCACTTGTCCTGCCTGGATAGTGGATTTCATTGGACTGGCTCTGCTGGGGCCTTGATAGAACTTCTTCCTTCCTCTTCCCTTCTTTTTATCAATCAGCTTCCATCCCTCTTCCTCCTTGTCTATCATTTCCTCAATCTTCTGATCTATCTTGGTAGTGTCCCCCCCTCCCCCCCCCTGGGGAAAATCGGGAAACTTGGGCATAGACAGGACAATATCTCCAGTGTCGATATTAACAGAAAATTTGATGTTTTGGATAGTTACCATCATATCTTTGTTAATGTTAATCTTCATCTGATGGGTCTGCTTCTGGGCACTATTGGAATTGGAAGCAGCATCCCTGGTTAAATTTATAGTTCCGTCAGGATCCGGATTTTGCATTGTGGATCCTTTCATAGTGTTGTCTTCATATGTCTTTTTAGGAATCCACATCTGTTTGATCTCTTCCTGATGCATAGGAAATTGCCCTTTAAGATATGAGTTAGGACCGGCATTTTAGAATAAGTAACTTTAAGATCCAGGAAATCATTGGTCCTGACCCTGGTCTTAAGATTCCTGTGCCAATTCGAAAGAATGGGCTTGGATATGCACACTGAGGGGAAATTGGTCTGTGGCAGGCTGATTTCAAGGACCTCACCTAAACAGTTAGATATGGCCATCAAATGAGCGCGAGTCCAGTAGGCCGGGGGGAGGTTAGGAAAATTAACCCAAGTAGAGGTGCAAATGCGGTCCTCCATCCCCGGAATAAAATCAGCAGTCCATCTCATGATATAAAAGGGGGAGTTAGAGATGTAATCAAGCTTCCTTCTAAGAATAGAATGGACGCATGCTTCATCCCTGCACACCACCTGGAATGTTTTGCTGTCAAGCTTAAGAATCGAAAGGATAGGGGTGTGCTGATTCTTTGTAATCCAAATCTTGATTTCATTCTGTGAAGGACATTTAATAGGGAAGTGAAGCAGAATAGCCTTTCTGGAAAAGGTTTCCATAGCAGAGGAATCCTGAACCTCAACAAGATCTATGAAATCCCCGTTACCCTCCTTAGTATCTTTGGAATTAGAAGGCTCGGAAGAATTGATAGTAACACCTTTCAACAGAACATTTTTATAAGAGAGATTAGAATTCGCACCTTTGGCTTTGTCCCCTTTACCCATGATCGGAATTGCATTGCTTATCTTGTCCTCCCCGATCTTCGTTTTCACCATATTAAGCCCCGAGAGTTTGACATCCTGGCAGTTTTCGCAATCACAAGAGTCAACTTCCACTGGATTGAAGAATCCATTAATGTCCTTGATACTACATTTCTTGGCATTCTTCTTAAGTCTCATTTGGTACACTTCCAAAGACGTCGCAATAACCTTCGGAATTTCCTCATTTTTTAAGGTTGCCTTGAACTCTCTCCTGTGCCTCTCAATTACATTATCTTCGGCATCTTCCCACCTTCTGATTAGCTTAATACTTGCATTGGTTGTCTCCCTCAGTCCGTCCCATCGAATAACAAAATTTTTAACTTTAGCCAGCATTTCATCCATGGAGGCTCGGAAGATGCTATTCTTAAGGCTACAGCAGTCAGCCTCTGTATGTCCTTGTTTTACCATTATGAGTTTATACAGTGCTGTATCCATTTCCTGTGCAAAGCCCAACATATTCCATATCCAATCTCTGTCACCAGCCCTACCTTCCCGGTAATCTTTATCAATCATTCCCATTTTTTCTTTGCATGCCGTAATAGCGACCTCTTCTTGAATCCCCATGCAGACCGCCGCAGCTTTCTGCTGATCCCTGATAATCTCAAGCCGGGTATAGATTTCTTTGAGCACTTTCCACCCCTGATCCCTTCTGTCTTCAAGCCAAAAGATTTGGGTCCATTCTTCATCTTCAATGCTAGTGTTCAGCCCAGAAGTTCCAGCCCCACTATTCTTGGTATTCTTGGTCTTCACCATCTTAGGATTACAGAGACAAAAGGAGGCTGAGCGAAGGGAGCCAGAATGACCAAACAGTTACACATAGAATGGAAAGGTCGCTCTTCCCACTGGCCTCAGAGGATAACTGAAACTCCCTTTCTTTGAAAAAGGTAAATCGGGAGAAGATAAACCGTACGCTACTGCAGAAAGAATCTAAAGACCCTAATTATCCCACCCCTGTAGGGGATCTAGACTGGCACAAAAACCTATGAACGTCGAAAAGAAACCTAGTTGGCAGCAAGAAATCTCCAAACTACAACTTCAATTTCACTAATGAATTGGGCCGGCTGCAGATCAAAGAACGTTGCCCAGTAGTAAACTGGCTCCACGCCAAAATCGATGGGAGCACTCACTGTGAACAGGTTTCTTTCAAATCTTCCCCCAAGAAATGGCTGCGAGTTGTGGGCCGCAATTCTCAAAGATCCTGGCCTGTCAAAGCAAAGAATACACAGATAGAAGAAATTGAAACCGATTCTGCAAAAACCAACTCTAGAATTAGAGACTTCAACTAATCTAATGAGGTTTCCCACTAAATCGATGGAACCCTGAACTTCTTCAGGGACCTGAGTGATCCCCAGACCCTGGAGAACAGCTTCAAGCAAAGCCTCATCCATCGGGCCTGGGGAGTCCTCCCAGGATCGGGTTGGTGTATCTTCTTGAGCGCCTAACGTTCATCTCTCCCGTGGGCTTGTAAAATTCAAGCTTACAATATTACAGTCAAAGTAGTGAACTTAGTTGAAAATCCCAATTCTTATTTGCCTTATGCTTTGTTTGAACACGAGGATCAAGAAGGATTAAATGATATTCATTGTGTTACTAACTTGATTGCTTTTCATGCAAAAGACTTGGACTGGCAATTTGATATCAGAAATTATCTTGAAAACAATGAGTTGCCAAAAGATTTGAGTAGCATCCAGGAAAGAAGATTCAAGGAGAAATGCAAAAAGTTCAGACTGATTGGAGAAATATTGTGCAAAGTTGACAAAGAGGGAGTGTTGCTGAGATGTATGGATCCTGAAGAAGCCAAAATGATCATTGAGGCGTGTCATAAAGGCATTTGTGGTGGCCACTTTGTTGCTGATACAACTGCAAAAAAGATTTTGTCTGCAAGGTGAGGGCAGCCTGCCTGCAAAAGAGAATGGGCAGTGTACATGGAGGCGCAACAATTATTCTAGACCAATGGCCTTCCAATCCTTGGATTGGCTATGTCTAGATAATTTTAGAAGCACAAAATTACCACTAGCATTAGCATTATCTTCTTCTTAGTAGTCTTTTAATATTTGATTATTGTGTTTGGTGATGGGGCCTAGTCTCCAAGTTTTAGATGGGATGTTGCCCTTGCATTTGCCATCCCATAACCCATTGGGTTCCCATGGACGTAAAAATTCTTCCTATCTTATCTTATCTTATCTTATCTTATCTTATCTTATCTTATCTTATCTTATCTTATCTTATCTTTAAGGATTGCTATGATGTTATAAAGTGTTGTCATAAAAGCCAAATCTTTGGTAAAAGGACATTGCAACCAGCCCCTCTCACTGCTATAACTTCTCCAGGGCCATTTCAAACATGGGGTTGATTTTATAGGTCCAATAGATCCACCCTCCTCGGCTCAACATCAATTTATACTGGTAGCCACAGATTACTTTATCAAATGGGCTGAAGCTGTTCCTCTTAGAAAAGCAAATGCCTACACCACATCAAGATTTCTTCATGAGAACATCTGTGCTCGATTTGGAATCCCTTTTAAAATTATCTCTGATAGGGGAAGTCAGTTCATGAGCCAAACTATTGCCTTATTGCTAGCCACTCTAAAAGTCAAACACACCAAAAGCTCAGCATACTATCCACAAGGTAATGGTCAAGCTGAGTCAACCAACAAGGTATTGAAGTCAATTCTGAAGAATACCATTAGCATTTCCAAAAGAGATTGGCATTTAAAGCTTCATGATGCATTATGGGCATACAGGACTACCATTAAAGCTTCCATCAAACACACACCTTTCAGTCTGGTCTATGGCATAGAATCTGTGGTGCCAATTGAGCTTGAACTTCCATCACTCAGATTCGCATATAAAATAAATTTAGAAATGGATGATGCACGAAGAGAAAGATGTGTAAGATTGATGCAGCTAGAAAACACAGATATGAAGCTGAGAATGGAAAGATTCCTATTGGCTGAGAGATGTACTTGATGGCAGAGAATTGATAAATCCTATCAACATCCTGCACTTGAAGAGGTACTGGCAACAACACGTTGCTTTAAGTTTGTTTAGCTAAAATTTCATTTAGAATTTGTAGGTAGGATAGTTTAGTTTGCTTTTGATTGACTGAGATTGCAAAAACTAAAAAAGAAAAAGAAGAAAAAGACAAAAAACAATGCAGGAGTATTTAGTAAATAATATGTGTTTTCAAATTCAAGTGGCTGTTTAGATTAAGCTTTTGAATGCGAGGTTTCCACCACTAATGCAAGAATAGTGAGATTTGTGCAGGTGTCAACTTATTCAAAGTTCAAAACAAATATTCTTTGTGCTCAAGTCCTGAGTTCCATGCAGGTGCATCTGAATTTGCAGTCATACATCTCATATTCATACACCACTCTCCATCTCTATAGTTGCTGCCATTCCCTCCATAACAACAGCTCATCATGCTAATAAATCAGTTGTCACATGTAGGTGTATCTTAAGGCATTCATTCCACACTAATCTATACAAGAGTTGCCCCTAATTCACATGAGACACTTTAGATCACTATTGTTCCACTAAATCCACTAGGCTGTTGTCACATCTCCATTCAGCAACTCCTTTTCTCTACTAATGATCATACTTGTCATGCAAAGTTCACTTGCAGTTCCCATTCATGATCATATTTCATACCATCCTAAATATCTGCCATCACCATCTTCTTTCAATCCATTGTAGGTTCATTAGGCTGCCAAACATACCTCCATATTGACAGCTTGCTGGAATTCTACTTTGTCATTGGCAAAAGACAAGAGGCTGGGGAACCAGCCTGTTCTTTTTGTTTGGCATGATGCTGCCATGCTATGGCAGCATAGAAGAGCAAGACACAATGTGATTCACTCATGCTTACACTTGGATTTGAACACAGATACACAAGCACAATTCATATGAAGAGAATGCATCTTTGCACATTATGAAGTGGAAACTTGAAGACCAAGGTGAGGACATTCATGAAAGATCACACAAGCATGCTAATGAAGGTGATTCAAGCAAGACAACTTTGAAGATTTGAAGACCCCTTGAAGTGTTCTTGGTATGTGATGTTTCCATTTGAGTTCTTGGCATAACTATGTCCTATGATATCCATCTCAAGCCTCCCATATCCTTTGCCATGAAAACATGCCCATGTGACCCCAAGTTCCATGCCTAGCTTTCATTTTCTAAAGCAAATTGGCCTAGGAATTTTTTTCTAGTCAAAACTTCTCTTTCATATGTCATTCACACTACACACACCCATCATACCATCACCATCTTGTAAAAAGCAAAATTTCCACTTGATCCGGCCATACCCATGGTCTAGGGTCAAATTCTCTCTCTAGAAGTCAAATGGTGAGAGAAAGTGCCAAATTCCTAAGGGAAGCAACAAAAGTCAAAGATTTGCCTAAATAATGCAATTAATACGCATTAGCATTGAATTGACCCATGTCATCACTTCAAAATGGCCAAGTCATCATACACATCATCTTCGTTGCCATGTCACATCACACACATGTCACCCCATTGAAAATTCCATTCTTTTCAAAGATTCTTCAAAATAATTTTTTTAAGATCATAAGGGTGACAAGTTATCTTGCCACATCATCACCAACACTTCCACATCATCATCCATGTGTGACACTTATCGCCTCCACCTCATCACATGTTTTGACTAGAAAAAATGTTCCTTGCCAAGTTGTTTGACACCTCATCACCCCACTTCATCTTGCCAATACTCATCTTGCCTACTTGCCACCTCATTATTTCCACACCCTTTTGAAGCAAAAAATGAAGAGTCTAGTTTTGCAAAAAAGATTCCACCACCATGGAAAGCATAAAAAAATATTCATTTTGCAAAAAAAAAAAAAGGCCTAGATTCCCCGTCCAATCACCCCCCCTCCCCCCGCCACGTGGTATACCCGGGCGTGTGGGGCGGTGGAGATACCGAGTCCCATTTGGATATAACACGTTATTATTAATATAATATATTGCATCTATTATTTCTTATATACCTTGGTCGTCCTTCTTGAAATTGGCCTGTGGGATATATCGTGCTTTCTTTCAAGAACCCTAATCCTCTGCTATGCCAAGATCCGGCAAAATTCACCCAAATCAACTGCCTAATCATGACCTAGACACTTTGGATTGGCTTGCATTGCACCAAGAACCCATCAATTGAACTAAAAAACAAAGATTTGGGCCTGGATCTGCCAAGAACAGGCCGGAACAGAGGATTTCAAAAAGAAGAAAAATGCTCAGAGATTTTTCGAGGGCTGAGAGGTAGAAAACTGATCGAGGTTCTTTGAAGAAAGGCCAGATTTGATGGTTTATGCTTGAATTTGCCTTCCAGATGTGTTGATGTTTGGGGTTCTTGGCATCACCTTGCAGCAGCAGTCCATGACTGCCGGATGCCACAAGGCTGCCACAAATGCTCATGGATCAACAAAAGAAGATGGGAAAGAACTCCAAGAACAAGAACAAAGCAAAGAATGAACAAAACAGAATCATATTGATGCTCCAAAAGGAGGTGCTCCAAAACGTGAGCAAAAACCTAAACAATGAGAGGAAATGCTCTCTCTATATAGTAGAGCAAAACCCTAACCCTAACTTACATCTCACCTACCACAGATCTAGGCTAAATCTGGGCCATAGATCGTGGGGTCCAATATGACAAAGACATGTGGCCTATGCCACCTACCACATATGTGGGCTAAATCTGGGCCCTAGATCAAGTGGTCCAATGTGATAAATACATGTGGCCTATGCCACTCATACATATGTTTAGCCCAAAGGGCTAACACTCCCCCCCACCACACCAAACTATGTAGAACCTTTATAACATCAGGTTAAATATTTACAACAGTGTCCAAAGTGAAGGGAAGGAATGATAATGTCGCCGAAAATTCTTGACCCAAAAATGCCAATGTCGATGAAGTACCAAAATTATGAGAGGTTGAGAAGGCTGTCGCCACTTCTCTTGAGCTTGCCACGAGCTCCTCGAAATCCATAGAAGTCGAATCTAATGTTGAGAAGGCTGTCACCACTTCTCATAGAGCTTGCCACGAGCTCCTTGAAATCCATAGAAGTCGAATTTAATGTTGAGAAGGCTGTCACCACTTCTCATAGAGCTTGCCACTTAGCTCCGAATACATGCGCCAATCAAAGTGTCTTATAATGAGTTGAACAAAAATGAAAAAGCAAAAATTGTTGAAGGGGCGGAAGGCCTTAAGTCATCTTCACGCCATTTTTGAACTTGAAAAGTTGACAAGGAGTTGAACTTGAAAGAGTTGAAACATAAGTGATTGAGGGGGCGGATGGCCCTAAGTCGTCTTCCGCCATTTGAACTTGAAAGAGTTTGAGCAGATAGTTGAACTTGAAGGAGTTGAAATTGAAGGGGCGGAAGGCCATAAGTCATCTTCACGCCATGGGTGAACTTGAAAGAGGCTCGACCGCCATGGATTATGGACGGCCAAAATGGATTGAAAAAGGTTGTCTCTCAAACGCCCTGCAGTTGGGTCGATGAGGTAAGCTTGAATGTTGAGGAAAGATTGCTGAAAAAAGGCCTACACACGCCATAGGGTCGTGTGAGGTTTGTTGGTACAAGGGTGCAAAGAAGATCTCCAAGAATGCGACAAAAGATGAGGCGTCCCCCAAAATGTGCCAAAAATATGCTCAAGATACTTCTTGCGTCAAAAGTTGATTGAAAGTTGTGCTTGAAATCACGCCTTGGGGGGCCGTGACAGATTGTTGAACTCACGCCGTTGGGCCGTGATGTTTGAAGTCATAGTTGCATGAAATTTTACCTCCAAAGGCATAATAGTAGGACTAGATATTCTGGTATGTGAAAAAATGGCTTCAACATTAGAAGGGGTGAAAAATACCAAAAATGTGGGCCATGTGGAATATTCAAGTGTCCATGTCGAATTCTTCTAGGAAAAAATCATAAAGGATGTCGTTAAAATAAAGCATGACAATATGTGGACATTAAAGAAATGTGCCACGCCAAGGGATGGGCCGTGGGGTTTGATGGCATGAGGGCCGTGAGGTATCTGATGTTGAGGCCACGCCGTGGGGCCGTGGTTCACGCAGAGGCCACGCCCGTGAGGTCTTTGATGTTGAGGCCACGCCGTGGGGGCCGTGGTTCGCGCTGTGAAGATATTGCAGACTCGAAGCCACGCCGTGATGGCCGTGGGCTTCTACGAAGGTTTTGCAGAGGCACGCCTGGTAAGGTTTTGTAGATTGAAGCCACGCCGTGATGGCCGTGGGGCTCTTGATGCTCTGACGGAAGAGATTGATGTTATGACGGGAAGAGGTTCTGATGGCAGAGAGGCCACACCGTGATGGGCCGTGGGGTGCAAAGCTATGTCGTGAACTGTTATGGCCTTGAAGCTTGTTGCCGTGAGAGTTGCCGTGAGACTTTTGTGAAGCCACAACAAGGCCGTGGGTCGCTGAAGGTCTGGAGGGATGGGCCACGTCGTGGGGTCTGTGACGCTGTGAGCTGTGATTGAAGAGATTGACCACCATTAGGGTTTTTTTGAGATTAAAAAAGGGCCTTCAAAACATGCCAACTAAGCCAAATGAAGATAATGAACTACCAATCAGAAATCAGAGCCTGACGGGTCCAGTCAGCAAAACTAACTCACCGGATCACATTTTCTAGCATAACTGTTGATAGAAAAGTCCAAATGAGCTCTCGTTTAGTGCAATAGATAGATATCGTTGAGATCTTTCCAACCTTAGGTGCTTTGCACATATTTTAACCACTTATGATTGTCAAAACACCAAAAAATATGGTTTTTATCATTTTTTACTATTCTACAGGGCTAAAAGATATGCAAACCACCCAAGGTTGGAAAGATCTCAATGAGATCTATCTATTGCACCAAACAAGAGCTCATTTGGACTTTTCTATCAACACTTATACTAGAAAATGTGATCCAGTGAGTTAGTTATAACTGTTTTGCTGACTGGATTACCAGTTCTGTTTTCTGATTGGTAGTTCATATAGCTTAGTTAGCAATTCTTAGAAGGCCCTTTTATGATCTCAAAAAATCCCTAATGGCCGTGACAGGCCGTGAAGGCAAAGAAAGCCGTGGAAATGAAGCTAAATTTTGGTGGTTCCATAGCAAGATTTGTAAATATATTTCGTACCTTGAGGGAGGGGCGCTTTAGAGTGTTGCTTCAAAATTTGGAGTCTGTGAGCTGTGGATAATGGAGCTCTATTCAATTTAGCGGGCTGTAGCTGCGGAAAAACTCAGAAAACTCTGGTGCTTGCTCTGTT
Source organism: Isoetes taiwanensis (assembly GCA_021234155.1). Classification (NCBI taxonomy): domain Eukaryota; kingdom Viridiplantae; phylum Streptophyta; class Lycopodiopsida; order Isoetales; family Isoetaceae; genus Isoetes; species Isoetes taiwanensis. The sequence goes on along the minus strand of JAJEKV010000057.1, from coordinate 9,224,719 downwards.
TGTACTGAACGAACTGATGCTTGCTTGAAAACCTGTGGTCACAGAGCTGGGCGTCACACTTCTCATACCGTGAAGGTTCTGAGGACTGGAAGCCACGCCCTGATGGCTGTGAATTTGTGTTGACGCAGACAAAAAGCCTTGAAGTTGAAAGATGTCTGGGCCAAATGCTCTGTTTGCTAGCCATGTCTCAATAGCCCGTAAAGATTTTTTTTTGTGCTTGCTGGACCCAGGCGGTGGAAAGCCATAGGCTATGAAGATTGAAATGTGGCCACGCCATTGTTGGGCCGTGATGAAGAGGGCAGAAACAAAGCCGCAAATTGCAAGGTTTGTAGGGATTCGGTGCTTGCCAAGCGTAAAATATGGGTGGTTGCAAAAAGAGGCTTGAATGGATGCAGAGAAATTGTGCAGATGATTCGCTCCAAGGTCATGCAGCTGTGGAGCCTGAGAAATATCTGTGGCTGATTTATGGTCACAAAAATAGGATGATAGACTATGTGTCGCCGCTGGTGCTTGTCGTAGGCCGCTTCAGAACTGCGTGCAAATGTTGCTGAATAATAAATCGATGGGGCTGTTTAGGAAGATGGTAGCTAGCTGGATCTCATGGAACTGCAAATGATATGGCCCCAGAAGATTGGATGCAGAAGATTGAGATCTGGATGCAAAGAATTTTGTTTGGTGCTTGTTTGCCAAGGCAAAACCATGCCACTAAGGTAAGACCATGTTCCTGTGGAAGGATGCAGATTATTTGACTGAAACTTTGCCTGTGTTGTGCCATAAGATGGCTTATTTGTTCTCCAAGAATAGCCAAATGTGTTGAATCATTGATGAGGAAAGGAAGATCCCTGCAGTCGATTTGAACAAAAAGGATGAAGTGCCCCTGTGTTATACCTGCTGTGTGCATAAAGCTCGAAAGCAGAGCATGAAATCAGAGTGTTGAATCACGATAGGCAGCTGCATGTTGCATCAAGACGGTGCCCTTGTTTTGCTGCAGTTCAGATAAAGTTGTGGCAGGCTGTGTGCAGGCCTTAAAACTCCAAGAAGACTTGGATATGGTCTTGGATATCAATGAGTTGTGACTCACCCAGATGCTGAGCAACTGCAAAGAATAATTGTTTGTCTTCCAAACACTGGATGCCGCAGGGCAGGACTGGAATCTGTTCTTGTGGCTTGCTTGATGAAGCAAGGGCATACAAGCGCCCGTGATGTGGATTTGGTCTGAGGAAAAGCCCTATGTATCAATGAAAGGGCAAGAATAGCCCTGATCTCGATTTGAAATACAGGCCCATGTGCTTAAGCTGGCTTGAAGAACAGAGCTTGGCAATGATGCAGGTCTGGAACCAAAAAGAAAGGGGCTTTCAATAGACTCTGCCCAGAACAGAGCCCAAGCCCACAATTAATGCTGCGAAAATATTTGGAAGAGCCGTTGGGCCTCTTCTAGTGTTTCTTACTTGGCCAAGAAATGGAATTTTGGTACCCAAAAAGAAACGTAATGCCGCTTAGCAGAAAAGAAAGTATCAGTAGATAGATAAAATCTCATAGTTGAAGAACGTAAATGTGGACAAATAAGAATGATCTGGCCAAAAACCAGTTTTGCCCCTTTCTGCAGTGGGCAAATACCAGAGATAGAATCTGAGGAAGTGTCTATCGTAGAACCATTTTTTTTTCATAATAACTTTTGGAGATGCTTGAAATAAAAACAACAAATTGATCATGAGCGAAAGAGACCCCGGCATGAGGCGCCAGTGTTGATGTTTGGGGTTCTTGGCATCACCTTGCAGCAGCAGTCCATGACTGCCGGATGGCACAAGGCTGCCACAAATGCTCATGGATCAACAAAAGAAGATGGGAAAGAACTCCAAGAACAAGAACAAAGCAAAGAATGAACAAAACAGAATCATATTGATGCTCCAAAAGGAGGTGCTCCAAAACGTGAGCAAAAACCTAAACGATGAGAGGAAATGCTCTCTCTATATAGTAGAGCAAAACCCTAACCCTAACTTACATCTCACCTACCACAGATCTAGGCTAAATCTGGGCCATAGATCGTGGGGTCCAATATGACAAAGACATGTGGCCTATGCCACCTACCACATATGTGGGCTAAATCTGGGCCCTAGATCAAGTGGTCCAATGTGATAAATACATGTGGCCTATGCCACTCATACATATGTTTAGCCCAAAGGGCTAACAAGATGCTAGATGATGCATGAATTATTGATATTTTATGACCTGACTGAATGTTTGACTTGATCCTGTGCCCAAGACATCGAGCTTGGGATTATTTTTGTTTGTTGTGTGATTCTCCTTGGGAAAACAATTGTGAATGATTACTTTTGGCATTGTGTTGTGCATCTTAAAAATTTGTGACAGTGATTCTCTGCACTTAGGCACAAGAGGCATTACAGAAATACTTGCATATAAGCATATACAGAGTAGGTGAATGATGACTAAAATGCATATCCCCTTAGAGTCAGACTTCAACATGACATTATGCTGAAGTTCACATAGTACATATTGAAGAAAGAATTAATTTTCCACGTTACAACAACATAGGAATGCTGTACTTAAATTTTACCTCTAATTTCAGCCATAACAATAATGCACCTGTGTAAAGAAAATTGAAATATCCCATCAACATCTGTCAATTTACCATAACAATCAATCATGGCATTATATGAAACCATCCCGTTGAGGCATGTAGCATATCATGAAAAAGTTACATCTGCAAAGTTGTTCCTTCAGTGCCGACTCTTGACAGATAGTACAAAGAAGTGCAGCCATTTTCTATAGAGACGACGTGTATTGCAGAGGCAAATGCTCACACAACTGACTCTACATGCACAAAGCAATAAACTAATGTAGGCCTACATGCAAATAAATTGGAAAAATGACAGAAAAAAGAAATGAAGAGAGCTGAACTAATAATAGATAGTATTTTAACGTCACGCCACTAGGCAGCATCCAACTGGACATATGAATAATAATGACATCCAACTGACATCCAACTGCAATAATCTAACTTATACATCTACTTACGTAAATGCAGCTTTCGACATCCTTTTGCTTTGATATACAACAATGATTTGCCCACGACTGCTCCAAAAGTTCCACTGTTTCTACTTTAAGTCAAGCTACTTTAAGTCTAGCTTCAGGGTACCTAAATTAGAATCATCAGAAAAAGGATAAGAATCATTTACAGCAGAAACATAAAAGATTATCCTTGAAAATCTTAGCCCACTCTTTACCCTGTTTAATAATGCAATATGAAGAGAAGATAATCTCAGAAGAAAAATAGATGCCATTGTTTATCCACAGGGAAAAAGACATGCAACAAACAAAGTTGCCTCTTACAATATAATTGCATGTTCCCTAGCGCCATCCCTGTTTATGGCTCATGCATCAAGGTGCAACACTTCCAACATGACATCATGCTGAAGTTCACCTTGTACAGATTGAAGGAAGAATTAATTTTCCACGTTACAGCAACATAGAAATACTGCACTTAAATCTTACCTCTAATTCTAGCCATGACAATAGTGCACCTGTGTAAAGAGAATTGAATTATCCCATTAACATCTGCCATTTTCCCCAATTTCCGACTCAATAGGTGGAACTCCCATGACTGCTCCAAAAGTTGCGCTGTTTCTACTTTAAGTCAAGCTAGTTTAAGTCTAGCTTCAGGGTACCTAAATTAGAATCGTCAAAAAAAGATAAGAATCATTTACAACAAAAACATAAGAGATTATTCTTGGAAAGCTTAGTCCACCCTTTACCCTGTTTAATAATGCAATATGAAGAGAAGAGAATATAAGAAGAAAAATAGGCGCCATTGCTTATCCACGGGGAAAAATGCATACAACAAACAGAGCCACAGAGTTGCTTGAATAACATGAATAACTTATCATACAACTTGCCATGCAAATTGCAGCTGCTTACCATATAAATACAGAAGATGCTTGCTGGAGCAGAGCAAATCAAAAGTAGGATCTCTACTGCATGAAATATGCAAAGAACGCATGAAAATCTATGATCAAGCAATATTTTATCTAAGCGATGGCCCAATCATCGCTCAGATATCACATAATAATATTATATGACAACAATCTCATAATGTGCAACTTAAAGAAGACAAAACTCTAAATTGTTGAGTTTTAAGTAAGAACTATACTAAGGGATTCACACTCAGAGGATCTAACCGAGATTCTGTTCTACCAATATATGCCAATATAATTTACTTAGGGCCTCCAAGGCCAACAAAAAAACCTTAGAACCTGATTATCTAGGCCTGAAATCTTGAGACTTTCAATTTTCTTGTGGCTCACCTGGATACTATAGGGTATACAAACATCTCCATAGCCAAGTTTTGAAGCTGCAAAATTTGACTTCCATAGATCACGAGGGAAACTCTTGTGATCGCCACTGAGAGGAGGCTTGAAATCAGAAATCTGCAATCATCGAGGAAGGCTGCATGAGACTGGCAAAACGAAATCGAATAGATACCGAACCCAAAACCCCTGCTCAAAATCATACCTAAAATTGCCCTGTTTGCAATGCGCCTCCACGGTGAATAATTAGGGCAAAAATTATTTTCCACCTAGGAATCTAACTAACTCGAAAAAGGAATGAAACTCTAAAACCATAATTTTTTTTTTTGATTTTTAGATAATCGGAATTTTTTTCCGGTGACTAAACCCTTCAAAATCTTAGGAAATGTGACCAAGAAAAATTCCAAAAACCTTTTTAGCCAAACCGGAAAATCCCAAATCAAAAGAGTTGATATATATGCCAAATGGCAACTGAATTCTCGTAATTATTATTAAGTATACCTTCCTAGGTCGTTTAAATTCCATTGATTCAATGGGATCACAGATATGAGTATGGATCCAAATTACGGATACACTCCCACTCTTTATTCCAAACCTTCAACACTTCTACACGATTACTTATGTATTAATGGAGAGAAACTTTGCTAGTTCAGCTTGCTATGCATATGTCGTACTACAGTTGCTGCATACCGACTCATGCCTCACCATATCTATATGTAAACCGTTTGTGCCTGTCAATATACCTTCCTAGAAGTAGACGTATGATTGCCACCGATGATCTATATTATTGTTTGACCTTGTTTCCTACAGTTTTATAACTCAACCACTTAAATTAATCTCGCACTTTTATTTATACGAGTATAAGTCAGCCAATTCAATCCAAAATAAAATCCTACATCTTCCACTGTATTTAAGGTCATTACGCAACCCATGTGTCAAAGTATTTGTATATCGAATATATGCCCTGCGACCATTGGCCTCATGCCTTTTAATGTTCCATTCCATATTCGTCTCACCGTATAGAGTCACCGCCAGCAACACTAAGAGACCAATGAGGACGCTGACCCGAGTTCAGAAAGAATGGAGTCTGGCCAATGGAAGCATGTACTGAGTTGTTATAGGCAAACTCATCTAATGGAAGATAATCGACCTAATCATCCTGCTGATAACTGATAAAGCACCTCAAATATTGCTCCAGAGTCTGAATAGTGCACTTTGCTTGTCCATTACTTTCTGGATGATAACCGGATCTCAATGCTATGCAGTAACTCCAAAAGCCGCTTCCAAAACTCTGCGACGAACTAAGGTCCCCGATCATTGACAATAGTCTCTGGCAATCCACGAAGTCTGACTACTTCACGAAGAAGAAGATCAGTTGTTTCCTCACTGGTGATGGTGACATTGCAGGGAATGAAATGAGCCATATTAAAGAAACGATCAACAATAACCATGATGACATCATAACCCCGAGAGAGTGGCAGCTCTAGAATAAAGTCTATAGAAATACTCTTCCAGTGTCCATCTGGAACCAGCAGTGGCTGAAGAAAACTATGAGGGAGATGTCTTCGAACCTTTGCTCGACATCAGATATCACAGAAACGAATAAAAACTTCAACAGAGTGACGAGGTCCAGGCCACCAATACTCTCGATTACTAAGTTCAAGTCTTGGATACTCCAAAGTGTTCGGCCATAGGTGAGTCATGGCAAGCCTGGAGAACCCGAAGTCTAGAAGTAACATCTGGCACATACAGAAGCTCATCACAGAACAAGAGTCCATCTTGAATCTCAGAACGATCACAGTCCAATTGCATTTGTTGAGAAGATGATGCAGTGCCAGGATGTGAGAATACATCTTGAGCCAATGGAAGCTGGAACCGATCAGGTCCTAGAATAACCTATGACTGCTGATCAAATGCAAGATCACCTATGTGACGTCCCCTACTCATATACGGTGCACCACCGTATACAAACAGGAGTTCATCCCCCATACCAGCTCCATGCTAATATAGGGCCCTCCACGTAACACTGCAACCATGGAATGTTCCAGTGGAAAGAATGAAGGGGTCATTTACCATGTCTCCCTCAGGGCCTACCTAGCTGCGGAAGCGCAATATATACACGTCAGTAGTACATACATCAATAACATATGACCACCACGAAGGGTGGCTCACCACATAATCTGCATAGACAAAGATCAGTACATCACATAAGGGAGTTCTACCCGTGACGGACTTCCGTGGTTGGACCGACAAGCTTGGTCTCCGTGAGGTCAAGCGCATGTGTGCAATAACAAAGGGGAGTTGGCTGGCAAGAGAACATGGCAGTTGGGTAGTCCGCTCCATCCGCCCCTCCTGTGCACACTTCGCAGAGTAGGTTGATAAGTCTTGGGACTGGACTATAGCCCGCCGGAGGCATAGCCAAAGGGGCTATTCCTAGGTTGCATCTCCCCAGTTCCGATGGGGCAGGTAGGGATTGCTCCCACCAGAAACTAGCATGCTGACTCAAGGCGACTAGAGGGCCACTGCCCTTACTCGACTGAACTCCATGGAAGGTGTACACCACCCCAAGAGTGTCGAACCCATGCAACAGCCCGCACGCAGTGGGTAAGCAGCATTAGATCTAGTGCACCGGGTCCCCGAGTAGGCCTTTACTACCGTGAGGGACAGGTTAAGTGAATCGGACATGAGCTTCCTTGTAAGCCAGTCTGGTCCCGCCACCCACAACCAGGTTTGGTTCTTATGCACAGGACGAATTTACAGTGTGCTAAAGAGGCTAGCTAGGAGCATCAACTACTAGGCTGTAGGTCTCTACCCCCCTTCCCAATACAATGAGTCCACCGAGATCATCCATCCATCCACATTATCACAGAACTAAAGAATAATATCTAATCTAACATCATAGAAGTTATGTTCTTTAGTTAGGGCTCGCTATCTGGGGTTCTATGTGGCTGCTATGGGCAATTCAATAGGCTAAACCTGCTAATTCTGTGCCCAAAGGCGGATTAGGCTATTGAATTGACGAAATACCTAGTCCTTGGTTCGCTCCTCTTGCTCCGAATGCGTCCATGTCGCTGTCTTGCTTCGAGATGCGGTCGGAAAGGAAATCTGACGAGCTAGTGCGCTCAGGCAGATCTTGGGAGTCGGGATTGACTCTTGAGGTGCGTGAAACGGAGCTCGGAAAGTTCGTGGGCGAAAAAGGGAAAGTTAGGGTTTGGTTGCCTTATGTAGGCTATCAGTTAGGGTTAGGGTTTCCATGACCCTTGGTATGCCTTTTAATGGTTAATGGTCTAAAGTGCGCACATTAATAAGTGTGCGCACCCTTGCAAGTTACCCCCTAGGGCGCCACTTGCTTGGCTACACGTCGGCGTACACGTCACTTGGAATGGCGTGTACGCGTGACGGTGCAGTACGGTATACGTCTTGAGACCGTATATCGTACTGGAACGTCACATTCTCCCCACCTTAAAAATGATGTTGTCCGCAGCATCGTGGGTCTCCCCACCTTGGGATCTTCTTGTCCTGCAACAACTTGATGCATACAATTATTATAGTTACACAATTATTAGAATTACTCTAAGGTAATGTTTAAGACATTACTGTACTATTTCATTATCCAATTACCTTATCACTTCATAACTTAATCAACGCAAGGTAATTACTAACCTTACTTAATACAACATTTAAGTTTATCAAAGTTTATCAATTTCATACAAAATTTACACTTCCAAGGTACTCTTCATCCCTTGCAACACGTTATAACAAAATTCGTGTTGCAAGTCTTTGCACCTTGAAATCCTGCATTAATTTTACAATATCTATAATTACATATTTACTAGCTTACACAAGATTTAAGCGATTAGTTTCAATGGTAGAAATCACAACTACTCTAGAACTATCTATACAAGTGCTCGTGGTGCGACTCCCCGCCGTTCGTTCTCATTGGCCTCCTGAATTCACACCATGCTAGAATATTAATGTAAAGTTGGTTATAAGGGAACCACCCTATCTATCTACATGAATGCATGACTAATCTCCCGGCGTAGGAAGAGGATGCTTCTTCCATCGTGGCCGTGGAGACAGCGCCCTATAATGCCTATATGCCGCTCATGCCTACACCTTTAGTTGCCTGAGGCATGGAGGATAGGGTCCTTCTCGTATTAGGGCGTGAAGGATAGGGTCCTCCCCGTAGGCATTAACTAGAGGTCCTTTCTTATCAATGCATTCCTGAATGACCTCTTATCTCTCGAGGTCGTCTACTTCCGTGGGACGGAAGTAGACTTTTTAATCTACCTTCCACTCATCCAAGCAGAACCGCGGTCATGCCTGCATTGACATTACACCACGTCCTAGAGATCACCGTAGTGGTCCCATCATCGGTAATTACGCATGCAACCCATACCTGGCATAGGTTGCATGCGTAGATTAATCTTATGAAATTAATCTAAACACTAATCGACATGCCTGAGCCGATTTTTGCTGGCTCCTTTAATGCATGTGATTAACATAATTACCCTAAGGTAATATTTATGAATTAACATTATCATAGTATCAGATACATTACTTCCGATAGTACAATTATATTTACTCTAAGCTTTGCAATATTTAACGACTTTTAGATCGCGATTATTTAAACAATAACCCTGATTTAGACCTATTGTTACATAGACAAGGTTTTAATTATCATACACAAGAATTAGATATGCTTCTTATTCTCTTCCTTGGGTCCTGCATTACCCTTGGAAGTATATCCCTAAGATGCACTTAAGTATATTTTCTATTTATATTTATAAGGACCCGAGGTCATATAGCTATCCTTGGAAGGAATTGCATTCTTGCGAAGGATTAATTAACATGCTACCTCATATTACCATTGTTATTTAACTTATTTCCCTATGATACCTATACGTACAGCAAATTCTATGCAGTTATTAGGATCTATATTTAACTTGTCAATAAGACACATTAAAGCTTATCATACATGGGCACACCTTACCTAAGGCTAGGACGCATCCACCCATTGAGCCGGCGTGGAGTAATTTGGAGATGACTTGGTCGTTGCATTGCTCCCATATTTTTGCTCCACTTCATTGGTGTACTTAGCTATCACGTCAGTCTCGCACGTTGAAGGCCTCCTGTTCATTCGCTTCGGCCATTGCCAGAGTGAACTCTATTCTACGGGTCGGTCAATTCGATGCAAGTACGTTCAATCATAAGATTGAGCCCTCCCACTTTCTTCAAAAAGAAAATGGTCCTGCACCCCTTCAATGACGTTGTACACAACGTCATATCTATTCTCTCCCCTTAAGAGGTTATACGCTTCTTACTTAGCGCATTAATTTACTAGCCTTAGCTAGCATATATAACCATCTAAGATGGATGCACATATTATGTTGTCATTTATTTCAATTTAGTTATGGGTTACTTACTTAGTTAGAACGATTCTAAACCACAAGGTTTTATCATCATGACAATTCCTTTTGTCTCAAAAGACTATTTGATTACTATAATTCTTATTTTAGATGTACCTTGCATGTATTATTCTTTTATATTCTAGAGATTCCCCCTTTCTTAGTTATTTAACTCTTGAATATTCCTACCAATCGAATTGATGCCATCGGTAACAAGTTGGCCGGACTTGTTAGATTGCTTCTTTTCTTTCGGTTGGATTATTCTTTTGGAGGTACTAGATTTATACATGGTCAACAATTATCCTAGTAATGATTCCTTCTTAGCGAGGTGATCAATCTCACCAAGTGGTTTCAATATGTTGGATGTCTGTTAACAATCGTGTATAATTTTAGTTACTCCTATGCGTTTCCTTCCCAATCCTTGACGCTTAGCTCAATATTGGGGCAATCCTTTCGACGGAGAATATCTAGAAATGCCTTCTAATCCCAATATGGATGTTACCATCCATACATTTAACCTACTAGGCCCCATGGCCTTAGATCCTTGAGCTTGCTAGAAGCTCATCCACTCATTGCCTGCTTGAAGTAGCAAGGTAACGTTCTTCCGAGTCGCTCGATACTTCAGTCTCCTTGACGGTGGCTCCTCCTTGGTGTAGAGGTTGACTTTGTTCGTTAGAAGCCTCTCATACGTCGAGTCCTCTTGTCATTATCGTGTTGCCCGAAGAGTGTTGAGGATGTTGATTGCTTCACCCCTGCAAGTTGCCTGACATCTCTTCCTTTGATCTGTTATGCTATGGGAAGGAAGGAATAACAAGGGAACTATACATGCAAAGCATATAGCTTACATAATTACAATTACTACTAGAGCTATTACGTCCCCTTTGTGCCTCCCTTCGAGTTGCACGCAATGTCATCAGTGTTCCTCCCGGTGCAATGGTGTTGCTGATCTATTTGTACGTCAGCTCATACTCCGGGGTAACTTGTTGATATGCTTGGGCCCTCCGGTGTTTGTCGGCTATGGCACAACACGCTTTGCATCACATTCTAACTAAAGGTGTGCTGGTTGTTGATGCTTCGACATTTCGGTCTGCTTCCTGATCCTGTTCTTGGGCGATAATTGTTCCTCCTTCATGATACTTGAAGCTATTTGGAGGCGTCTCTTGAGGCTGTGCGCGATTCCTTTGGCTATACTCCTCTGGAGTTGTTCTTTGAATCCTTGATCCTTGGGTTTATCAAGTTGCATGCAAGTCTGCATGCAAGTCATTGGCTCGGCTCGCCTAGTCGCTTCTTCATCGAGCTTCTAATCTTACTTGTTTGATCCCCTCGATCACATGACTTGGACATTGTTACGTTCTATAGTGCTATGCCGTCTTCTTGTCTTGAGGTACCTTCCGGTGATTTTGATTGTGCCCGTCAGTTTTGATCCTCATGGTGCCTCTAGGGAGCTCGTGGGAGAAGTCGGTTGCTAGCACTTCTCCAGCTTTCAGTTCCTGACCTTTGTCCCTCTATGCATGTCGGTCTCTCTGTCAAGTAAAGCATCATGGCTCTCCTCCCTGCTGGCTATATTGTCTGGATGATGGATCCTTATATCTGCGCAGCTTGACCCTTGAGTTGAAGAAGTACCTGCCTTAGATATACTCTTGTCATTGATAGCCTGGCTATTATCTTGAACTCTCTTTTTGCCGAAGGTGCTTCAGTTGCTATCCTTGTCGTTAAGGTGTCGAATGCTTCTACCTTTGTTGATGTGCCACATGTCGGAGATATGATCGGCTTCTTCTCTTCTAATTACTGGAAGGAGTACCTGACGAAGCCATCACCTAGTTGTTGGAGGCATATCTCCTTGTCGCAGTGCCTTTCGTAAGTGCGTCTCCATCTAATACGCGTGTCATAATGCCTCACCCTATATTACCATAAGGTGGAATTATGGTCGTAGAGATGTTGCCTTCTTAGTTGGCTCGATGATGTCGGGACATTCCTCCTTCTATTGTTGAGGCCACCCGTGTCATAAGTTCAAGTGCAGCACTGATGATCTTGACATGACCGGTGTTGTCTCTTATACTGACATTGGGTGGACGAGCGGTCTTCTACTTGAGGGCATTTCCCGAAGTGTTTGGAGTCTAAGGTTTGCTTGGGCTCTGGTCGTTTCTCCCTCGTACTTGCTCTTCCATTTGATCTTGGGCTATAGTTGTGCTTCCTTGCTTCCTCCTTTGGTAGTCGAAGTGAAGGAACTTCCTGATCTAAGCGCTAAATCCTTAAAACATGACTTTAAACTCATGTATCTCCACTATATACGTGAACACCCGAGATATACAATAGACATATATGCATTTACATTGGGATTTTAATTCATCCACTTTTCCAAAACAACTACGAAGATCTACTTAATTGTTTATACTCCTTTAGGGTTTTCCCTCCTCCTATCGCGTTTGATTCTTCGGTTTTGCTGCATCTTCTTCGTTCTGGTTGACTCCGGGATTCCTTGAGATGCTGATACTATTGTTGAGCTTCATGTCTAATCCGAGCTTGTCACGCCAAGTTGCAAAGAGTGTTCGTCGATGTGATCCCTTGAAAAAAAGATGCTCTTCCTTAATGTGTATGTCCGTCGTGAGGAATGCGGTAACCGCTCAACGTCCCTACATGCGGTGTCTCATTGCAGGGTTGCCGATGTGCGGTGCCGTTGATCGCTTGAGTAGGATCACCTGGCTATTGCATTCGGGCATTCTTGAATGTCTTCGAAGCTCTGAGATCGTGATCGGTAGGCAGGCATTGTCATTCCTCCGCAGGTTGAATTTCTGAGTGCGACTCCTGTTGTTTGGGCTTTGCTTCATTCCGAGGTGCCTCTCCTGTGCCTGGAAGTGTAGTCATCTCCATTGCACCTACCATAGCTCCTTCTAGTCGCCTTTGCATGATTTGTACCTGCTGGCTAGATCGCCTCCTCCGTCCCTTGGGTCCTATCCATTCGAGTCTCCACTCCTTGGCTGACGTAGTAAAGTCGTCCTTCCTTTGGTTTCTAGGTGTTTCTGGGTCCGGAATTCTTGTTCGAGTGGAATATTCTCCTCCTTGATCTTGCATCTAGCGCTGATATAGGCCTTCAAGTCGAAGCTGTTCCTTCCCTGATATGCGTCTCCTCCCCCTCATGGTCTCCTACTTTTTGGAACCGATGAAAGTTCTCCTGCTGGTGCAAGGGAGCTGGAAGCTCGTTCTGGTCAACCTTAGGTGCTTTGTGGTTGCTTGGCTTGGTTGCTCCTTTTGTTGACGTTGCATGACATTCGCTTGAGCTACTGGGCTGCAAGGTCGTGGTTGTCTTTCCTCCGGTTTCTATACGCTCCTGTGTCGCCATGACTTCTCTCCTCGACGAAAGATTATGCCCTCTGGTCTTAGCTCGTGATGCTAGCGTTGTTCCTACACCGTATTTTGCCGCCTTGCGTTCTTCCATTTGAAACTCATGTGCGTCGAGTTGGTGAAGGCGTCGAGATCCTCTTTCTGATGTGAGCTCGTGGATGTGGTAGCCGGGAGGTTGACATCTAGAAAAATTCTTGATGCCGCTTGGTTACCAAATATTCTTCCCATTTGATGAAGATTGATAATAGGCCTGTCCTATTCTACTCGCTTGTCTGGTTGAGGTGTTTGTCTTTGTGCTTCTCTCTCTGGGTCCGTCTTTTCGGTCTCCCTCTCCTTATCTCTGCTTTGTACATCGGCGGGTCCTCCATGTCTTCAAGAAGTTGGCCTCTAGCTCTTCTCGGGCTCGCCCCAGATTTGGCTGCTTGCGCCAGATATCCTAGAGTCTAAGGGTCTACTTGAAGGGCTCTCCTACAACATTCTCAGCTCTATAAGCAAGCAAGATGGCTCGAAAGCAAAGCATTACATCGAGACATATCTATAATCTACAAGTCTATGGACATTAGGACGTGTGGTTTGGCATGAAATGTGGTTTGTTTTGCAAAGCCTTCATGATGTTTGAGGCATACTCTAAGGTCCTAGCAAAGTTGGTTTTTTTTTGGGGATCCAATCTCTACACATGGATTGACTTGGACAGCTCTAGACTCTAGCTCCTTTCTAGGTATCCTGGCAATAGGGAAGTGTCAATGTGGCGGCTATATAAGTCAAACTCTATTAGAAGGACACAGAATTAGGTCAAGGTTTATGCCTTTGGCATGAGCAGAGGTGATGTACCAACAGTTGGACTTGGGTTGCTATGCTGAGGTCTAGATGACTATAACAAAGGGGTGTTCTTGAGCACTTCTATCTAGGAGTAAGGCATCAGCTTTGAGCCGAGAGCAATACTTGCGAGGTACTAATGGGTTATGTTTCTATTTACAAACAAACCACAGTTTGGAAAAACAATTCAAGGGTTTGAGCAATTTTGGTCATTTTGAGCTGGGATTTGACATTTCTAGCCTAATTTGAGGTCATATATGGATTCTAGAATGTGTAACGGTCCTATTGCAACAAATTTCAGGCGATTTGGAGCTCTGTAGCTCATGTTATGGAGGTTCAAAGTTTGGAGGTCTCACACATTGCGCCCAGGTCAAAACTTGGAGTCTTGGTTTTGCTCCTGGCGCGACGTGTGAGACATCTGCCCTATCTTGGTCAAACTTGTCCAATTTGGGTGATCTAAGGGTCAAATCATGCTAGACTCATCGAGTTAGGCAGAATTGACCCCTTACTTGGTCGATTTGGAGGTGTTTTGGTCTAGTTTAGGACTAGTTTAGGTATGAAGGTCTCACACGATGCGCCCAGGTCAAGACCTAGAGTCTTGGTTTTGCTCCTGGCGCGACGTGTGAGACATCCTCACTACTTGCTCTAAAAATGTCCAATTTGACTGAAACAAAAGCCATTACTTGCTAATTCAACTTAGTTAAGTACATTTATACACATAATCTACTCAAAAAACTTTGTATTAAACAAAATTTTATCATTTACAAAATTAATAAGGCTCTCCTTTGATATGACTGGCCAAATGCATATCTTTCTTTATTGAGGTTACCCTTTTTGAGTGTACCGTGCAGGCTGTTGAGTCTTCAAAATGTTGGACCAGCTTCTGCTCTGCCACTTCTTGAACCTTGGTCTCCTGGTCTCGTTCTGCCCTCTCCTCTTCTTGTCTATCTGTTCGTACACTTCTTGGGTCTAATATACAAATCTAACTAATTCTTACCTTAAAACTCAATCTAGCATGTCCCATGTGGTTTTTAATCTGGGCCATGGTGATTATACTTTATTTTGTTTGTAAGGGCTTCGGTCCATGTTCTGGTTAGGGACTTCGGTCCCGCTTTGTACTTGGGTCCCATAACCCGATTGGGTTCCGCGGACGTTAAAAATTTCTTCCTTCCTTCCTTCCTTCCTTATTAAAATTCCTCAAGTATTAAGGCGATTTTGACCTAATGTCTCACACGTTGCGCCCAGGGCAAAACCTGGAGGGTTTTTGCTCTGGCGCGACGTGTGAGACCTTCTTGCCTTAGAAAGATTTGGCTCACTGTTTTTTTTTTTTGTCTTTTTATGTTCCAATTCGCCTAACTGTTACTAGCTTAGCATATACTACAAAAATGAGAAAAAATTTTCCCACTTTTCGAGGTTTGAGGATCCTATCAAGTTAGTACTACTGGGAGCATGGCCAGTGCTTTGCTCTTGGTCTCCAAGAACATTGCTCTGATACCACTGTGACGTCCCCTACTCATATACGGTGCACCACCGTATACCAGCTCCATGCTAATATAGGGCCCTCCACGTAACACTGCAACCATGGAATGTTCCAGTGGGAAGAATGAAGGGGTCATTTACCCTGTCTCCCTCAGGGCCTACCTAGCTGCGGAAGCGCAATATATACACGTCAGTAGTACATACATCAATAACATACTAGTAACAGTGCCCAGCGTTGCTGGGCATACGTTAAAAGTCTGTAAATATTTTGACTGTAGTGAGAAAAGTGTTTATTATAATAGAAATATGATTGTAGTGAGAAAAGTGTGATGTAAATTTTTTATTATAACAAAAATATCCAAAGATATCATTTTCTGTAGGTGCCTGTAAAACAAAAACTTGATGTTGCATATATTGCATATGTTGATTTTCTGGCAGTTGCATATGTTGCTTGCACCAGAACCCCAGCAAGCAAAACCTAAAGGAAATCATGGTCAAATAGAATAAGAATAGCAAATAAGGGATGTTTGACTTCATCATTAATATGTAAGCTTCCTTTTGCTTCTAATATTTGAAATTTACCCTTTGTTGTTGTCCACAACCCAAAGCTTCCATTTTCTTCTAATATTTGAAATTTACCCTTCGTTGTTACCCACAACCCAAAGACCACAAAATCAGTGTCATGCACATAATGGTTAGAAAATAAAGTGGATGATTCTAAGACCATAAGCACTGCAACTAAGGAAGGTTACCACAGATTAGGGCCAAGCAATTAGCTGCTAGCAGTCTACGTAGCTGCACGTAAAACAACTTTTTGTATCTCAGCAGGTCTTTCATTTTTGGCATTCGCTCTTAATTCTATTTTCTTACATAGTTACAATGACCTATTTTCCTTAAACATTTACCTTGTACAGCATTCCTTGTACACCATATCACCTACATGCACACTATATCAAGCTTCATTAACAGATCAAATAAATGGTCTTGGGCCTTACATATGTTGTAACAACATGGAAAGAAGAGGAAATGGTTATTTCAATCCTTGTTAAATCACATGTGAACCCTCGAACTTGTCGTTGAGATGGATATTATGTTTCCGAGATGGATAACCTGTAGCAAAGAAGATCAACCTTTTGCTCCCAATGTTGGTAGCTTCTAAGCTGGCTCATCAAATCCCATCAATGGTAAATACCTTGCCACTAAAAAAAAGATTCATATAGCAAATTAAGTAGAAGCAACAATTCTACTGTCAATGTTATATACCTTGCAGCAAAATAGAGAGAATTAAATAGAAACATTTTCACTGCATGAATATAGCATCATTCGGACTTTGGAAAATACAGATTGAAGTTACTTTCTTCTTCCCGATTCGTGTCTACTATCATAGAGTTGTCATGCCTTTGAGTAGAAAGGAATACATCTACTTCCTACTTGGCTGGAATGAATAGAATAGGCTAGATGGAATGGGTTACCAATGTTCTTTAGAGGATGCATCAAACGCATTTTGAACAAAACTCTTGAAATTTTCTGCTGTCATCATTTTGTTTTTTTTTTTTTGTTTTTTGAGGAAACGGCAGAAGTATTATATTACATGATAAACATAGTAATACAAAAGGGCAGGGTAGACCCTGCTATACAGGCCATGACTTAGTCAAAACTGGCCCGACTCTCCAAAGGAGGAAATACTTCAGAATTTAAAACACTGTTTTAAGATTGGAAACATAAAGTAATTGCAAATATAACTATAATAAAAGCATTAAGTCCAAAAAGGTCGATCAGAAGTTCCTCTGCCTCCTCAATCATCCATTACACCATCAAGAGTGATGATGGCAAAGGCTTGATCTGTGTATTTGGAAAGGAGATAATCCAGTTCCACGGCTCCATAAGCAGAAGAGTCCAAAATGTGAAGTATCCACGAATCCCTGCATGATTCACAAATACCAAGCTTCTGTTCGAAATAGTTCTTTAGTTCATGCTTAAACTGGCAAATGTCTGCATCATCTAACACCCGCTTCAGTGTCTTCACCATAATAACTTCCGTTTTTACCCACAGCAGAGCTTCAAGGACTTCCTGATGTGACAAAGGCTTCGTTCCTTCCGGGACCTCCCTGTAATGCCCGCCTTCATGGTGCTTCCTGACCAGGTACTCTGTCATCCACATCAGAGAGTTTATTAAAATACAGTGTAAAGAAAGAATAAAACCCCTGATAGGAGCCCAGAACATCCCAATTTCTGTCATAATTAGAGCCCCTAAGTAATCTGTGTGCCATGGCTGCATCAGCCAACTCCAGTTGAAGAGTGGTTTTGATGGAATTTATATCTGGAGCAGAGTGATTGATGGCCACTCCATTCCTATGTTTCCAAATTGCCCACAAACATAAAGTTCTTACAATCATGAAGAAGCAAATCACTTAAACTATTTGGCCTGGATAATATGGATGCATAAAACGATGAAAAATCAAAGATATGGCAACTTTAGTTCCTGTAACTCTCATAGCCAGGTCTTTATCTACCTGCCAAATATATATAATCAAGGCAAACCATCTAAATTGCAGAAGAGCATAAGTAAAGCACCATGTGACAGAGTGCATGGTCCTGCCATTTTTAAAGTAAAGACAAAACTTATATAGAAGTTACTAAAGCTTACCAGAAAAGTAAGAATGGCTAAGGTTCCCAATATGTCTGTCTGATGCTCTGGCTGCAAACCTCTAAATGCTGAAGAAGGTTATAAATATCATGATGCAGGCTGTATTCGTCAATCATTTATTTCATTTTGCATTCCATAAATCTTCAACTTTATTTCCGTTAAAGACAACTGCTTGTTTGTGTGGCCATGATATGCCCTGCAAGCAACTTTGGAATTGCAATTAAAAATCTCTATCTCATTTCGTAGCTCGTAGCTACATAGTACCTTTTCTTTTCATGTTTATTGTGGTGAAGAAAATTATTTCCTTCATACCATACATGCGAGGTTTGATTCTAAAGAAAGTTCTCTTCTTAGCATTGATCACAGAACCATCCATAAGAAAGATCTATTTGAAAACATACCTACTGTACATGCGTCATTTTTTTTCTCTAGATGTCTAGAGGAAGATAAAATTCTCTACTGCTAGCTGGAGGACCATGCAGTCCAGAAGGAAGAACTTCTGGGATGGGAGTTGGAGGACCATGCAGTCCAGAAGGAAGAACTTCTTGGATGGGAGTTTCCTTTTTCCAGTCTCTATGCTACAACATCTTAAAAAATGTGCAGCACATAGGATGCACAGAACTATGTTCTCTCTAATTTGACTCGTTTAAAAAATGCACTGACAAATAGAGTGCTCTTTTAAACACAACTGTGAATGCCATAAAACTGGGAAACGTGTAAAAAAGAAAGGATATACGGCTTACCATTTTTCCATCTAGCTAGGTATCTGCACTTTAAAGAAATGCTGCGTTTTCAAACCTGTAAAGTAGAAATGAACCTGCTTTGCTAAGAAAGACGCAATACCGCTTTGAAAATTCTGGCAGGAACAAAGCTATACAGGGGCAGAAAATATTCTATTGTCGAAAACAATCCGTTGCAGACGATGATCCTAAGAGCATATGGGACCTATGCCGCATGAAGCATAGAGAAACTTCCTGTTCAAAACCCCTCGTTCAATTGGCTACAATGAGATCTTAAGAAAAAGAAGTGTTTGTATGCTTGCACCTTTATATTTTACGCCCTGTTTGTAAAGAAATCAGGATTCACCTGCATTAGAACCAGATTCTTCATTTCGCATAGGAAAACGTTTCAAATCCCTAAGATTTCATGCAGCGATTAGCATCTTCGGCTAAGGAACAACCCAAATCAAAACTAAAACAGATCGAACTGTTAAAGAAAGAAAGACTACCATGAGGACGGAAAAAGGGACCGGTTCGAGCTTGCACTGGATGTTGGGAAGTGCCGATAGATTGGCTGGAAGGCGAATTCGAATTCAACCGTGGCTTGCTGAACACTGTTGCTATGGCCAGTACCCAGCTCAACCATCCGCAGTCTGCAACTCAGAGATTGTTCCAGAAGATGCGTTCTGGAGGAGGAGCTAGCAGCTCGAAGGTGCCACAGCCGCCCTCGCTAACCCTAAAAAAAAAAACCCATGTTATCTTCAAAATTTTGACGTGGCATCGTCTCCTCCATTGACTTGATCAAATCTGGGCCGTCCAATTTAGGGCTCGATGCGCTACTTACACTAAAACATTATAATATAAGATGACCACCACGAAGGGTGGCTCACCACATAATCTGCATAGACAAGGATCAGTACATCACATAAGGGAGTTCTACCCCGGATCAGACTCAGAGTTGGACTGACAAGCTTGGGTCTCCAGAGGTCAAGCAGACGGAGTGCAATAACAGTGGAGTTGGCTGGCAAGGGAACATGGCAGTTGGGTAGTCCGCTCCATCCGCCCCTCCTGTGCACACTTCGCAGAGTAGGTTGATAAGTCTTGGGACTGGACTGTAGCCCGCCGGAGGCATAGCCAAAGGGGCTATTCCTGGGTTGCATCTCCCCAGTTCCGATGGGGCAGGTAGGGATTGCTCCCACCAGAAACTAGCATGCTGACTCAAGGCGACTAGAGGGCCATTGCCCTTACTCGACTGAACTCCATGGAAGGTGTACACCACCCCAAGAGTGTCGAACCCATGCAACAGCCCGCACGCAGTGGCAGTGCATTAGATCTAGTGCGCTGAAGTCCCCGATAGGCCTTACTACCAGAGGGACAGTTCATGAATCAGGACATGAGCTTCCTTGTAAGCTAGTCTGGTCCCGCCACCCACAACCAGGTTTGGTTCATATGCACAGGCCGAATTTACAGTGTGCTAAAGAGGCTAGCTAGGAGCATCAACTACTTTGGGTCTCTACCCCCCTTCCCAATACAATGAGTCCACCGAGATCATCCATCCATCTACATTATCACAGAACTAAAGAATAATATCTAATCTACATCATAGAAGTTATGTTCTTTAGTTAGGGCTCGCTATCTGGGGTTCTATGTGGCTGCTATGGGCAATTCAATAGGCTAAACCTGCTAACTCTGTGCCCAGAAGGCAGATTAGGCTATTGAATTGACGAAATACCTGGTCCTTGGTTCGCTCCTCTTGCTCCGAATGCGTCCATGTCGCTGTCTTGCTTCGAGATGCAGTCGGAAAGGAAATCTGACGAGCTAGGGCGCTCAGGCAGATTTTGGGAGTCGGGATTGACTCTTGAGGTGCGTGAAACGGAGCTCGGAAAGTTCGTGGATGAAAAAGGGAAAGTTAGGGTTTGGTTGCCTTATGTAGGCTATCAGTTAGGGTTAGGGTTTCCATGACCCTTGGTATGCCTTTTAATGGTTAATGGTCTAAAGTGCGCACATTAATAAGTGTGCGCACCCTTGCAACATATAGGCATGAAGGATCTGCTTTGACAACATATAGGCATGAAGGATCTGCATGGACAAGAACTGGTGCCGTGGTAAAAGCATGCTTCAGGGTAATGAAAAAGATTCCGCTTCCACACTCCATTCAAAAGGCGCATCATTAACCATGAGGCGTGTCAAAGGAAGGGCAATCGCCGAATAATCCCGAATGAAACACCGATAGAAATTGGCAAACCCAAAAAAATACCAAACACCTCGAACAGATGAAGATATATATTACTCGGTGTTTTTATTGCTTGGCATACCCAATTTTTGGTACGATCAGCACCCGACCAACACCTTGGATCGTGATTGTCAGTTGAAAGGCAGAGCATCCATTATTATGGCGAAGGATATATTCTTCATGAGTTTTCACCGATTTTTGAGCGTGAAACCTCTTCGAGGTATCTCCTATTTTTACATAATTTTTTAAGAATCATTGCGACCCTTTTCCTCTTTCTATTCGATTGATCAAGCTTCTCCAGCATTCCATTTTCCGAATGCATCAGCAAGATTTTTCTTGTGATAGTGCTCAATTCTAGCGAGGTTATTCTTAGTTTCCCTTTTGTGATCTCAGTTATTTTACTCCTACTAGTTCTGTCATCATTTTAATCCCACAAAGTTTTGAATTTTTTGTTGCATGCAGGTTCTGTTGATGACAAGAACGAAATATGAATTCCATGTTAACCGGGCTCTTTGTAACAAAGGGAAGAAACCCAAAGAAATTAACGAAAGGATGTTACAAAAGCCAATTTTCTTTGAGTTTGAAAGATGCCATTGAGGAAGGGAAGATTAATCTAAAATTTATTCGGCCTGCCTATGAAACTCAGCTGCACGACCTTCTTGAATGGAGTTACCAAAAATTCAAGCCCACTAACAATGAAAAGTGACCTTTGCTAGAGCTTTTGACTGGGCCAACTTCCTAGAGCTTTTGATTGGGCCAACTTCCTTCGAGCAACTACAAATCTTAAAGAATATGCTATCAATTGGGCATAATTTGCTGCTGATGCTTTCAAGATTTCTGAGCGACCTTGCAGTTAAACAAGAGCGTAATAGTTATAGCAATAATAGCAATGCTATACTGAATCAATTTAGGAATCTTGCTGCCATAAAATTGAAAAAAGAAAGATGAGATTCTATTGAAAGAAGAAGACTATTTGAAAAAAGAAAGTGCATTTACTCAAGCTGACTCTACATCTCTGGAATAGAGGAGCAGATATCTGAATGAATTAAAGATAGAGAGGCTTTAGAAAGGGATTTTCCAGAAGAACAAGAAGCTATTCAAAAGCTGAAATTACAGGAAGAAACGTGGCGTGATATGTTGGCCAGCATCATAAAAAAAGGTGGATAAGGATGGATTAAAGACTTCAAAGACTGACATCTTCAAGCTGGAGTCTGAAGTTGAGGCTATTAAAAAGCATATGAAAAATTAGCATGCCAAATGCAAACATTGCTTTTCTGCCAAGTGAGTTGAAAATCGGATGCACCTAGGTATGGGTTTTTATGACATGCCTTTCTTGAATAATAAGGATGCATGTGAAGCATGTAGCCTTTTCTTCTGCAAAGAGTATGAATTGCATATCAAATTAACTTGTGGTCACAAATACCATGTTTTTTTTTTACTTTTCTGGTGTTTTGAATTGTATGCATTGCACTGTACCTACCTGTCATGAAGAGGTACCAAAGCATCTTGCAAAACTGGTATTCAAGGAATACCATCCTGTTGAAAGGAAAGAGGAAAGTGACAATGATAATGACAAGGAAAGTAGCAAGTAAGACAAAAAAAACAAGGTGCTGAGGAGCAAGAAAAAAGGTAAGGAAATCTGTACACAAAGCCTGCTGCTGCTGACTTCATTCCAGAGAGAGTTGCAAGGAAGAAGACCAAATCTGTAAAGAAGCTCAAACTGGAAGAAGGTAATGACTTTGACTATAATTTTAATCTGCTTTAAAAGTGTTCATCTAATCTAACGTGTAGAAATATTATGCAGGTTTTATTGATGTGGACAAGTTAAGTCCAATGAAATTTGCTCATGTCAGCCCTCCCAAAAGCACAAGGAAATCCCCAAGGTTAAATGAGGACTTGCTAAAAGTGATTTTCCCACTCCTAAAAAGAAGATAGGTGATTCTTTAACTCCTGAAGAAAAGGAAAATGGTAAAACATGTAACATATTTTATTTATTTATTGATTGTTTGTAAGTAACTATTTGTAATGGAGAAACTGTGAACAATATTAGTTGAGGCAAAAGCAGCTATTGATGAAGTGCTGAAGTCACCAGCACTAGGAGAATTGACTGAGCAATATGATTCTGGAAGCAGTTCTGATGAGGTCAACCCTGATATCACATTGGATAAGTATTGTCAGGTTAAACAAGTGGAAAAGAAGTGAGCACCTGCTCTGGAAAAGGAAGGCCATCAATTTTCAATTGTAGGTGGTTTTCTATATGGACTTGAAAACTTTTGAAAACTTAAGACATGCTCATTTATGTGAAATGGAGCTGTACATTTTTTATTTATGTAACCCATCGGCACTTATTAATATATGACTACAATATTTATTCGGTTATCCTTGTACTTATCTTTGAACCACTTGTAAATAAGATTATACTTTAGAATGCAATTTTTTTTTTTTTTGGGAATGAAGCTTTTTAATCATTAATTATGGAGAATAAGAACAAAATAAGGATATTGCATGACAGATAATGTCAGCAACATCTAGTAGTAGCATTTGGACTTAAGAAAAAGCCCATATAAAATATAAGGTTCGACCAGTAATAACATAGTTTAAGACAGAAGCAACATTATATAGTACTGTTAAGATAAATTTAAGAGCATAATATCCTGCAAGTATGAAAAAGATGTTGCTGTCCAGGACAACAACATTTTCTGGAGTAGCATAAGCTGGAATCATTCTACTGAAAAAGCCAACAACATTTCATGTAGATTCTCTGAGCCAGTAATCTGCAAAAAGAGCTAATGAAAAATGAAGCAGGAATCAGAAATTATAAGTGTCAATGAAGTGAAAGTGGTCCCTGAACTGTGGAAACAAAATTGGTGTAAAATGCTTCCCCCAGTCAACAATCTCAAGCAGCCTGTTTGAGTTACATGTGGAATATAAGTGGATTAGAGTGCCATAGCAGTCTGCTTTACCTCTGTAGTAGTAATAACACTCCCTGTAGAATTCAAACTGCCTATCTGTCATGTCTCTGCTGTTGGCATTCATGAACCACCAAAGCACATACATAAGCTGAGTTTCCCTACAGAATTCCCTTGCCCACTCAACCTCCCTCTTGAGGATCTCATTACTATTCTCACACAGCTTCCCTTTAACCTGACCTGTCCAGAAGCTGTAATCGACCTGTGTTTGTACCTGATCCTGTACCCTTTGCTGTTCTGACAGTGGCTGGCCAATATATTTAGATGCTTCAATGTCATCAAATTGTAGATCGAGTTTAAACTTGCAATTCCAGAGATAATCTAGCAAGATCAGAATCAATGTTAGTAATGTCTTCATGACAGTTCAGTTTAAATAAATTAAAGTAGCCAATAAATTGTCCAAAAGAATTCCAATATTGGTCAAAATGTGCATCATCATATTTATTTCTTTGAGCAGTTGTAAGCTCTATGTCAAATATAACCTGCAATTTTATCCAGAAAGTAGCCAGGTTGTGACCACCATATAAGCATCTATTCCTATGTTTCCATATGTTCTATAGAGTAATAAAGCGTATAGTATTTGTAAGAGCATTATTATTCATCATAAACTCAAGAATTGTAACAGGCCTTTGAATATTAAATTTCATTTCAAAGCAAGACCAAAAGCTATTTAATTTGGGACATAGAAAGATATGCTCCATAGATTCATGATTATCACATCCTAAAGGACATAAAGGGGAAACTATTTTATGAGGATCAACATTCAACTGACTGCTTTGATGTTTGCAGATTGCTTGAAGATTTGGGACACTTTTATTTGCAATTAGCCAATTGAATAGGAAATTTTGGGAGCACAGTAGGAGTTCCAGATATTTCTAAAGAGATTGCTTTCAGCTTGCTCAGAAATGTGCCAATAACTAGCTGCTTTTGATAACAAATTGGTGGTGCTCAAATAGTCATAGATCCAAGATACCTTAATATTTGTTTTTGCCATTTAGAAGCCAATCATTTTCAGGAATGGGATTTGCATTCAAATTTGTGTTGGTCACCTTGCTGATGATGTGCTTATAAAGCAATCTGTCGGTGCTAGAACCTTTAATCTTGGCCTTAAGCTTAGTCCATAAAATCCAGTTTCCATTGGACCAGAGGTCACCTAGGTTGCAGACATTACTATGCATCCATTTTCTATAAATCTTAGAATGAATTATGGCCAAATGAATGTTATCTCTTTTAGATAAACTTGGATTCTAGAAGATATTCATAGCATGATGAGCCTGATTTAATTTAGTATAAGAGAAAGCATTGGAAACATTATTCCATACCATTAAAAGATTTCTCATCAAAGGGGAGGTATTGGCAGCAGGTTTGATATCAGAGAATGCAGAATGAGGGAGCTGATGTTCAAAAGCAGAATGCCCCCTGATAACACTTCTTGAAATCCAGTATTGAAAAAATTCAGTAGCAGGATTTTGTCTTTGGAAAAGAGTTTTCTAGATATATTTTCCTCCCAAAGCATATGCTTGTAGCAGTAAATTTTTGCATCCTAGGCCACCTGATGACTTTCTTGTTACATAATTCCAATTTACCAAATGTCTCTTGCCCCAAATGAAGTTCCTGATGATCCTCTCTAATTGATGATAGATGCATTTTGGAGCAATAAGGGCAAAAGAAAAATATACCTGAGAGCTAGCTATGACAGAGGAAGCAATGATAGTTCTACCAGCTAGAGAAAGACAACTGCCATAATTATTTTCTTCCTAATCTTTTCCACAATGGGGCTCCAAAGAGTCTTGATATTTATATCTAGACCTAAAGGCATACCTAGCAATTTTGTGGCTTGGTTGGCTGCATCACACTTTATGCCAAGAATATCTGATTGACTGGAGGCACCAATAATGATAGATTTGTGGAAATTCAAATGAATACCTGAAGCCTGGCTGAAATTATGAATTATTCTCAGGAAGAACTCAATATTTTTAACATCATTTTGTAAGAATGAGAATGTATTATCTGCATACTGTAAAAGAGTCAACTGATTTTGGGATTTAGGCATGATTAGACCTTTGATATTTCCAAGATTTTGATGATGCAGGATAGCTCTAGTTAATTGATCAGCAGCAATAAATAGATAAGGTGCTAGAGGGCAACCTTGTCTGACTCCTTTCTTGATAGGGAAGAAATTACCTGGAGAACCATTGACCAAAACAGATGATTGAGCACGAGAATTTAGACCTATTATCAACTGAATCAACTTGTCAGGGAAACCAAATTTTCTTAATCCAGAAAATCCCATCTGATAGAGTCAAAGGCCTTTGAGAAATCCAACTTGAGCAGGATGCAATTTTGATTTGAAAATTTAGCCCAGTGCAGTCCCTCCATGGCAGCAATATAATTATCGAGGATATATCTATTTGGCAAAAAGGCAGACTGATTTATGGAGATATTGGTTTGCAAATAGCCATTAATGTTGTTTGCTATAATTTTGGCACAAACTTTATAAGAGGTATTTGTGAGGGAGATAGGTCTCCAATCACTAAAAGTTCCTGGATTATCCACCTTTGGCACTAAAGTAACCAAATTAGAAGCTATGGCAGGATGTAAATGATTAGTCAATCAAAATCCATGAATCATTTGAATAAAATCATGTTTAATTTCATCCCAAAAATTTATATAGAACTCTTGAGGAAGGCCATCAGGTCCAGGGCTTTTCCCTTTCCCAAGATTCACAAGAGTGGTTTTAATCTCATATTCATTGGGCAGATCAGTAATATTATTCGAGATTGGAGCAGAGGCAGGCAGAGAATTCAAAAGATCAATGAATTCTTTAGCATCAGGAGACTGCCAAGATGTATTACCACTATCAGAGAAAATTTCTGAGTATTTAGAGTAAACGAAATGACTTATTTCTTTGGCATCATCAAGAGAGACACCATGATCATTTTTAACAGTCAGAATTTGATTCTTGAGGACTCTATTTTTTGCCACTCTAAAGAAGAATTTAGAATTATTATTGTCCATGTTTGAAAGGTATTTAATCTTGCATTTGATAGCAGCACCTTTTGCCTCATATTCTTCCATGGCCTTAATTATCTGCTCAAGATTAGATTCCTGCAGATGTAGATCTCTGTTGTGAGGATCTAGCTGAATTTGAAGCCTAATATTTTTCATCTTGATCATGCATCTCTTTTTCTCCTTTCCTTAGACTGCAATTATTTTTTGACCATTATTTGATCCAAGCTTTAGAAGCCTTAACATTGGAATAGAAATCTCTCATAGAATTTGAAGATTGAACCCTTGGAAGACTTAAGTAGAAGGACGAACTCCTCACAAAAATTATCATTGTTTAACAGGCTACAATTGAGCTTAAAAGGGCAATTCAGTGTTGCAAAAATATGCGTATTTTTTGAAAAGGATCCATTTCGTACCATACTATACGTACATACGTACGTATTTTTAAAAAATACTCCTGACATTTTTTTTTTAAATACTATCTGTTTTTCACAAAATAGTAAACTTGCACTTACCAAGAATTGAACCTGGGCCTCCTAGATAGCAAACTAACATTCTAACCAACTTCCCCCACATCAGTTTTATGTTGTATTTCATTGTTTTATTCTATTTAAACACTGTTTTTTGATTTTTAAAAAAAACTCCAAACGTACGTAGGGTATGTATGGCTGAAAAAAACGTATTTTTTTAAAAATACGTACAGTACGTACGGTACGGTACGCGTACGGGACAACACTGGGGCAATTTGGTCCCTTTTTTATGCTTAGCAAATGCTTGGTCTCAAGAAATTGAGGCTGGTGGTCGGATATGGAAGTGGCCTTGTCACTATATACCACACAATTATCCCAGAAGGGATTATCAGAGTTGTTGATGTAGAATCTGTCAAGGGCACAGTAACGTTTGTCACCTTCTTGCTTGTTTGACCAAGTGTATTTGACTGTAGCAGAGGGGATATGAGTGAAAAGATAATTATCCATAAGATAATCCCAATTTATCTTCTCAGTTCTAGTCATATTGATATCATTGCCAAGTTTGAGATCTCTAGTAGAAGTGTTATTAAAATCTCCCCCAATAATCCAGGATATGGAGTTTTGATTTTCTATCCAGTTGCCAATTTTGGGCTTCTCTCTCTTTTGAACAAGTAGAGGCATAAATATTAATCACTCCAAAGGTAAGGTCTTTATTTTTAAAAACCACAGCCTGCCAATTTCTATCGGGACGTTATGAATAAGACAATGAGAAATGTTTTTTCAAATAACGCAGATACCTCCTTTAGTGCCAGTGGCTTCAATCCAGGAAGAGGAGTACCCAGGAGCAATCCAATTAGCCAAATTTGAGCATTCAAAGTTTGGAAGCCTTAACTCTTGAAGCAAAATTATGTCAACATTATAATCTCTGATTTGAGCAATTACTCCTCCTTTTTAAAGGGCCTTTTATCCCTCTAAGATTCCATGAAAGGATCTTCATGAGGAAATAGAAAAGGATTGAGAAGAGAAAGGTTTAATAGGATTTCTTTTTTGACTCCTGGTATTTTTCTTAGATTGAAGTCTGGATTCAAGGCAGGAGACTCAAATTTACTAGAGTAATTCTTGTTGGTTTTAGCTATGGTAGCAGTATTTCTTTTTTTACTAAGGACAGCATTAGAATTGGATAAGAATTTATCATCCTCCCATAATTGAGCTGATAGATCATTTTCTTTATCAGGAAAATTAGGGTCAGAGTCAGATTCATGAGAGCAGGCCCAGAATTTAGAATGACAGCAAGGGTTGCTTGACTCAATCATTTTATCAATATTCATAGAACTACTAGAAAAAGGAATAGAATCTGAATTATGTAAATTTACATCCATAGCATTAATAATAGAAAGTACTTGCCTGGTAGAAGCAGATCCCAAAGTTTCTGTGTGATTGTTTTCTTCTGGCCTATCTATTCCATTTCCATCTTTAGAAACCACCATATTTGCCATATTCATTTTCTCAGAATAAGATTTTTGTACTGTAGTATCTGCTTCTGCAACTATATTTAATTCTGCCTCTTGTTGTGCTATGTCGCCGATCCTTCCCGATGCACTACATTATCTTGTATATTCCCCGTGACCGTGATTCTGAACCCCTATATATTCCACATGTAACTCTGCTAATTGCTCAGCAATAGACTGTTCAACATTGTTATTACGATTTTGATACTGGGATGTAGAAATATGTATAGGATCTTTCGGATCTGATAAGTTAATCAGATCCCCATGACCAATAAATGAATCATGTTTCATAGTAATGAGTTCAGAGTTTTGGGATATATTATCAAAGTTCTCAGATATCAGGCAGGGTGTGGAGGTAACAAAGTTGCAATCTTGATATGGCTGTGAAGGCAAGGAATCTGGGATAATTATTGGCTCAATGGAATCTGCACAAAAAGTCATCGAATATCGCAAGAATTTTAAACTATTGTGACATATTATTTCAAAGATTTGTAGCAAATGAAATCGATTGTTGTGTCACCATCTCTGATACATAAATGTTGATTGTTATCCGAAAGCATTTGCTTGTCAACATGCTGAGAATGTTCTCCCTTATAAGTTTGGTGTTGTTGCTAAGAAACCGTGGAATGTTGCAAAGGAACTTGCTCAATTTTTCTGCCTGGAGCAAAGTTCGGCCACCAACTTTCTTATTCTCCATAATTAATAATTCTTCTTTCTTCGTTATCAGCTACATTGATCTTGCTATCCGAAAGTTATCCCCTGCTTTATAGCAGCTTGATATAGCCTGAATTTTTGTCTCAGAGAGAATATTTTCAAAGAGCTCGCCCCTCTTATTTTTCAAAATTGCCACCGAGTATTAATATTATTTTTTTCAACTGATTGCAAAGAATCGATCTAAGAGTTGCAAAATTTTTAGAATCAATCATTATATCTTGTAGAGGCCGGGCAAGATTGATTTGATCTTTAGCTTGATCAATTTGAATTTCCTCGCATAGGCCCTTTTCCTTTCAAATTTCTTTTTGTTGTTGATGATGTTGTCACCAAGATTGTGTCGTTATCCCGACCAAGCAAATGCTGATTGATTCAAAGATACAAAGGTGGATTGCATTTATTATTCCCCGTGATTCCAACCCTTTTTATTTATTATCTTAACTGTGTTTTCTTGGATAGTCAGAGTAGAATTTGTAAATCTTGAGTCATCCGTGGTCCCGTGTTACCGAATCTATCCGAGCTTGCTTGGCCTCTTTTTTTTGAATCCTTTTCCCCACGCCATTGACTCTTTTCCATGTAAAACTTTTGTCATAGCTTGAGTCTGTTTTATTGTGGAATTGAGTTGTAGAATTGAAATGCCCTTCATCAAGTGCAGTCTGTGTTTTAAAATGCAATTGGGATGGCAAATAAGATTGTGTTTTAGGATACAATTCGGATGTAAATAAGACTGTGCACACAAGGATGTTTACAAATGAATTGCATTGAATTGCAATATAAGGATGTTTACAAATGAACTATATTGAATTGATTGTATTTTTGCAAAAGAGGATGTTTACAAATGAATTGCATTGAATGAATTTACAGAAGAATTGCATTGAATTGCACATAAGGATGTTTACAAATGAATTGCATTGAATTGATTGTATTTTTACAATGGTAATGGTTAAAATTCCACAAGTTTGTATGGAATGAATTGTTAGTTTATGTTTACTGTCTCCATTCTTTCTTCTTCGTTTCTTTGCAACCTTTGCACTTTTTCTTGTTTGTGATTTCAATCAACTGCATTTTGTGCAAAAATTGCAGTGTTTTATGATCATGCACATCTTCATCAAGCTCATATTGATTGTTCCCCACTTGATGCATAACAAAATTCATTGAAGTAAGTAAATGACTGTAAACACTACATTCAGGATCATGTTCTAGCAACTCATATCTGCAGCCTCAAATGAACTTATAGTACTTTCCTGTTACCAAACTTCATTCCGACCAAACTTCATTCCGACCAAACTTCTGCCTCCAAGGATCCTTATATGCTTTTTGAACATGTTTCACCTGCGTGCATTTCACATTATAAGAATCTACCATTTCTTTATTGTTAGGCTCAACATTGACTGCAAAGTTATCCCCTGCAATAATATCTGACTTCCATTTCCAGATCTCCGTCATATATAGGACCATCAACAGCTTCATATTTATATTCAGTACCTGGTTTTAATTCAAAAAAAATCCATGTGCCTATTCTCTCCTTGTTTGGACACTTGCCATACTTACCAAGCCAACAATTGTGGCAGAAACAAAAATAATTCATGTGTGCTACTTGAGTAGGGTCTGTCCTTTACATAGGCCTAATGGCATGGAAATGATTTAATTCAATTAGAGTTGCACAATCATACCTCTCACTCCTGTCAACTTCATCAATTCCAATTTTCCAGAAATATCTGCAAATTACACAAACATAGAACAATTTTATTCAAATAAACTATGAATTGCTAACAACGGTTTTGAGATAATACCTATCTTCCATATTATATACATCTCTTTTTAGGAGGTCTACATCCATTATGGGGCATAGGGGTTATGTCACGTACGAGACACTCCGTGTTATATATTCTTTGTAGACGCGAGAAAAGGTTATTTATATTGATGATTCTACCTTTCAGAACCGAAATCACTCCATTTGAATTTAATAAAAAAACTTCTATTTCTTATAATTGGAATTTATGAAAAGTTCACCCATCTCAATAAAGTATATGATTGGTTTGAGGAGCGTCTTGAGATTCAGGCGCCCGCCCATTGTCCAAGATTCCCCACTGCTCCCTCCTCTGGAGTCTAGGCCGTGTCTCAGTCCCAAGTGGTTGATCATCCGAAAAGATCAGCTAAGCATCGTTACCTAGGATGGGTCCTATGAGACAAACAAGTTGGCCGAAGTGAAGTGGTGTTCTCATTGAGCTTTGTAAAAATATTGAGTAAAAAATGGATCCCTCACTAGGGATTTGAAAAATATGAACTTTAAAATGCTCTGAAACTAGACAATCATCGAGAGCATGATGAAACTGAAGAATACTACATAAAAGATGGTTTTATCCGCCACTTAGTCGATGCAAAGGTGAGAAGACTTGGTGACTGCTCCTCATCGGGACGAAGAACCATGCCTTCCTAGGTTTTCGAGGAAACCCAAGCAAATAGTTGAAGCACGACCCCACGCACTATGGCAACCACAAGACCTTAAACAATCCTGCAGAATCAAGGCTGAAAAAAAAAATAACCCGTCAATGAGTTAGAAGCCATAGGCCGAAGACTCAGAGGCTCCACGCCACGCCGAAAGAAACAAATAACAAATTTACCAATCGGGAACCGTCCCGCTGAATGACCATCGCGGAAAAAACAACCGATTAGTGCTGCCTCGAGGCTACAAATACCACGCCGAGAAATAACATTCCTAGGATGGATCCTAGTGCCAAAGTGCGTATATCAAAATATAATAGCACTCTCGGAGGCTCCAAGGCCACGCCGAGGAAGAAACAATAGCCAACCAACGGGAACCGTCCCGCTGAAAAACCATCGCGAAAAACCATCCGATTAGTGTTACCTCTGAGGCTACAGGTTACGCCGAGAGAAAAATGAATAACAAAATTGTCTCGCAGGCCACGACACACCACGCCGAGAAAAAGAAACTATGGAGGAAAACTGAAGGCTACAGAGCCACAACATAAAAGACACAAGAGGGAGGAGCGGAAGGGAAACTTGAGGAGCCAAAGAAGAGAAAACAGAAAAGGGGAGCTCAAGAGAACGCCGATGAGTGGAACTAGATGTGAAGAAAGGCATCCCCATCCAAGGAATGTCGGTTCTATTGTTGTCGCAATAGAACCGTGGCATTCCTAGGATGGGTCCTATGAGACAAACAAGTTGGCCGATAGAAGAGGAATCTATCTCAAAAGGACTGGACAAAGGAAGATAACGAGAGGAAAGGGCAGAGCAACCAAAGTGAGGAAAACGCAAAGAAGGATGACCGGAATAGAATAGGCAACTGGGACAACAACAAAAGGCTAGGCAAAGCGAATCAGAACAAAGAATATGATAAAAGTGGCACTAAGAAGGCAAAGAACTATGGCGAGACGACGAACAAACGAAGGAGAGCAAACATCAAGACGTTTCAAGAAGGACCAAGACGTTTCAAGAGGGTAAGTGAAAGAGATAAGGGGGAATGACGAGTCAAGGACAAAAGAGACGAACCAAACATAATGATGAAGAAATGGGAAGATAAAGGGATCGTGAACAAAAGGAATAGAGTACATAAGGACAACATACTTAATGTCGCATGATGCAAGGCTGCATAATACAAATGTCTAACATGCCCATAGGGGCAACCATGAGAAACACTGAGGAAAAAGCGAGAATAGACCCTCAAAGACCTCTATGAGAAAGAACTGAAAAAATTCTAGGGAGAAGTATGCAAAGACCTAGCAAACACATATACTAACACCATAACCAAAAACATGATTCGCACAATCGTAACACTAGAACATACGAACAAAAGGAGCATCTAACCTACCGAGAAACAAGGGCCCTAGAATATGAAATACCAGTGAAGTAATCTCGAAACATAAGAAAAACCTAACGCAGAACTAGAACATGCAACCACGGAATACTAGAGGGTAACACTTCCAAAGGAAAGGAAAAACTCAAAATGATA
Organism: Isoetes taiwanensis; assembly: GCA_021234155.1. Taxonomy (NCBI): domain Eukaryota; kingdom Viridiplantae; phylum Streptophyta; class Lycopodiopsida; order Isoetales; family Isoetaceae; genus Isoetes; species Isoetes taiwanensis. Next base: position 9,191,110 of record JAJEKV010000057.1, on the reverse strand, counting down.
AGAACTCAAAGAAAGAACATCCATGTCCAATCGGCCCCTATAAAAAGAGATATATCATAACAAAAGATCAACATGCACCAGTAGAACCATAGTGACAATTGTAAACTGCAACAAATCAAAGAAATCTGAGGAGATAACATTTCATAACTAAAAAGAAAATACCAGTAAAACCATAGAAATTTGTTAACTCTTGGAACTAGCAAGAATAGCCCTCGAAAAGAGCACAATAATTCAAGACAGGAGTGAGAAACCAAGATGGCCACATTCACAAGAAAGACAAGATGCAGAAGACGACTAGAACAAAAGGAGCACAAGACGCCTAAAGACAAATGTGGGAGCCTATAATGGCAATCCATGAACGAGATAAACCCGAAAACCAAAGGACCAAAGGAGAAATAAGAGAACTGCGACAGTGGCAAGAAGGGGTAAGCAAGGCAATAGGGCACAAACTAACAGGATTGAAGAGCCCAAAAGCGGGTCGGCGGAGTAAGAAGAGTAATATTATCTAAGGTGACAAAAAAGGGGCATCATCACCATGGAGCAATAAAACAGAAGTTACGAAATCAAACGAAAAAATATGAAATAAAGGGAGACAAGAGATAATGGAACTAAGCATGCCTCATACCATGCCAGACATCCCAAACATGAAAAGCCAGAAACAATCGAGCAATGATCGTAAAATCATGATGTAACGAGGAAAATGGAATGAAAGAAACACAAGAAACAAATCAAAATATGAACCAAAACACATAAGATACTTAAAGAAAGATAATTGTGCCAATACATACACAAGTAAACTAGATGCTGAACTATATAAATGACAAGTTATTCTAGTATGCTTGCAAGAGTCGACTATGAAATCCAAGAGAATATGCTTGCAAAAATAAAAAATATTATCTAAAAAACATGTTGTAAACCTACATGCGAGATGTGGATATGAGATCAAAGAAAGCATGCTTGCAAACAAACCTGACTAAAGATGCCACAAACCTGAAAAATAAATCCTTTGTATAAGCACAACAATGCTCCTAGATGGTTAGTATGAGAAACCAAAGAAAAGATGCTTCAAAAGGGTAAGTGAAAGAAATAGAGGAGGAAGAAGGAGTGTGGATCAAGAGGTAAGGATCAACATGGAGGACAAAGAGACAAACAAGATATAATGGTGAAAAAACAGGAAAAATAAAGGGCTCGTGAACAGAGGAACAAAGGACATAGAGACAAACATAGTTAAGGTCGCATAACGTAAGGTCGAAAAATGCAATGACAAACAAGCACACAAAGGTAACTATGAGAAAGAGCAAGAGCAGGCCCTCAAAGACCTCCATCAGCAAGAAGCGAGAAGTTATAGAAAGGAGCCTGCACTGATCTCGCGAATACACACGACCAACACCATAAATAGAAAAACAATTGCGCAGTCGTAAACTAGAACACACAAGGAAAAAGAGCATGTAACCTATCTACATAATGTTGGAAACAATAGCCATAATACTAGATAAAGTATTCACAAGGAACAAGACAACCCTAAATCAAGAGAACCAAGATAGCATATTCATAAGGTAGACAAGATGCAGACGACGACTCGAACGAAAGGAGCACGTGATGCCTAGAAACAAATGTGGAAGATAAACTTGAAAGCATAAAAAACGGAAGACATCCAAATGAAACCAAGCAAAGGGGACGTACTGAGATACATGGAAGGAAATGTAACCCAAGAAAGGAACCCGATCACAGGAGCAAACAGGGTGAAGAGAGTAAGATGACCATAGAAGTGGCTAGAAAAAATATGTGTAACCCAGATAAATAGGAATATGAGACAACCATACGGGCTAGGAAATCTATATGTAAACACCTAAAATAAGAAAATCTGCGGGAAACCCCGCAACTAGGACAAACAAAAACAAAATGGCCAAGCAACTGGACCCTAACAGGGCAGAAAGAACAACGACAAGGCGAAAGATGAGATGAACAAATGAAGGAGACAGAACAATTAGAAAAACTAAGATGAATGAGACAAAAGAAGGTAAGGAAAAATGCGAGACGAAAAAGACGATCAAGAAAGAAAATGTAATGTGTTGGACGACATAATTTTGGGATCACGAAAAGAGGTTGAAAGGATAAAAATTGCAAAACATCCAAATAGAAACATGGGACAAAAAGATACAACGAGAAAGAAACCCAATCACAGAGCAAAGGAGCAAACAGGATTAAAGGAGTAAGATGACCAAATGAGTGGCTGGGAAAAAATGTGTAAACCATATAACTAGAAATATTAGTAAAAACATAGGGACTAAGAAATTATATGTAGACTATAGCAATAAGAAAAAACATGCATATCAATGACACGAGCATCAACCTACATGTCTAGGAATAAGCACCACCAACCCATGTAAACCTGCGCTGAAAAGGTTCAAATGTCTCAAGTACCAAAAAATATGCGTCCCAACCTAAAAAGAAAATTTTCTCCCTCCATACAATAACGCTTTGGTCAATATGCACAATAAAACCATGGAGACAATTGCACTATCAAGCAAAAATGAGGAGATGGCATGACTGCATTAAAGAAGCATGTGCATATGAAGGTTATAAACCCATATCTAGAGCAATGAACTTATAAAAGGAAACCGTGATAAACGCTGCATGAAAGCAAAGAACCAGAGAAAAACAACTACGAACTCTTGTGACCATCATAAGAAAAATGCATTAACCATATGACTAGTAATGCTCAAAAATAAGGATACAAGAAAGGTCCCATGTCAAATTTAGCACAAGATCATGTCAAAAACTATACAAGTTTTACTAAATACCACATCGAGATATGCAATGCTCAGAAGAAACTGATATCGAAGCATGATGACTACCAAAATTTGAAAAAAGAGATATGCAATGCCCAGAAGAAACTGATATCGAAGCATGATGACTACCAAAATTTAAGCCACTATGCAACCCAGAGCAAGCGAAGCTATGGATATCCTAAGGAAAACCTCGTTGAAGACTTAAAGGCTAGGGGCAAAGATCACACCAAAATAATACAAACATACAAACTAGGGCCACAAGTATTAGAATAGAATAGAATAGAATATGATTTTATCGTCCACGAATTTGATGAAAGTGCTTTAAGGCAAAACATCTCATACAACCCTCGGTAAGTGATCTCTAGGAAAGCATGAGAATGGTGATAACCTGGTCAAAAAATTTGGATGATATGCCACCAATCCTAGGACAAACCATAAAGCTTGCCCCATGGCATCTCTGTCTAGCTCACAAATCACCAAAGCCGATTCAAGTATACAATAGGGAGTTTAAAAAAAAAAAAGTGCTATTCTAATCAAATTCACCATGGAATGGAACTATATCAACTTGCAAAGCACATGCACTCCTGCAAGACACCTATGTTGAAAAATAAATGTCACATCGCAAGGAATGAACTAAGGTCAGTAAATGATAAGCAGCGAGAGTAGAAGACCCCGAATTATCATGCCAAAACAAGACTAGACAGAACTATGGAAACAACATGGTATATACAAAAAACGACCCATGTTAAATCAAAACCAAAAAATCGTTACTAAGGGAACAACATGTGGGCATATGCAAAAACGAACCATGTTAACTCAAAACCAAGAAATCCGGAATAACGAATGGTGGGAAGCAACGAATCCCAAGATCCCCTTACCCTAAGCACCAAACGCAGAGGTCAGTCGAAGGGCGCGGAGTCACGGGCCCGCTTCGTGGCAAAACATGGGCAGCAAACCCTTGGCCACCGACCGCATCCTACCGAATCCAAATAAGATCATCGCCGTGGTTGAAACATACTAGCAATGATTGATCCCGGTTATACTGCAAAAACATGACCGACTCGAGCCGATAGGAATAAAACCGCCTCCAAAAGTGAAGATATCGATAACCAAGAAAAATAAACATATGCAAACCGACAACATCCAAAATCTGGAGCAGATGGTCGAGGATCTACATCCGGCATGCCAAAGGCCCGCCAATCCAAAACCCGATGCCCCAACCGCAGACCCAAATCCAAATCCAAATCGGCAGGCTATATGCCCCAAGGGCGTAAACAGCAAAGAAGTGATTAGCAGCATTAACAAGGTTGGTCAGAAATAACATCATATTTATTTCATGTGTCGAACATAACCACCTTATCCAGTTGCACCAGCGTTAATTCATTCCTACAGTTCCATGTTCCGGCGGTGAGCACAAAGAGGGTATCGTTGTGAAGCATTGCTGGTCTCATCATAAACCAAGAACTGCACGCCCAGAGGAGGCTGTGATTCATGATTATCAAAGCATCCTAAAGGAAAGGGACATAAAGGGAAACTATTTTATGAGGATCAGAATATTCAATCGATCATGGATGTTTAGTATTGCTTGAAGATTTGGGGACACTTACTAAATTAGAATTGAATAGGAAATTTGGGGAGCACGTGAGAGTTCCGCATATTTCAAAAGAGATTGCCAATAATCAGGGCCGCTTGACAACAAAATTGTGGTAGCTCAAACAGTCATAGATCCAAGATACCTTAATATTTCGTTTTGCCATTTGAAACAATCACAGAATGACTTGCATCCAAACTCAGGCTGGCTCACCGGCCGATGTGATGCTTATAAAGCAATCGGTGCTAGAACCTTTAATCCTTACGCCAAAGCTTAGTCCATAAAATCCAGGTTTCCATTGGACCAGAGGTCACCTAGGTTCGCATATTTACTATGCATCCATTTTTCTAAATCTTAGAATGAATTATGGCCAAATGAATGCTATCTCTTTAGATAAACTTTGGATTCTAGAAGATATTCATAGTATGGATGAGCCTGATTTAATTTAGTATAAGAGAAAGCATTGGAAACATTATTCCATACCATTAAAAAGATTTCTCATCAAAGGGGAGGTATTGGCAAAGAAGTTTGATATCGGAGAATGCGTAATGATAGGAGCTGATGTTCAAAAGCGGAATGCCTCGATAACACTTCTTGAAATCCAGTATTGAAAAAATTGATGGCGAAGGATTTTTGTCTTTGGAAAAGAGTTTTCTGGATATATTTTTCCTCCCAAAGCATATGCTTGTAGTGCAGTAAATTTTGCATCCTAGGCCACCCTCATGACTTTCTTGGTTACATAATTCAATTTACAAATGTCTCTTGCCCCCAAATGAAGTTTTACCGATGATCCTCTAATTGATGATAGATGCATTTGGAGCAATAAAAAGGGCAAAAGAAAAATATATACGAGAGCTAGCTATGACAGAGGGAAGCAATGATAGTTCTACCAAATAGAGAAAGCATTAACCGCCATAATTATTTTCTTTCCCATCTTTTTCCACAATGGGGGCTCCAAAGAGTCTTGATATTTGCATCTTTTAGACCCAAAGGCATACCTAGCAATTTTTTGTGGTTTGCTGGTTTATCACACTTTATGCCAAGAATATCCGACATTTGAGGCACCAATAATGATAGATTTGTGGAAATTCAAATGAATACGAAGCCCGGCCGAAATTATGAATTATTCTCGGGAAGAACTCAATATTTTTAACATCATTTTGTAAGAATGAAGAATGTATTATCCTTCATGTCTAAAAAGAGCTAACCGATTTTGGGATTTAGGCATGATTAGACCTTTGATATTTCCAAGATTTTGATGATGCGAGGGATTTTTAGCTCTAGTTAATTGATCAGCAGCAATAAATAGATAAGGTGCTAGAGGGCAACCTTTGTCTCCTTTCTTTCTTTGATAGGGAAATTACAGGAGAACCATTGGCACCAAAACAGATGATTGAGCAATTTGTGAATTTAGGACTATTATCAATCAATCAACTTGTCGAAACCAAATTTTCTTAATCCGTAAAAATCCCATCTGATAGAGTCAAAGGCCTTTGAGAAATCCAACTTGAAGCGGGGATGCAATTTTTGATTTGAAAATTTAGCCCAAGCAGCAACCTCCATGGCAAAAGAATATAATTATCGAGGATATATCTATTTGGCAAAAAAAAGGCGGATCGGTTTATGGAGATATTGGTTTGCAAAATAGCCATTAATGCCGCTTTGCTATAATTTTTGGCACAAAAACTTTATAAGAGGTATTTTGTGAGGGAGATAGGTCTCAATCACTAAAAGTTCTGATTATCCACCTTTGGCACTAAAGTAACCAAATTCAGAAGCTATGGCAGATGTAAATGATTAGTCAATCAAAATCCATGAATCATTTGAATAAAATCATGTTTAATTTCATCCCAAAATTTATATAGAACTCTTTGAGGAAGGCCATCGAGGTCCGGGCTTTTCCCTTTCCCAAGATTCACAAAAGTGGTTTTTAATCATATTCATTAGGCGGTCGGTATTATTCGAGATTGAGCAGAGGTGCGGAATTCAAAAGATCAATGAATTCTTTAGCACGGAGGCCCCCTTCCCAAGATGTATTACCACTTATCGAGAAAATTTCGAAAGTATTTGTATAAACAAGAATGACTTATTTCTTTGGCATCATCAAGAGAGCTTCCATGATCATTTTAACAAATGTAATTTGATTCTGAGGGACTCTATATTTTACACTCTCCAAAGAAGAATTTAGAATTATTATTGTCCATGTTTGAAAGGTATTTAATCTTGCATTTGATAGCAGTAATCTTTTTGCCTCATATTCTTCATGGCCTTTAATTATTCCGCCGAAGATTAGATTCCCCGCAGATGTAGATCTCAAGTGTGAGGATCTGGTCAATTTGAAGCTAATATTTTTCATCTTGATCATGCATCTCTTTTTCTCCTTTCCTTAGACCGCAATTATTTTTGACCATTATTTGATCCAAGCTTTAGAAGCCTTTAACATTGGAATAGAAATCTCTCATAGAATTTGAAGATTGAACCCTTGGAAGACTTAAGTAGAAGGACTTGAACTCCTCAAAATTATCATTGTTTAACAAAAGCATTGAGCTTAAAAGGGCATTCAAAGGTTGCAAAAATATCGTATTTTTTAAAAAGGATCCATTTAGACCATACTATACACATTATTAATCACATGATTTTTAAAAATACCCTCACATTTTTAAATACTATCTGTTTTTCACAAAATAGTAAACTTGCACTTACCAAGAATTGAACCCAGGCCTCCTAGATAGCAAACTAACATTCTAAACTACAACTTCCCCACATCATTTTATGTTGTATTTCATTGTTTTATTCTATTTAAACACTGTTTTTGATTTTTAAAAAAAAACTCCAAAACGTGACGTGGGGTATGTATGGCTAGAAAAAACGTATTTTTTTAAAAATACGTGACAAGACGTATTTCGCATTTCAAAGACGTCTGGGGACAACATCAGACAATTTGGTCCCTTTTTATGCTTAGCAAATGCTTGGTCTCAAGAAATTATATGGTGGTCGGATATGGAAAGGCCTTGTCCATATATACCACAATTATCCCGTATATTATCGAGTTGTTGATGTAGAATACATCAAACCACAAAGAATTGTCACCTTCTTGCTTGTTTGACCAAGTGTATTTCAGTAAGGCAGAGGGGATATGAGTGAAAAGATAATTATCCATAAGACAAAAATGCAAATTATCTTCTCAGTTCTAGTCATATTGATATCATTGCCAAGTTTGAGGATCTCTAGTAGAAGTGTTTTAATAAAATCTCCCCAATAATCCGGGATATGGAGTTTGATTTTCTATCCAGCTTGCTAATTTTGGAGCTTCTCTTTTTGAACAAGTAGAGGTATAAATATTAATCACTCCAAAGGTAAGGTCTTTATTTTTAAAACCATGTATCACATTTCTATCGGACGCTATGAATAAGACAATGAGAAATGTTTTTTCAAATAACGCTATACCTCTTTTAGTGCCGATGGGCTTCAATCCAGAAGAGGGAGTACCTGGGAGCAATCCAATTAGCCAAATTTGAGCATTCAAAGTTTGGAAGCCTTAACTCTTGAAGCAAATTATGCCAACATTATAATCTCCATTTGAGCAATTACTTTCCTTTTTTAAAGGCCCTTTTATCCTGTTAAGATTCCATGAAAGGATCTTCATGAGGAAATAGAAAAGTTTGAGAAGAGAAAGGTTTAATAGGATTTCTTTTTGACTCGGTATTTTCTTAGATTGAAGTCCGATTCAAGAGGGGAGACTCAAATTTACTAGAGTAATTCTTGTTGGTTTTAGCTATGGTAGCAAAGATTTCTTTTTTACTAAGGGCGGCGATTAGAATTGGATAAGAATTTATCATCCTCCCATAGTGGTGATAGATCATTTTCTTTATCCCGAAAATTAGGTCGAGTCGATTCATGAGAGCCAGGCTGAGACTTTAGAATGACAAGAAGGGGTTGCTTGACTCAATCTAGTTTATCAATATTCATAGTAACTACTAGAAAAAAGGAATAGAATCGAATTATGTAAATTTACATCCATAGCATTAATAATAGAAAGTACTTGCCCCGGTAGTAGCTGCATCCCAAAGTTTCGTGTGATTGTTTTTCTTAAGCCTATCTATTCCATTTCCATCTTTAGAAACCACCATATTTTAAGTATATTCATTTTTCGTAATAAGATTTTTGTAATGCGTAAACCGCATACACGAACTATATTTAATAATTACGCACTCTTGTTTGTGTGCTATCTTTTGCTATCCTTCCTCGGCTGCACCACATTATCTTGTATATTCCCCGGATCTCATTACCTAACCTATATATTCCACATGTAACTCTACTAATTGCTCAGCAATAGACTGCTCAACATTGTTATTACGCATTTTGATCTTTGATGTAGAAATATGTATAGGATCTTTTCGATCCGATAGAGTTAATCGATCCCCGCATGACCAATAAATGAATCATATGTTTCATAGTAATGAGTTCGAGTTTTGGGATATATTATCAAAGTTCTCGAGATGTCGTGGAGGGTAACAAAGTTGCAATCTTGATATGGGCACGAAGGCAAGGAATGGGATAATTATTGGCTCAATGGAATCCACAAAGGAAAAAAGTCAGCCAATATCGCAGAATTTTAAACTATTGTGACATATTATTTCAGTATTTGTAGCAGCTGAGTCGATTGTTGTGTCACCATCTCTGATACATAAATGTTGATTGTTATCTGAAAGCATTTGCTTGTCAACATGCTGAGAATGTTCTCCCTTATAAGTTTGGTGTTGTTGCTAAGAAACTGTGGAATGTTGCAGTGGAACTTGCTCAATTTTCTGCCTGGAGCAAAGTTCAGTTTCAGTCAACTTTCTCTTATTCTCCATAATTAATAATTCTTCTTTCTCTGTGTTATCAGCTACATTGATCTTGCTATCTGAGTTATCCCTGTTTATAGCAGTTGATATAGCCTGAATTTTTGTCTGCAGAGAATATTTTCAAAGAGCTCGTCCTCTTATTTTTCAAAATTGCCAGCTGAGTATTAATATTATTTTTCAACTGGATTGCAGCAACTGATCTAAGAGTTGCAGCTCTTTTAGAATCAATCATTATATCTTGTAGAGTGCTGGCAAGATTGATTTGATCTTTAGCTTGATCAATTTGAATTTCCTGCATAGGCCCTTTTCCTTTCAAATTTCTTTTGTTGTTGATGATGTTGTCAGTCAAGATTGTGCTGTTATCCTGACCAAGCAGCTGCTTGATTGATTCAGCATACAAAGGTGGATTGCATTTATTATTCCTGCATTCCAACCCTTTATTTATTATCTTAACTGTGTTTTCTTGGATAGTCAGAGTAGAATTTGTAAATCTTGAGCTGTCAGGGTCCTGTGTTACTGAATCTATCTGAGCTTGCTTGGCCTCTCTTTTTTTTTGAATCCTTTTCCTGCTGCCATTGACTCTTTTCCATGTAAAAACTTTTGTCATAGCTTGAGTCTGTGTTTTATTGTGGAATTGAGTTGTAGAATTGAAATGCCCTTCATCAAGTGCAGTCTGTGTTTTAAAATGCAATTGGGATGGCAAATAAGATTGTGTTTTAGGATACAATTCGGATGTAAATAAGACTGTGCACACAAGGATGTTTACAAATGAATTGCATTGAATTGCAATATAAGGATGTTTACAAATGAACTATATTGAATTGATTGTATTTTTGCAAAAGAGGATGTTTACAAATGAATTGCATTGAATGAATTTACAGAAGAATTGCATTGAATTGCACATAAGGATGTTTACAAATGAATTGCATTGAATTGATTGTATTTTTACAATGGTAATGGTTAAAATTCCACAAGTTTGTATGGAATGAATTGTTAGTTTATGTTTACTGTCTCCATTCTTTCTTCTTCGTTTCTTTGCAACCTTTGCACTTTTTCTTGTTTGTGATTTCAATCAAGCGCATTTTGTGCAAAATTGCTTGTGTTTTATGATCATGCACATCTTCATCAAGCTCATATTGATTGTTCCCCACTTGATGCATAACAAAATTCATTGAAGTAAGTAAATGACCTGTGCCACTACATTCAGGGATCATGTTCTAGCAACTCATATCCGCAGCCTCAAATGAACTTATAGTACTTTCCTCATTACCAAACTTCATTCCGACCAAACTTCATTCCAAATGAAACCAAACTCCAAGGATCCTTATATGCTTTTTTGAACATGTTTCACCTGCGTGCATTTCACATTATAAGAATCTACCATTTCTTTATTGTTAGGGCTCAACATTGACCCAAAAGTTATCCTGCAATAATATCGACTTCCATTTCCGGATCTCAGTCATATATAGGACCATCAATGACTTCATATTTATATTCCATTACTGGTTTTAATTCAAAAAAAAAAGATGTGCCTATTCTCTCCTTGTTTGGACACTTGCCATACTTACCAAGCCAACAATTGTGGCGTAAACAAAATAATTCATGTGTGCTACTTGAGTAGGGTCTGTCCCTTTACATAGGGCCTAATGGCATGGAAATGATTTAATTCAATTAGAGTTGCACAATCATACCTCTCTCACTCCTGTCAACTTCATCAATTCCAATTTTCCAAAATATCTGCAAAATTACACAAACATAGAACAATTTTATTCAAATAAACTATGAATTGCTAACAACGGTTTTGAGATAATACCTATCTTCCATATTATATACATCTCTTTTTAGGAGGTCTACATCCATTATGGGGCATAGGGGTTATGTCACGTACGAGACACTCTCCGTGTTATATATTCTTTGTAGACGCGAGAAAAGGTTATTTATATTGATGATTCTACCTTTCAGAACCGAAATCACTCCATTTGAATTTAATAAAAAAACTTCTATTTCTTATAATTGGAATTTATGAAAAGTTCACCCATCTCAATAAAGTATATGATTGGTTTGAGGAGCGTCTTGAGATTCAGGCGCCCGCCCATTGTCCAAGATTCCCCACTGCTCCCTCCTCCGGAGTCTAGGCCGTGTCTCAGTCCCAAGTGGTTGATCATCCGAAAAGATCAGCTAAGCATCGTTACCTAGGATGGGTCCTATGAGACAAACAAGTTGGCCGAAGTGAAGTGGTGTTCTCATTGAGCTTTGTAAAAATATTGAGTAAAAAATGGATCCCTCACTAGGGATTTGAAAAATATGAACTTTAAAATGCTCTGAAACTAGACAATCATCGAGAGCATGATGAAACTGAAGAATACTACATAAAAGATGGTTTTATCCGCCACTTAGTCGATGCAAAGGTGAGAAGACTTGGTGACTGCTCCTCATCGGGACGAAGAACCATGCCTTCCTAGGTTTTCGAGGAAACCCAAGCAAATAGTTGAAGCACGACCCCACGCACTATGGCAACCACAAGACCTTAAACAATCCTGCAGAATCAAGGCTGAAAAAAAAAAATAACCCGTCAATGAGTTAGAAGCCATAGGCCAGAAGACTCGGAGGCTCCACGGCCACGCCGAGAAAGAAACAACAGCCGACCAATCGGGAACCGTCCGCGGAATGACCATCGCGGGAAAAAACAACCGATTAGTGCTGCCTCGGAGGCTACAGCGCCACGCCGAGAAATAACATTCCTAGGATGGATCCTAGTGCCAAAGTGCAGATATCAAAAATATAATAGCACTCGGAGGCTCCAAGGCCACGCCGAGGAAGAAACAATAGCCGACCAATCGGGAACCGTCCGCGGAAAAAACCATCGCGAGAAAACCATCCGATTAGTGCTACCTCGAGGCTACAGTGCCACGCCGAGAGAAAATGAATAACAAAAATTGTCTCAGAGGCCACGACACCACGCCGAGAAAAAGAAACTATGGAGGAAAACTGAAGGCTACAGAGCCACGACATAAAAGACACAAGAGGGAGGAGCGGAAGGGAAACTTGAGGAGCCAAAGAAGAGAAAACTAGAAAAGGGGAGCTCAAGAGAACGCCGATGAGTGGAACTAGATGTGAAGAAAGGCATCCCCATCCAAGGAATGTCGGTTCTATTGTTGTCGCAATAGAACCGTGGCATTCCTAGGATGGGTCCTATGAGACAAACAAGTTGGCCGATAGAAGAGGAATCTATCTCAAAAGGACTGGACAAAGGAAGACAACGAGAGGAAAGGGCAGAGCAACCAAAGTGAGGAAAACGCAAAGAAGGATGACCGGAATAGAATAGGCAACTGGGACAACAACAAAAGGCTAGGCAAAAGTTTAATCAGAACAAAGAATATGATAAAAGTGGCACTAAGAAGGCAAAGAACTATGGCGAGACGGCGAAGAAACGAAGGAGAGCAAACATCAAGACGTTTCAAGAAGGACCAAGACGTTTCAAGAGGGTAAGTGAAAGCGACAAGGAGAAATGACGAGTAAAGGACAAAAGAGATGAACCAAACATAATGATGAAGAAATGGGAAGATAAAGGGATCGTGAACAAAAGGAATAGAGTACATAAGGACAACATACTTAATGTCGCATGATGCAAGGCTGCATAATACAAATGTCTAACAAGCCCATAGGGGCAACCATGAGAAACACTGAGGAAAAAGCGAGAATAGGCCCTCAAAGACCTCCATGAGAAAGAACTGAAAAAATTCTAGGGAGAAGTATGCAAAGACCTAGCGAACACATATAATAACACCATAACCAAAAACATGATTCGCACAATCGTAACACTAGAACATACGAACAAAAGGAGCATCTAACCTACCGAGAAACAAGGGCCCTAGAATATGAAATATCAGTGAAGTAATCTCCAAACACCAGAAAAACCTAAAGCAGAACTAGAACATGCAACCACGGAATACTAGAGGGTAACGCTTTCCAAAGGAAAGGAAAAACTCAAAATGATAAGAACTCAAAGAAAGAACATCCATGTCCAATCGACCCTTATAAAAAGAGATATATCATAACAAAAGATCAACATGCACTAGTAGAACCATAGTGACAATCGTAAACTGCAACAAATCAAAGAAATCCGAGGAGATAACATTTTATAACTAAAAAGAAAATACCAGTAAAACCATAGAAATTTGTTAACTCTTGGAACTAGCAAGAATAGCCCTCGAAAAGAGGATAATAATTCAAGACAGGAGTGAAGCCAAGATGGCCATATTCACAAGAAAGACAAGATGCAAAAGACGACTAGAACAGAAGGAGCACAAGACGCCTAAAGACAAATGTGGGAGCCTGTAATGGCAATCCATGAACGAGATAAACCCGAAAACCAAAGGAGAAATAAGAGAACTGTGACAGTGGCAAGAAGGGGTAAGCAAGGCAATAGGGCACAAACTAACAGGATTGAAGAGCCCAAAAGCGGGTCGGCGGAGTAAGAAGAGTAATATTATCTAAGGTGACAAAAAAGGGGCATCATCACCATGGAGCAATAAAACAGAAGTTACGAAATCAAACGAAAAAATATGAAATAAAGGGAGACAAGAGATAATGGAACTAAGCATGCCTCATACCATGCCAGACATCCCAAACATGAAAAGCCAGAAACAATCGAGCAATGATCGTAAAATCATGATGTAACGAGGAAAATGGAATGAAAGAAACACAAGAAACAAATCAAAATATGAACCAAAACACATAAGATACTTAAAGAAAGATAATTGTGCCAATACATACACAAGTAAACTAGATGCTGAACTATATAAATGACAAGTTATTCTAGTACGCTTGCAAGAGTCGACTATGAAATCCAAGAGAATATGCTTGCAAAAATAAAAAATATTATCTAAAAAACATGTTGTAAACCTACATGCGAGATGTGGATATGAGATCAAAGAAAGCATGCTTGCAAACAAACCTGACTAAAGATGCCACAAACCTGAAAAATAAATCCTTTGTATAAGCACAACAATGCTCCTAGATGGTTAGTATGAGAAACCAAAGAAAAGATGCTTCAAAAGGGTAAGTGAAAGAAATAGAGGAGGAAGAAGGAGTGTGGATCAAGAGGTAAGGATCAACATGGAGGACAAAGAGACAAACAAGATATAATGGTGAAAAAACAGGAAAAATAAAGGGCTCGTGAACAGAGGAACAAACGACATAGAGACAAACATAGTTAAGGTCGCATAACGTAAGGTCGAAAAATGCAATGACAAACAAGCACACAAAGGTAACTATGAGAAAGAGCAAGAGCAGGCCCTCAAAGACCTCCATCAGCAAGAAGCGAGAAGTTATAGAAAGGAGCCTGCACTGATCTCGCGAATACACACGACCAACACCATAAATAGAAAAACAATTGCGCAGTCGTAAACTAGAACACACAAGGAAAAAGAGCATGTAACCTATCTACATAATGTTGGAAACAATAGCCATAATACTAGATAAAGTATTCACAAGGAACAAGACAACCCTAAATCAAAAGAACCAAGATAGCATATTCATAAGGTAGACAAGATCACGACTGACGAATCTCGAGGAGCAAGGAGCACGTGATGCCCTAGAAACAAATGTGGAAGATAAACTTGAAAGCATAAAAACGGAAGACATCCAAATGAAACCAAGCAAAGGGGACGTATCGAGATACATGGAAGGAAATGTAACCCAAGAAAGGAACCCGATCCGCGGGAGCAAACAGGGGTGAAGAGAGTAAGATGACCATAGGGAGTGGCTAGAAAAAATATGTGTAACCCAGATAAATAGGAATATGAGACAACCATACGGGCTAGGAAATCTATATGTAAACACCTAAAATAAGAAAATCTGCGGGAAACCCCGCAACTAGGACAAACAAAAACAAAATGGCCAAGCAACTGGACCCTAACAGGGCAGAAAGAACAACGACAAGGCGAAAGATGAGATGAACAAATGAAGGAGGCAGAACAATTAGAAAAACTAAGATGAATGAGACAAAAGAAGGTAAGGAAAAATGCGAGACGAAAAAGACGATCAAGAAAGAAAATGTAATGTGTTGGACGACATAATTTTGGGATCACGAAAAGAGGTTGAAAGGATAAAAATTGCAAAACATCCAAATAGAAACATGGGACAAAAGATACAACGAGAAAGAAACCCAATCACAGGAGCAAAGGAGCAAACAGGATTAAAGGAGTAAGATGACCAAATGAGTGGCTGGGAAAAAATGTGTAAACCATATAACTAGAAATATTAGTAAAAACATAGGGACTAAGAAATTATATGTAGACTATAGCAATAAGAAAAAACATGCATATCAACCTACATGTCTAGGAATAAGCACTCCGACCAACCCATGTAAACCTGCTTTCGTGAAAAGGTTCAAATGTCTGCTACCAAAAAATATGCGTCCCAACTGAAAAAAGAAAATTTTCTCCCTCCATACAATAACGTTTGGTCAATATGCACAATAAAAACCATGGAGACAATTGCACTATCAAGCAAAAAATGAGGAGATGGCATGACTGTACTAAAGAAGCATGTGCATATGAAGGTTATAACCCATATCTAGAGCAATGAACTTATAAAAAAGGAAACCGCATAAACGCGCATGAAAGCAAAGAACCAGAGAAAAACAACTACGAACTCTTGTGACCATCATAAGAAAACAGACGAACCATATGACTAGTAATGCTCAAAAATAAGGATACAAGAAAGGTCCCATGTCAAATTTAGCACAAGATCATGTCAAAAACTATACAAGTTTTACTAAATACCACATCGAGATATGCAATGCTCAGAAGAAACTGATATCGAAGCATGATGACTACCAAAATTTGAAAAAAGAGATATGCAATGCCCAGAAGAAACTGATATCGAAGCATGATGACTACCAAAATTTAAGCCACTATGCAACCCGGGCAAAGCGAAGCTATGGATATCCTAAGGAAAACCTCGTTGAAGACTTAAAGGCTAGGGGCAAAGATCACACCAAAATAATACAAACATACAAACTAGGGCCACAAGTATTAGAATAGAATAGAATAGAATATGATTTTATCGTCCACGAATTTGATGAAAGTGCTTTAAGGCAAAACATCTCATACAACCCTCGGTAAGTGATCTCTAGGAAAGCATGAGAATGGTGATAACCTGGTCAAAAAATTTGGATGATATGCCACCAATCCTAGGACAAACCATAAAGCTTGCCCCATGGCATCTCTGTCTAGCTCACAAATCACCAAAGCCGATTCAAGTATACAATAGGGAGTTTAAAAAAAAAAAATGTGCTATTCTAATCAAATTCACCATGGAATGGAACTATATCAACTTGCAAAGCACATGCACTCCTGCAAGACACCTATGTTGAAAAATAAATGTCACATCGCAAGGAATGAACTAAGGTCAGTAAATGATAAGCAGCGAGAGTAGAAGACCCCGAATTATCATGCCAAAACAAGACTAGACAGGAACTAAGGGAACAACATGGGCATATACAAAAAACGACCCATGTTAAATCAAAACCAAAAATTCGTTACTAAGGGAACAACATGGGCATATGCAAAAACGAACCATGTTAACTCAAAACCAAGAAATCCGAAATAACGAATGGTGGGAAGCAACGACCCGGTATCCCCTTACCCTAAGCACAGAACGCAGAGGTCGAGTCGAGCGGCGCGGAGCTCTGCCGCTTCGTGCAAAACATGGGCAGCAAACTCGGTCGCCGACCTGCATCCGGTCGAATCCAGCGAAGATCATCGCCTCAGGGTTGAACATACTAGCACAGATTGATCCTGGTTATACTCTGCAAAACACAGACTGACTCGAGCCAGATAGGGAACAAACCGGCCCTCCAGGCAGGAAGATATCAGACAACCAAGAAAATAAACATATGCAAACCGACAACATCCAAAAATCGGGAGCAGAGATGGCTGAGGATCTACATCCGGGGCATGCCAAAGGCCGCTCAATCCAAAACCCAGATGCCCCAATCCGCAGACCCAAATCCAAATCGAAGCAGGGCTATATGCCCCAAGGGCAGAAACAGGCAAAGAAGTGATTAATCCGTAGACCTGCATGAAAAAACCAACAGCAACCCAACCCAAAACGAAGCTGGGCTATATGCCCCAAGGGCAGAAACTGAGGCAAAGAAGTGGCAATCAGAGCTGCTTATTGCAACAGCTAAGTCTATGAAACACAAATATCAAGAGTGATCAAGAAATCCAAAACTTGTATGCTCGCTGCAAACCCCGCACTGTGAACCATGGATCGCCCATCGTGGAAACCATGGGTCGCCCATCTGAAACCTTGGACGGTCAGCGCTGCATGACAAGAGTGCAAAACACGAGAAGAACATGAGAAGGCAGCAAAAACTTGAGGAGCCAAAGAAGAGAAAACAGAAAAGGGGAGCTCAAGAGAACGCCGATGAGTGGAACTGAGATAAGAGGATGAATAAATAGGAGATGTGAAGAAAGGCGTCCCCATCCAAGGAATGTCGGTTCTATTGCTGTCGCAATAGAACCGTGGCATTACCTGGTTGGTTGGACATTGGATGGGGATCATGGATCAACCCGAATTTTCTCATGCTATCATATGCCATTACATCGGCTTGTATCACGGACTGGAGACAAGCGGATTGCTCACTCCACCCTTACTTACTTATCCCGCTCCTTTCGGAATAGCATCAATCAGAGCAGTCAGGCCAGGACCGGAAGTGACCAGTCACAAATTTGATTCACTACTTTCCCTATTTCTTTGGACAACTTTTTTTCCTTGAGATAAGAAAATCTCTCTGCAAGACTATCTGCTGGTGCTTTTTTTTGTTTTCTTTTTTCCTGCCTTCGAATCCTTCTTATCTCAGCAGCATGTTTTTTGGACATAATTTTAGTAGAATGTTGGCAGACATGTTCTCACAACCTTCATTCAAGCAGGAATTAGTCATCATCAATCTACTCTTAATTATCAAGTGTATTAAAAAAGAAACCATCATAGTATTATCATATGCACGAAGTTTACAATTTATAGGACATGCACAAGTAAAAACTGAAGAACAAAGTCAAAATTTTTGGAGAAGGTATTACCTAGATTGTTTAAAGCATCTTGCCTTTGAAGCTCTGATGATTGCAAGTCTGAAAATGCAAAGATTCTTAAACACAGTCAACCTAGATAGAAGACAAGAGCAAAACAAACCTTCTTATTCTGAACAATGGGAATCCATGGTATGCTCAGCAACATCTTCATCAAAAATATTTAAAGGCATGAAATCTTTAGCAGCATCTCGACAAGAAGCATTTGAAGTCATAAAATCTTTGACATCTTTCTCGAGAAATACATTTGAAGGTGTAAATTCATTAGTGTGACGTCTCCAGGGAAATATACGCTATAAATACGTATATTTCTAGGTCCGTCACTATAGAAGTCTACTTCCGTAACCTTGTATACCTTAGGAAGTGGCATGGGTGCATATCTAAGTTAAGTATACAACTTAGATAACCTTAGGACAAGGCTTATTTCCACGTGGCCTTACTCTATTGAGCAACCGCCACAAGGCCATGTCCCATTGGAGCCACGTGGCATCATATGTGAAGCTCTATGCAATTAATTTGAGAGATATGACATGTTTTTGCAAGTGCAAAACTTAGTTCATACAATTTAAATAGGAGTTAAATATATTAAGCAATAGAACCAACTTATCATTCATAAAAAGATGGAATATGTACAAAAACAAAACATAGATGCATAAGTCAATTTATAAATAATTACTTTAGTACATTGTGAAAAATAAAAAGACCAATTAGATGCTTAAACAAATATATAAATAGTACATTCTTTTTAAAATTGAATTGAATCAAATTGAACTTTATCGTCCAGTGAGACCAATCGGTCTATGGGACTTAACAAAAAAACAAAAGAATTTGGCCTACTACTATCCAGGATTAAAAAACCCTCGCCCCGAAGAGTCTAGAGGGAAAACCCTTAGCAATTATAGGCTTGTTGAGTAAACTAGACATGACAATAACATGGAAGTCATATTTAAACGAGTCATGATCGAAAGTCACATCATCCCAAACTTAAATTATACTTTGCTTCCTTCGCGTGTACTTTTGGAATCTTATGTTCCCGTATAGATGTGATGTCTTTTCCCCTTGGTTGTGCATAGGACCAAAGAATACAACTTACTTTTTCTTTCCTTGGGGGATCGGAAGGATTCAAAACCCAAGTCTTCTCCCAACAATTTTCATAAACCTCTTTTTCACTTGGCTTTTTCTTTTTTCTCATATTCCATTTTGGAGCCCAATATTGAACTTCAATCCAATAGTTCTCTAGTCCAGGTTTATCATCATCCTTGGTAGGTGCACATCTAACCTCACCTAACCAAACTGGATATATATCTAGATTGTCAGGTTTAATGAGAACAAAATACCCTTTCTTCACATCCTCTGTAAGCAACCAATTTGGTAGGCCATGCCATTGAGGCCTACTAGACTTGCTACCAACATGCCAATTAGCCAAGCTCTTTTTTTGAGAGGTGCCAACATTGAACTCAACTTGTTCTAGGGATTTCTTCTCCCATCTAGAAATTGAAAGAAATCCATCTTTCAAGGGTCCTTCTCCATCAATATTCTGCAATGCCTCACCCACTTTCTCCCAATACATAATCACCTTCTGTAAAGAATCTTTCTTTGCTTCACTCAGTGTTGGTTGTTGTAAAATGTCTTGCCAATGACCAATAAATTGTCTCAGTCCCCTCATCAATGCTTCATGATCTTTGGTGTTCTTGAATGGTGGGAGTGACAAAGGCCCGCCTTTAAGAATCATTACCCTACCATCTTTATCTCTTCTCCACATTTCATATCCAGTGGAAGGGATCCAATCTTGGTCTGTGGAGTGCATCTTACATTGCATCATAGGAATTCTTTAACCCAAAATTTGAATTGTAAGGGTTTTGAATGACCTGTCAAAGCAAGGTTTCCTTCTGGCATATATGGCTCTACAAAGGATTTCCAATCTGGAACTTCATCAATTAAGAACGATATAGGTGATGGTTTTTTTGTACATGCAAATAACTCCATCAGTTGTGGCAATGTCGTTATTGATTCTCGTTGCAATAAAGAGAACACTTCAAAGAAGGCATCCACGTCATCATGTGTATGACCAACCATAAGAAACCTAACCTTCACAACTTCGAAAACATTTTTTGCTGTCAAGAATGAGCATGCTTGAAATAGCCATCTATTCTTATTTTGGCTAAAGCAATTATCAAGTTGTAGACACAATTCTTGAGGTAGCTTTCTTCCCACTACTCCGTGAGATGTCTTATCTGTAGTTGTCGAAGTGATTAGTTCCCTTCCAGAAAACCTTGCATTCTTTTCCATCTGTTTAGTTACAATATGTGCATCATCATTTAGAAGAGCTCCAAATAAAGCATTGCTACTATTTTGCTCATTTGTAACACCTCTTTTCAAATTTCGAAGACATTTAAAGATGGAGCCAACATGGAAATTTGATCCATCTTCCCATAGATCTAATGAGAAATGACCATACACACTGATTCCGTGTCCATGGATCAACATTCCTGCTAGTGAGATCTTCAACTGTTGTGCATTAGCACAACTTTTCGGAATTGGCTGCAATCTAGGTAAGAAAGTTTTGTGTTGATCTATTTTATCATGTATGATGCATAAATATCTATTAGGTTCCATTGAAGAAAATACCCTCCACTGATAATAGATTGCCCTACAGGATATTTGCTCATTTGCCCAACCTCTTTTTTAGAATGTAAGTAACACTAAAATTATCCCTGCATAAAATCTGGAAAGTTCTGCTGTCAATTTTGAGCAGGGAGAGAATGGGGATCTTTTGTGTTTTGGTTAACCAAAACTTGATCTCGCCAATGGAAGGACAGTTAATGGGGAAATGGATAATCAAGCCTTTCTCAGAATACAGATTAATAGCCGAAGAATCTTGGATACCCGAAAGATCTAAATAATCCGAATTAGCTTTAGACTTATCAATAGGGTTATCACAAGAACCTATATTAAGCAAAGCATTTTTATAAGAAGGAAGAATTTGACCTTTTGCCTTGTCGCTTTTGCCCAAAACAGGAATCCGGTTACTGACATTCTGGTCCCCAACAATTGTACTTGGTTTGCTCATGCCAGAATTGTTTAAGCTTTGACAGTTCTTGCAATCATATTGGCTCGTCTCGAGATGGTTAAAGTAACCATTCGAATCCCTGATCTTACATGCTTTTGTGTCTTTCTTGAGCCTGGGTTGGAGAATGCCGTATTCTTGGGAAACGTCTCCTAAGATCAGGTCCGCTCCTGAGGGAAGTTTACTGAGGGCCTGCTTATGGTGACTTTCTATGACGTGGTCCTCTGCATCCTCCCACCTTCTAATCAATTTGATTGAAGCTTTGGAATTCCAATTCATGTTTTCTAGGTCAAGGAGAGTGCTCTTAGCAAGATTGAGGAGCTCATTCATGGATTTCTGGAAAACATTGTTCTTAAGGCTACAACAGTCTGATTCAGAGTGGCCTTGCTTCACCATTATTCTCTTACACAGATTTCTGTCCATCTCTTGAAGAAGTTCGAAGAAGTTCCATGCCCAGTCTCGGTCGTTGGCTCTTCCGGCTTCATAATCTTTCTCCAATGCTTTCATTTTGTCCAGGGTTTCGCAGATAACTCCGTCCCCCAAAACATCCATGCAGACCGCGGCTGCTTTTTGTTGATCTTCTATAATTGCAAAGGTCATGTACATGGTTTTCATCTTGCTCCATCCCTTATCATTTCTGCTATCCAGCCAGAAAATCTGTGTCCATTCCTCGTCCTCAATGAGTTTAAGTCTTTTCTCCCTTTCGATTGGGTTTGTGGGAAGGCCCAAACCATTTCTCACCGTTTTGTTTGCCATTCTTAGTTTTCACCTGCAAACCTCCACACTAAAATTTGTAAATCAGCGAAAAACCAAGCAGGTCGGAGGTCGAAGAAGTCCGTCCAGTGAAGAATGGGTTCAATCCCAAATCTTTCGAGAACAGAAATTTGGAAAAGGTTTTGAGAAAATCTCCCCAAAGCAAGATAGCCCGAGTTATGAGCTGAAACTCTTAAAGATCCTACTCTGTCAAGGCAAAGGATACAAAGGAAATGACTGCCTAAATCTGTCCTGCTAAATCCTATTCTAGACCTCGAATTGTACGTTTGGATGATTAAACTATCTATCTCTGCAACAGTCACATCATGGTCAGAGGGAATGTTCGGGAACCCCAGACCCTGGAGAATAGCCTCCAAGAAGGCCTCATCCATCAGGTCTGGGATTCGCACGGAAGCCAAGGCGCAGAAGGGACCGCCCGACGTTCATTTCCCCCCATCCGACATCAGGATCGCAATTACACATGATTGCAATTGCAAACATTTCTCCAGAACATGAATGGACTAATCTAAACTTCTTATTTTTCCACTCGCTCCTTTTTGGATGAATTGTATCCCCCTCAACAACTTCAATTGTATCCTCAAGAATGCTTCTTTTTGGATGAACTGTATCTGTATCCCCCTCAGCAACTTCAACTGTATCCTCAAAAACACTCCTTTTTGGATGAACTGTATCCCCCTCAACAACTTTCTCGACAACTACAACTTCAACTGTATCCTCAAGAACTACACCTGCTATTGCATCGATGTTGGTGTTTTGTTCCTACAAAAAGATACCATATCACAAATTTATTATATTTAAAAGACATTTAAAAGGAGCGAGATTATATAAATGGAGAATATGAATTAACCACGTCTATTTTCTTGATGTCTTTTAAAGGCCATGCCACAAAAGATCCTACCGCCTCTGCTATTGTTTTTGCATCAAGAGTCTCCTTTGGTAGATTCACATTCCCATGCACGTCGATCTTTAGAGCTACCTTTGCCCATCCCATTTCTAATTCTTTGCAATGTATAAGTCCTCGTATAGCCAGGATTTCTCCCTTTGCAACCGCCCTCCCTTCTACTAAGAGTTCAAACTCTACAGCAAAAACAAAAATATATATCAAACAGACTCAAGTCCGTAAACAAAAATATATATCAAACGGACTCAAGTCTATGATCCGTGAACTCTTCAATAAATAAAAAATAGACACAATACTTACCTGGCTCTGGCTCCAAGCATACAGTATCCATATTTGCGCTACCCATAGGAACGAGCTATGATTTCAAAAAAAAAAAAAAACTATTGCGTAACAATCCGTGCTGACATAATCTCTAGAGCCTATTTAACAAAGGGAGAAAAACTAAGAAATATATTAACAAAGGGAGAAAGAATAAGAAAATGTATCATTTTTTTTTTGCAAACAAGATATATTTAACAAAGGGAGAAAGAATAAGAACAAAATGAATACCCAATGACATTAGAAAGCGTTACAGTTTATCATTTTTGTAACGAAAGTGAGATAATTTTTCTAAGAGGGGTTATCAATCGATA
The DNA here is from genome assembly GCA_021234155.1 of Isoetes taiwanensis. NCBI lineage: Eukaryota > Viridiplantae > Streptophyta > Lycopodiopsida > Isoetales > Isoetaceae > Isoetes > Isoetes taiwanensis. The sequence continues at coordinate 9,167,408 of JAJEKV010000057.1, read as the reverse complement.
CCTCTCAAAGGATATGTACGCACTGTAGCAACAACAATACCATAAACAAGTGTCATGAATAAAGAGAAATATCTAGTGTCAAAAAGAGCCTTATTCTCTCCAGCTCTTCAGAAGAAATCAAACGAGCTGACTTATGTGTCAATATATCTTTCTCTATATTCTTTAAATCCTCTTATGCCTTCAGATACGCAACTGCACGCTCTAAATCCTCTTGTGCCTTCAGATACGCAACTGCACGCTCTTGCAGGTCTGCTTCTATTTTCTATAGCCTCTCTTGCTTCATAAACAATTTCAAGATGTTGATTTTTTAAACAATTTCAAGATGTTGTACATCAATTTCAAGATGTTGATTTTTTATCATCTCATCAGAATGTTGAAGCCTATTATCCTTCAGTTTTAAATCCCTTGAAGCTGCAAAAAGAGCCTCATCCCTCTGAAGAATGTCTGCCTTCAATTTGCTCAACTCATTGTGCTTGTGAGCTAAGACAGTTTCCATGCTCTGAATTTACTACGTGCAAACATTTGACAACGAAGGTATAACATATGTTTTGAGATTCCAATTCTATGGACCTGCAAAAGATAATAGGCCTATTCACCATTTCTTTGAAAGAGCAAGCACATCCAACTGCTTTAATTACCTGATCTGATAATCAAACGGACATAACAGAGCAAGCTTTACATCTAAAATTCTGCTTTATGCATGCAACTTTATAGCCATGAAAAGCTTCGGTTTAGATCTAGCTTCAAGGCCAAAAGAAAAGTTCCTGTCAAAATGACCTATATCTTCCACCAGATACCGATTTGTTTACAGAATAAACACCTTGAAAGTTACCACTATAGCCATGCATAAAAATTGCTCTATCAACCTCTAGCCTGTGCTTCAAAACCTCATGAAATTGGATTATTAGATATAGCGTCATTCCTTGTTGCTTCAAATCATGACGATCTACAACAAAAACAAGATCAATTTCCATGCCTTTTTCTGTTTTTTTCGTCCCAGTTGCCATTTTCGTTAATGAAATATGGAGCTCCTCTCCAATGGAAGGCCTACTGATTTGTCCTTACTGATTTGTCATCTCAAAAAATGATGAAACACATTCCATACTCCAGGCCAACAGCAATTGAAATAGCATTGTGAACTATATTCTCGCAGGGGAGAGCTCGGTAGATCACATATTATTGTGATCTGGTTTTGTTCTCTCTTTTGTTCATTCTTGAACTTTTTGTTCTCATGCAATACATTGTCCTTGTGAAGGGAGTTTAATCTCAGAGATAACATCTGGATGCACTCATGTTTTTCCATTTACAGGGCTACTCAAGCTGAAGATCCCAAAATTTACTCCGTCAAATATCAAAATGGGGAAGTAGCCACATGGAAAAGCAGCTGGGAGATAGACCCACCTCTTCAACCTTGCAGAGATTGAGCAATATCCTTATTTATTTTGTATGAAATCAAAGATGAAACTGGAAAGCTTGCATAATTACAAAAGCTTGCAAATCTAAACAGAAATAATCAAGTGGTAATAGGATTCTCATCAAGATCTTTCTGATCCTCGTCACTCTTGAAGCTCTCACCTGAAAGTTTAGCAAAATCAGCAACCTTCTCAACATGGTGTCTATTTTTCTCTTGAATTTAGTTTCTCTAGCCATTTTAGTTTTCTCTTGAACCCCTTGATGTACATTATTATACCTGCCAAATGTTCTGCTAGATACCCTTTTTTTATCTGATAACTAGGACCTTGCAACAGCCTTTATTTGTGGTGTTGATCCATCCCAAGAGCTCATTCCGTCCAACAAAATATGCACCGTCATTAGCTCATTCCGGCATTAGATTTCAGCTTTTAGCTTCTATGATTGTGGAAGGCCCTTCCAAGATCTGGCTGCCAAGTGCAAGCCATGCTTTCAGATCCAGAAAACAGAGTCGAGAATGAAGCAAATCTTATAAGAGTATTTTTATGATTTCCCCTTTTGGTTCCTTCCTTAAAAGATAAACGGGTTCCGCTGGTTACCTGCTATTTAAGAAGGCTATCAAATATAACGAGGCGCCATATTGGAGACTATTTCCCAAAAGGAAAAAGGGCTCCATCCAACTAGAAATATGTTGAAAACCTACAATTGGCAGCAACAAAGCTTTTTGATCCAATCCGTCATGGACATCTCCTCCTTCTGGGCTCCACTTGCAATTTTGGCTTCAGTACGCAGCTTCATCCCAAGCCAATGGTACCAATATCTATCTTCCTTTTTGGACAACTACTTTGCAAAGTTTTACATCTACCATTATGTGCACATCACAAGAGAAGAAGATACGATAAACGATCTATATGCTTCAGCACAGTTATATACAGGGATTCTGGTAACCAAGGCTTGCACTCCAATGGTAGACGCATCCTGTGCAAGCCGGAGTTCGAAAAAAATTGCTTATACACTTTCTGCGAATTCCGAGGTGTATGACTGGTATAATGGAGTCCAGATTCTATGGACCAATTACGTCCAGCAGACCGGAAGCAGCAAAGTTCGAAGGTACACAGTTTCATTTCATCGGCGCCATAAGGATCGAATTTTGCCCATGTATCTGCACCATGTTCTGGAACAGGGCAGATTGGCCCGTTTGGTAAGAACCCAGAAATATCTCTACACTAACAGTGATGGGCGCTGGATCAGCCACTTCTATAACCCCCCTGCTACCATAAACTCCATAGCCATGGACCCCCTTCAAAAAGAAACCCTAATTTCTGACCTAAATAGTTTTATGTCCGGCCAGGAGTTTTTCAGACGAGTCGGTCGGGCTTGGAAAAGAGGTTATCTGCTTTATGGCCCTCCTGGAACTGGTAAATCTTCCCTCATAGGTGCCATCTCTAATTTCACTTCTTATGATGTCTATGACCTTGAGCTTACCATGGTGTTGCATAATTCCGCTCTCCGAAGATTGCTCATGGATGTTCATAATAAGGCCATCGTTGTCATCGAGGACATCGATTGTTCTCTTCCTTTAGAAGACAGAGCACAAGAAGGTGGTAAGATTGTGGGGAGCAAAAGTTTGAGTAAGGAGAACAAAGACTCAACAAGTAAGGTTACTCTTTCTGGAATGCTCAACTTCCTTGATGGACTATGGTCTTCTAGTGGTGGTGAAAGGATCTTTGTATTCACGACTAATTATATTGACAAACTAGATCCTGCATTAACCAGGGCTGGTAGAATGGACATGCATATCCATATGAGTTTTTGCACCTTCTCCATGTTCAAGACCCTTGCTTCTAACTACCTCAGAATTGATGAGCATCATCTCTTTGCAAGAGTAGAAGAATTGCTCGCTTTAGTGCAGGTTTCTGCCGCACAAATCAGTGAGGTCCTTGTTAGGAACTATCATAATCCTCAATTGGCACTTGAAGACCTAATTCAGATGTTAGAGTGCATCCAAGAGCCCACCCCTAAACGATCAAGGGGAGAGTTTGCAAGTATAGAGAGGGAATCTACTACTAAACTTATCGATATTTGATGTTATAGAATGTTATTTGATATTACAGAATGGAAGCATGTGGCTTGAAATGATGTACCGAATCTACTAAGTTTAAAACTTATTGATATTTGATGTTATCCTTCCTATATAATTGTATTGCCTTTTCTATTCTCATTTTTGTTCTTCCTTATTAAATGGAAGTGACATGCATGCAGATTTGAGCATTTTGCAATGGTCAAAAACCTAAGCGATCTAATTTTTTTGGTTTTCTGTTTAAATGTTCTTCCTTACTTATTACACGGAAGCGACACATGTGCTAAAAAATAATTAAGTGCATTTATGGCGGATCAGGACCTTTTTGGAACCCGTGCCCAGGTCTAATTTTCGCTTCCCAAGCCACAAGCCACGTGTGTTGAAAATGTCATAAATAAACGTGTGTTGAAAATGTCATAAATAAAAAAAACGTGTCATGATAATTCACACTATTTCGAACAACAAAAAAAGTACATATTAATTTTGCACACTCATCATTATTGCACATAATTATTCAAAATCGATGTCATAAATGAAAAAGGCACATGTCATGTCATGATAATTCACACTATCTCGAATAACGAAAAGGATCTCGAATAACGAAAAGGGCACATGGCGGCACGATAAATTTCTTGTACAGTGTTATTTGATGTTATAGAATGTAAGCATGTGCCTTGAAATGATCTACCAAATAGATATACGGTTCTTTTATTTATTTTTGAATTGTTCAAAACTCTAATAATGATGATTTTAGCTACGACTAGTCTATAAACAACAATTTTAAAAAATTGTTAATATTTATTCTACTTTGTCATTATCAATATCCTTATAGTATGTAGTAATAGTAAGAACTTGATAAACTAGCTAAATACATAAGTTGGAGGAGGGTAAACAAATGATGCAATTATAGACCATAGTAAGATGGATCGAGTTAACCAAATAGTAGAGCAACATATAGCCTTAATCTAGACCATTGAATGAAATGGGCAAAAGGTAGGTTCAATTTCAATCCCACAATATGATACTTGAAAGACTCTCTTTTGGGTTGCCCCTAAGGGGGCAAACACTTGTCCATATGGGTTTGTGGCATATTCCAAATATATGTCAGTATATGCTCGAAATATGCCAACAACCGATCCAAACCCATTATTGGCTGTAGACTATCGACCGCTTCTGTTGCTAGGCAGCCATTCTGGGAACCGGCTAACCGGTGCTCCTTGCCCGAAGGAGGTAAGGTAGGATGATCAATGTTGTGCTGGTGATGAACATCAGGGGAAGCCTCACCTTACTGAATTCTACAGTCCATTTGTGTGTCTCATATGAATGCTTGTTTGAAGCAAATTATATATTCAGCAACGTCGAAAAACTAAGTCAATATACCTTGAATGCTATCATTATAATATCCGGTGCTCCTTGCTCGAAGGATGTAAAGCAAGATGATCGATGCTGTGCTAGTGATGAACACCCAGGGGAAGCCTCGCCTTACTAAATTTTACAGTCCATTTGTGTGTCTCATGTGAATGCTTATTTGTGTGTCCATGGCTTACTGGAGTGCAAGATTAGCGCAAAATAACGAATTGGCTTGAATTGGAATTAGGTGCACATGGATTATTGTGAGATGAGCGGTTGGATCAGATGATGGGTTGAGCAGACTGTGGACATGGTCATGGAGGGCATTGGCATGCGGATAGTTCGTAGATTTTAAATCTCAGATAGAGATGCTGAGTCTCAATGCAGGCTTTCTATATCCGTCGTAATAGCATCAAAGAGGAACACGAGCATTTCAGAGCAGTGTCAATCATTCAAAGCAAGAGTTGTAGCATTCTTGGGGTGGAAGTGGAGAACGATGTTGCAACATATGCATCCCTTCTAAGGGAGCGTTTCAAAGAAAAAGCTTTCATATTGGGTAAGTGCATTCATGATGTGTTTGTCAACCCCACTCGCAACCCCAGAAAAAGTAGCATTGCGAAGAGGAACACCCAAGGAAATTGAATGAAGAATCAAACTTTATTGCTAGTCTTGGTTAGAATAACCCCAACCATAGTGTTACATATTTATAGCCTATCCTACCCTTGTCACGTCATTGCCACATCATCGCGACCTTCCAATTTCGTATGCACCCCTTCATTTTCGTATTCACCACATAGGCGGATCACCAACATGGCACCTAGATGGCATGTCACCATTGTGCCAACTAGGTGTGCCACATCATCACACCCCAACATTATCGTTCTCCATCACGCCCTTAGTAGGTTCTTCCCCAAAGGCAAGCTTAAGTAATATGCCCATGATAGTGGTAGTTCCAAGGTGAACCCAGAATTACAAGGAATCTTGAAGCAAGAAAGGATTCAATTGTCTCTGTCATAGATGGCCCTCAGCAAGGGTGAATGATTTGCTTCTGAATTTCATCTGATATAAGATCGGAAACCCATTGTTCAACCTCCATCAGTCGGCAAATCGACAAGCAATCCGTTTTTAGATTCGGATTTCTATTGAGGAAGAAATCCATGGCGTCCAACCATATTCATTATTCTTCTTAGTACAAAAATGTGCCCTATGCCCCTTTTGCTTATAGTAAAAACATAAACTTTCCTTCATGCACTTATCATATTCAACTTTCTTCTTTTCTTCATCCATCTGTGACATTGCATTTAAAGGTAACTTAGGGGCATTATGAAAAGTTTGATGAACCTGAGAGTTTGATTCATCTCTATAATTCTTTTAAAAATTTCCTTTTTGTGGCTCTTTATAATTGGCATTCTTCTCCTCCTTAAGGATACTCTCGAAGTATCGAGCCTTGTGCTATGCTTCTTCCAAGGTGAGTTGATCACATCCAACTAACTTTTTAAGCTCCATATCTAGTCCTTGCATGAAACGATTAGCTAATTCCTGCAGTTAAAGATTAATTTTTTTTTTATAATACTTCGTTTAAAGATAAGATAAGATAAGATAAGAATTTTTACGTCCACGGGAACCCAACGGGTTATGGGACGGCACATGCAAGGGCAACAGCCCATGTAAAAAACCTGGGGACTAGGCCCCATCACCAAATACAATAACCAAATATTAAAAGGCTACCAAGAATAAAAGAAGATAATGCTAATGCTTGCTTAATAGAAATAATTCCTTGCCTTTGAATCTAACTTTGGATGATGTCGTTCCAAAGTGGAGAATTCTTGTATATAATTATCCAATGATTGCCCTTTCTGTTTACACTCCATGAATTTATTCATCTGTATGATATAAAAGGAAGGTGGACAATATTTTGATACGAAGAGTTCCTTGAAAGTCTCCCAGGCTACTTCCTCATCAATCACCTTATATGTTGTCTTATGACGATTCCACCACATTAAAGCATTCCCAGTCAAACTCAATGCCACTACTCCCACCTTTTCTTCGTTAGGAACTTGTCTTACAACAGAATAATTTTCAATCTTTTGAATCCAAGCTTCTGTCTTAACTCCATCCTTATCGAAACCATTAAATAGTTCCAACTTGTATTTCTTGACAATCTCCTTTAAAACAGATGACTTCTTTTGTAACTGAGAACTTTCCTTCCCTTGGCTCATAGGCATAGATGATGTTGTATCATCTTCTTTATTCCTTTTCCTCCGCCTAGAGTGCAAGCTTAAGGGCATAGAGAATTCTCGTTGACGGCTTCTCCCACTATCAGTTCTCAATATTTGTGGACCTCTAACATCTCCTTGTTTATTCAATCAAGATTAAGAAATTTTTTTCCCTTACATAGTTTGCAAATTTATGATCTCTAACCTGTCTTTGTCCTTGTCGCAGTGTCTCAATTTGCATTTGCAGGTTTTGCATTTGCTCTGTGCTAGCTCGATTCAGATCCGTAAGTTGGTTCTCTACGCTTGTTTGGAAGCTTAAGAAAGCTTACAACCAGGGATAGGTTCAATACTCATTACGTTTTATACTCAATACATATTATTCGAATGATACGGCACAAATTTGAAGTATAATACGTCAACAATATGACCAAAAAGAATTTCGGTGTCGGAAACTTTTTGCGTAAGCGAACCCTTTGTTTCGGTTATGCAAAATCTTTTTCGCGTAAGCAAAATTTGGGTTTCGCTTACGGTCTCTCTTTTTTTTTTTTTTTTAAAGCACGCCAGCCTAACCAACCCTACAGCCTTTCTTGCAATTCTAAGCTATCCACGTAGCACTTCCACCTAAGCAAAATATCATATGGCAACATTTTAGCCATTAGATTTTAGATTTTCACATCCTACGCTTATGAAAATTAGAAACTCATCAAAATTTTGATACGGAGATGCCGAAGGACGTCGGATTCTTGTGCTTGGCTTCGTTCATTTCCTTCATGATTTCTTCCACGAACACTAATCCCCTCCTATTCCCTCTGGCTTGTTTCAATCTTTTTCGGCTTCTCCCGACCTCTTCTTCTCCGGCAATCACTCTCTAGTTTATATTTATACGTAATGTAGCTTCCATGCTATATATATGCTTCTTCAGTTCAGGATAACCCAGTTTGCAGGATGTTTCCTTGAAGGTAAGGATTTTGGATAAACTCCAACTCATCCAAGAGTTCGGTCGGTTTAAGATTATTTTATTGTTTTAAGGTCAGGCAGATCTCCGAAAACACCGGGCTTTCTTCTCCAGCATTGCGCTTTAGCAGAGATTTATGGAGGAATAAACCGGTTCATTCATGGATGAGCAAATCGGTCCCTTTGGAGATTTTTAAAGGTTTTATAATCTTTGCTTCGATTTTCAATTTCGTATTTGTTTTACTCACAGAAGTTGGCTTGCTGGTTATATTGTCCATGGCATAATTTAGGACTTTGCTTTGTCTATAAATTAAACAAAAAATATTTTTGTTTGAAGGAGTCCATAGCCCTCTTTCTGCTTGCAAAAATAGAAGAGCAGTTAAGAAGCTTGCGGCCTGCTTATGTCTTGGAATGTTTTGGTCATAAATACATTGTTTGCTAGATAGATCATGTGCTAAGCAAGGGCTGTATGAAAAAACCCAGTCTGTGATTCTAAGCTATAGGTTTACATTTTTGAAGTGAGAACACTTAGCAAAGCTATAATAGCACAGATGGCCTTGCAGTAATTCATAAAATGTTACTTTTTGCTAGCCTGTTGGGTTCTGGCCACCACATACAGAAACTAGATTTTTATTACAAGATTTTACTTCATGGTCATGGAATAATTAGCTATACCAGACAACACTGTTGTCATGCAAGCTATGCCCTGCAATTATAATCATAGCATGATAATTTCGATTTGAGCATTTGCTGAAGAGGCTTGAAAGTGTTATTTTTTGTTAATTTGCTTGGTAAGTATTTTTTTGTTTTAGCATCCCCATGGTATCCAATCTAAAGTAAATAACTGCCTGAAGATACACCACAAGGCATGGAAGAGTATAATTATGCTACCCTCTGTCCATTTGATTCTGGAAGTGTTTTAAAGTACAGTTTAGCTGACAATTCCTTCATTTGCATTTGCAGTATTTTCTTTTGCAAGGTAGTTTGATTCCTTTTGAGCTTATTTTCACGACGTTCACCATCATGTTGGTAAGAATTTCACTCTTTCTCTGTGTTTATAATCAGTTTAAGCATTTATACATTCAAATTTTAGCGAGCGTAGGCTTTGACTATAATAGTTCCATTCACTGAATCTTATAAGAATGGCTAGAGCTGGAATATCATATCTGGCTATAGCTGGTATAGTATATCTCTACGTACACAATTGATAGCTGCTATGTGATTTCAGCAATTAGATAGCAATCGATTCTGATGATGAAAATGTAGGTCCTTTCTCTTTGCACTCATGTTTAAACGAAAACTATTGCATGGTTTCTATCTCATTTTCTGGCTGTATATCACCAGATAAAAAGCTGCAGATCCCATACCATAGAAACAGTAATATGATTGGCGATAAGCCAAAGCAACGCCCAGTAATTGTTTGATAAGCTTGCACAACAGCAGCATAATTATTAAGAGGTTCACCCATCCTCTGCAATAGGAACAAGATTTATTATAGATTGGATTTTCAAGATGAGAGGCGCTAATATGCATGAAGATAATAAATCTGCCAACAGCTGCAAGCCAGTGCAGAAGCTTGCTAGCTCATTAACAAAACTGATCATTAATTTCCAATGCTGTTATAGCAGGAAAATGTGAAAGGTATCTCTCACTATAAGTGGTAACACTGCTGTATGTTTTAACTTAGCAACACAAATTTATCATATAGCACCTGAAGATATCTCGCTTATGTGTAGAAAATTGCGAGTTAAATATTCATTTCTATCAGGATTTCCAGTTCTCATGTCTGACATTATGACTCTCCACAGTAAAAGAACTTTACGTACCATGAAAACAACATTTCTTAGAGGTTCGATTTTCAATGCATGAACCAATTGCTTAACAATTTCTTCAGCTGAAAGATTACCAACTAATCCCATTGTACCTGTTGCACAAAAATTGCAACCCGTTTTGCAGCCTATCTGAAATTTGTATCCCATTAGTTGTTTCAAAGAAAAAATAATAATCGAGCCAAAATACAACCTTTAGGCAGACCTGTGAAGAGATACACAGAGTTGCCCTAGGCCCTCCAAGTCTCGGAGCTCCTGCACATGTTTCAGACCTTGTATCATGCTGCATTATAACTGCCTCAGTGCACTCTTTATTCTGGAAGAGTAAGAACAGTTACATTTAGCATGCCCAGTCTGTGATTCTAAGCTACATGTTTGACATTTTAGAAGTGAGAACACTTAGCAAAGTTATAATAGCACAGATGGCCTTGCAGTAATTCATAAAATGTTACTTTTTGCTAGCCTGTTGGGTTCAGGCCACCAGTTCTTTATTACAAAATTTTACTTCATGGTCATGGAATAATTAGCTATACCAGACAATACCGTTGTCATGCAAGCTATGCCCTGCAATTATAATCATAGCATGATAATTCCGATTTGAGCATTTGCTGAAGAGGCTTGAAAGTGTTTTTTTTTTTTTTTTTTTTTTTTTTGTTAATTTGCGTGGTAAGTATTTTTTGTTTTAGCATCCCCATGGTATCCACTCTAAAGTAAATAACTGCCTGAAGAAACACCCCAAGGCATGGAAGAGTATAATTATGCTACCCTCTGTCTATTTGATTTCTTCTGTAAGTGTTTAAAGTACAGTTTAGCTGACAATTCCTTCTTTGGGTAATGCTACCCAAAAAAGCGCGAAAGCACATAGCACCTAAAGCACCTATGACTAAGAAAAAATGTGCCATAACTTGACCTCCACAATTTGTACGCTCCTCCACGAGATCTATATCATCGCTCCTTGCCTTCCTACATCATATATATTGTTTTTTAAGTAACAACTCTAAGGTCGTTGAAGAGAAATGTCTTCAAGCAAAGCACCTAAAGCACTTGTCCGGATGGTGCTTTTTGGGTAGCATTACCATATTTACACCCTTGCATTTGCAGTATTTTCTTTTGCAAGGTAGTTTCAGGGTAGCCTTTAAGCTTGAAATACTGCCAAAAGGCTATTTTTTTTTTTTTTACATTAGCATTTTTTTTCACTATTGTTGAGTAGGATCAATTAGGAGTGCTGCCAATAAAATATCGCCACCTTGTCTACGAAATTTTCTCCCTCCACTCATAAGTTAGCCTACGTCACTAAATGATGGATTCTTGGATTCACCCTCGTGTGAATTTGATTCTTGGTAATTATTCTAAAATCGCTCCTTAACCCCCGAAAATCATATAAAATTAATACGAATTCTATCCTTGGTGAGTTTTTGGGTTGCCCCTAGGGGGGCAAACCCTCGTTTATGTGGGTATGTGGGTATATCCAGGTATATGCTGGCATATGCCTAGCATATACTGGTGACTGCTAAAAACTGGCTGGTGCCTGTAAGTGTTAGGTCATTCTGCCCATTCCTTCGCGATTCGAGGTCCCCCTGCTCGTTGCTCCGTTGGTTCGTGCATTTCCTGCCGGTGTTCTTCTTGGTAACGGCAAATAATTAGAGGAGTGTCTCTTTATAGTGGAAAGGATTTGGAAGGGGAGCAGATCCCTCTAATATGTGCCGGAGATGCTTTCAATAAACCCTTTTTTTCTTTAGCCTCGTGAGTGCGCCCCGAATTCAGGGTTCAAGCAGAGATGCTGGCTATGGCAGAAGACCTTCGAAAAATATGCTTTTTTTTTGTAGCCTCGTGAGTGCGCCCGGAATTCGTGGTTCAAGCGAGAGATGTTGGCTATGGCGTAAGAGCTTCGAAAATATGCATGAGATATTCATGGTTCGAGGATGATCCGTTGTTGAACAAGAAACAATGGGCTCAGATCTCGACTTTTGCATTAAGCAAACTCGTGGATCGTGGTCAAATATTCGGTATGGCGCCCGTAATTGGAAATCCGACGGCTAGCAAATCATTTCTTCTATGCTTGATTAAAGATCGATTTCATGATATGAGTTGGTCGCATATAAATCCACATTCTTGGCATTTTTTAAGCTCACAATCTATCAGAACGACGGGAGATGGTTTATTGGCAATCTCTATTACAAGCTTTATCCAAACAGAGCAACCGGATTTCTTGCTATTTTTTTAAGATAACCATATCTATTTTTTATCTTGCCTTGCCAAACTTCTAATGGCGGATATTGCTTGCTAACTTTTTGCTTCCTCTTCTCAGCGGGACACGCCTATGACAAAGGGCAAAAGTTTGCGAACCAAGCGACCGAAGCATTTGTCCAAATTTTGAGCGACCCCCTTGTGCAAAAAGGTTATTACTCATTATTTCATCTTTCGTAATCTTTTTCTGGTCATTATTGGACTGATTAAAGCATGCAAAATCAATGGATTATGGTCAAACAACACCCCTTTCCATTACTCGGTTCTAAAACAACACCCCTTTCCATTACTCGGTTCTACAAAATGCACTACTCATCAATGCCAACTAGCTATTGTGTTTAACCGGCCAAGACACTTGAATCCATGCTCTATCTTTTTTTTCCTTCTAGATCTTGCCTTTTGATTCTAGAACCTTGAGACAAATTTGTGGCAGATCTTTCAATAAATACTCGCCATTGAGAGGTTATGACAAAGTTTTCCAACTATGATTCTTTGGTCCCAAAGAACCCGGGGCGAGGTTGGAATCTTGGTCTTTCTTTGGTGAAATTGAAAGTTTGTTATCCCTATATTTTTTGAACATTAGAGGGAAACAGAAGTTGTGTGACATGATTGAGCAATCATTGTAAAATGGGGAGCTGAAAAGGAACCGACAATTTCTCATTATGCCTTCAAATGGTATCCTTTGGCTTGATCTGCATAGTCATCCAAATGGCGGATCATCACCATGGCTATTTTTATATTTTGCAACAACTCAGATGCCCGATTATCACCATGGCTATTTCTATGTGCCAAGACTCTTCTTGGTGTCTTTGCATTGCTAAAGTCGGGCCTTTTTCTTGATTCCGAAGTTCTTGCAGCTTTTAAATAAGTCTTGCACAAATAAATGGTTCTTGCACAAATAAGTCTCTTTTCAAATTTGCATTCGGTTAAGCTCTTTTGTCCGAGTTTCTTTTTTCATTCTAATAGATGCAATGCCCATGCCACATCCGGTAAGGTACCTTTTTAATTTCAATTATGGAATTTGCATTTCTTAGCCACCCTAGCTCAGTTTGTTATGTAGGTGCTTAAAGGTGGAGAAGATGCATCTTTTACAAATAATCCTAATGGAGGATCATTTGCCATTGTAGATGGAGTCTCCTCTCCGAGTAAGTATATATCCAAAGTCAGAAATATTGAAGGAATATGGGGAAAAAAATACTTGCACGCATATTCATTGTGTGGATATGATAATTATGGATTCCAATGGCCAAGCCTTGATATTTATACGTCAAGTCTTCTCTTCACAATTTAGAGATCATATAATCTTGATGCTTTCTCTAACTAAAAATTTTCAAACTGTTTTAAGCAATTAGGCAGATGAGGGTGTAGATCCAGCTTTGTTTCCAAAAGAGATAATAGGTCATTTGGCACAGACTATACATGATAATGACGTATACTATGATATAGCTAATTTCACTTGAAACTTATCTCTGGGTGGATTTGGAGATGCCTTCAAAATTTTGCTTGCAGGATGACTGACCTGCAATTGCTACTAGGAAAAGCTCATACAGCTACACACTCAAAACATGCCACAACAGTGAATGTTTTAGATTTTGTGTTCCTTTGTTCTTATTCTCATCTACTTACAGTTTAAAAATAAGCATTATTTCTTGGGAGATGTATATGCATGGCGCTAACATAATCTTTTATAGGCAATGCCAAGGATGCGGACCTAACTATTGAGAATAGAAGAGATTGCGGGAAAGAGATAGATAGAAGAGACTGGGTTGTTACTTATATGGTGACGTACTTGCTGATTCTTTTCGTATAGATATTAAGTGTCACTCCTTGCTGTGTATTTAATTAGCTGAATTTCTGGAAAGATGCTACGATTTGTATTTCATGCTAGGTTGCTAAAGGATCTTGGTTCAAATGCTGCATTCTCCTTTTCCATATCTTAGACTTACCTACAACACGGTGTTCAAGAAGCAGGCATATTAATAAGCACGCAGGACATGCAGATGCTTGCCTTTACAGAATTGAAAGCTCTTAACATGGTTATAGTGTTGTATAAATAAATGTCAAAGTTCATTATTGTTGTTCGGTATCAAAGGCACTTTATGTTTAAAGAATGTAGCCTATGTGCATTCTCACTTTTGAGTTCCTTCACAAAACCATGATATGTTTCAATGCAAATTGCGGAGAGCGCATTTTAGAAGTTAGACCAAAACTTATGTTTTAGAGACTTCAAACATTACACCAACAATTTATGATTTACAAATTGACCAATCAAGAATTTAGTGCAGAGTTCTTCCTTTTACCAACTCCTACAAAGAACTCCTAATTGACAATAAGATAGCATAGCTAAAAGCTAAACCCTTCAAGCTTCACTACTTCTTACTGACTTTTCATATTCACATATACAAGCTTCAAGAAGTAAGAAATTGGAAAAGGAATGGGACATATAGTATATTCCTTTTGAGCAGTATGAGAGCCTATACGAAAAGCTACTCTAGGTGGAATATTAAACATGGGCACAAATAGCATTGAAAGCATTACTTGCACGTCCAGGTGCTATGTCCTCCAGCAATATATTTTCCTTAGAGCTTGAAGATGAATCCTATAAATTTGCAATATTGTATTGCAGGAGGTCTAATTGACAAGTTCAGTGCAGAATTGTGGAGGACATCCATATTTTGGCATGTGGCTAACAACTTTGGAACTAAGCTGTATTTGTTTGCTACAGTACGGTTAAGGCAAGAAGGTGCAAAAATAAGACGTGTTCCTATTGCCGTTGGTTATCATTGGCATCCCACATTTGCATGTGACCAATTGCAAAAACTATTGAGCAGATTCGCTGCATCACTCTCTCGTGGGTTTATACTTCTATGTATGTAAATGCTGCTATTAAGGCGGAAACATATCCTGCTATAGTTACTGCCAATCATCAAGGTGCTTTTGAGGCATTGCGTTCATATCATTTACACAACTCCACACAAAACAAACAAGTTCCAATACAAAAAAAAAGGAAACATGAAAACACACTTTCGGGCCACCGGAGGGCAACCCGTCGTGCGCAGCACCTTGTTTGAATTGGCGTTTACCTCCAGGAAAAAAACAAGGGGGTTGGGGGGGGGAACCATGCATGCTACATGGATTTCATGGTCCGGCTCCAACATCCAGGTATGCAATTTAGGGTCCAATAAAAGTTAATGCCTTAGCGTACTACTAGATGGGTGTAATTTACGTTTTTATTGTTGGCACTAATCAGCTTGGCCTTTCTCTTGTGAAGAAATATATGCCAATGTCTGGTAACATGTATATTCATTATGTGAGCATTACGCTTACAACTATATATGGACATAACAAATATATATTGTAGACCCAAATTTTACTTGAGAAAAAGTTATATATTCCATTGCTTGATGGATGAAAGATTTGCCAAGGTTGCTACAACTCAAATTGAAGCCCGAAACAAAATCGCCAACATAACTAATTGAAAAAAGCTAAGATTCGCCTCACATTCTAAATTACACCTATGAAAATTTGGGCTTAAAGGCTACCCTGGGTAGTTTGATTCCTTTTGAGCTTATTTTCACGACGTCCACCATCACATTGGTAATAATTTCACTCTTTCTTTGTGTTTATAGTCAGTTTAAGCATTTATACATTCAAATTTTAGCGAGCGTAGGCTTTGACTATAACAGTTCTATTTACTGAATCTTATAAGAATGGCTAGAGCTGGAATATCATATCTGGCTATAGCTGGAATAGTATATATCTACATACACAATTGATAGCTGCTATGTGATTTCAACAATTAGATAGCAATCGATTCTGATGATGAAAATGTAGGTCCTTTCTCTTTGCACTCATGTTTAAACGAAAACTATTGCATGGTTTCTATCTCATTTTCTGGCTGTATATCACCGGATAAAAAGCTGCAGATCCCATACCGTAGAAACAGTAATATGATGTGGCGATAAGCCAAAGTAACGCCCGGTAATTCTTTGACAAGCTTGCAAAACAGCAGCATAATTATTAAGAGGTTCACCCATCCCCTGCAATAGGAACACAGATTCATTATAGATTGTATTTTTAAGATGAGAGGCGCTAATACGCATGAAGACAATAAATCTGCCAACAGCTGCAAGCCAGTGCAGAAGCTTGCTAGCTCATTAACAAAACTGATCATTAATTTCCAATGCTGTTATAACAGGGAAATGTGAAAGGTATCTCTCACTATAAGTGGTAACACTGCTGTATATTTTAACTTAGCAACACAAATCTATCATATAGCACTTGAAGATATTTCGCTTATGTGTAGAAAATTGCGAGTTAAATAGTTCTCATGTCTGACATTATGGCTCTCCACAGTGAACGAACTCTACGTACCATGAAAACAACATTTCTTATAGGTTCGATTTTCAATGCATGAACCAATTGCTCAACAATTTCTTCAGCTGAAAGATTACCAACTAATTCCATTGTACGTGTTGCACAAAAATTGCAACCCATTTTGCAGCCTATCTGAAATTTGTATCCCGTTAGTTGTTCCAAAGAAAAAATAATAATCGGGCCAAAAGAAAACCTTTAGGCAGACCTGTGAAGAGACACACAGAGTTGCCCTAGGCCCTCCAAGTCTCGGAGCTCCTGCACATGTTCCAGACCTTGTATCATATCGCATTATAACTGCCTCAGTGCACTCTTTATTCTCGAAGAGTAAGAACAGTTAATAGGAACTGGTGCAATCATTCTTTTGTTATCACTAGCATTGAACATTCTTGGAACTGATTTTAAACATTTTGAATTGTGGGCATCAAGTCGTGGTAGTTTATAAGACAGTCCTCCTTAGTGTAAAAACGATTCTATCTACTACATGCATTAGGTTAAACATCCCAATTTCATAATCTGATTAATGAAGATACCTGCAAAGTCACTAGAATCTTAGTAGTGGAACCATCAGCAGACGTGCTGATTTTTTGTACTCGTGAAGTAAGAGCTTTAAATCTTTCCTGTAGCATTGAAGATGCAACTTGCGGTAATCCTGGGACTCATGTGCTTCCACATCCAATGCGCTTCCTCCCAGAAGATAACTAGACATATTTTTAATGGATCAATAGTGGGGCGAGCCATTTGCAGAGGAAACAAGTAGAGAAGAAGTGTTAGCATACTTCCACAGCGTGTAAACATGCAATGTCTCAACGCCGCAAAGTTGGAGCTCCGATTTCAATCTTGTCTCGTCGAAGATGGAGTAAAACATTTTGTTGGCCTGCCCCAATGGGCAAAGATCCAGTAAATGAAAGTCTATAGTCATGGTGG
The DNA here is from genome assembly GCA_021234155.1 of Isoetes taiwanensis. Lineage (NCBI taxonomy): Eukaryota > Viridiplantae > Streptophyta > Lycopodiopsida > Isoetales > Isoetaceae > Isoetes > Isoetes taiwanensis. Next base: position 9,150,021 of record JAJEKV010000057.1, on the reverse strand, counting down.
AAGAAACAAGGTCAGTGCATATTCTTTTCCTTTTTCTGAAATATATCCTGTATTTTGTTATGATACTATCAAGATGGTTTGACTGCAAAAAATGGATCTAACAGAGTTAGACAAGATGGAGAAAGTAGGGGAAGTACAACAATATGCAGACATAGTAAGCCTATCTATGCTTCTAGCATATAATTTAATATTTTAATTCACATTAGATTGCTTCTAGAAGCTGCTGTTGTTTGTGTTGTATGTGGCCATGATTCCTTGAATGATTATTGAAGCTTACCACCCTTGCATTTGAACTCCACTATTATCAGATCTTCTAAAATCTCTATACAATTCCAAATTTCTTTGGCATGAGTTCTAGGCTTACATGAGGTACTTCAATTAATTTTCTTTTGTTAAATGGCAGACTTTGTTGCATGCAGATCGCTATGCAGTTCCAGGTTTTCTTGAAGCATAGCATCACTTAACTTCCAATTTTTGATGATTTGGTGCGTCACTTAAAAGACAATTAAATCGTGTGGTAATTGTTGAAAAGGTTTAATTCATATACGAGAAGGTAGAGAAGTTGGCATTTGAATATGTCTTAGTCCGTGCATAAACAGATCTATTGTCTTATATTTTCGACCGTAAATAAGTTCAGGTAAATAAGCAGGCTTGTATGTGAACCGTAAATAAGTTCAACTAAGATCCTACGTTAAACAGACCATAGCAAGCAGTTTGGTGCCCAACAATTTTGGGCAACCATTAGTAATAAGGCTTATATGTGCACCGTAAATAAGTTCAGCTAAAATTCTACGTTAAGCAGACTAGCAGACCACAACAAGCAGGGTGATTCGGAGCACAGGACGACTGACTCTTCTATCATATTCATTACCTATGTTGATTTGCACATGGAAGCCAAAATGATAGAGCTAGAAAGGGCATAACAATATAATTAATATGAAATTAGGACAATCATATAGATTTTAAGATTTGCAGATGGGTGCACCCCTGCCATGTGGCTGTGTATCGTTCCCTTAAAGTAAATAAAAGTCTATTTTTTATCTCTCAAAAAAAAAAATCATATAGATTTTAATTGTTGCCTCTGCTAGAGAACAATCATTGCAATATTTCTAGCAAGAAAGGGCATAAAGATGTAATGTAGAACGGAATGGAAAAAGCCATTAATCCGGATGGCTCAAAACCTTCAATTACAGATGTGTTTGCCATGGCAAAGGGAAGCAGGGTGATTTTTTGGCGAAGCAGGCAGATATGGCCTCCTTTCAGATGTGTATGCTGAAACATGTGCCTTGGGTCCTTCATATCCTGCTCTTATTTCGTCCTTATGCTTGTTGGTATGCTCTGTTTTGATTCTTCAAGGCCAAAGCAGATTTGGGCTCTCTTATCAGGTTGCCGGATTCACGACATGCCATTCTGTGTAAATCCTTCAAGATCGGCCATCAGGATTTCGTGGGGTTCTGCCGTGATTTTGCATAGATTTCTTAGCAGGGTTTTCACAGTGTTTTCTTAGCAGATTGGCAGGTCGAGTTTGAGACCCATGTTCCACTGTAAGCTGCTTGATCCTTCAAACAGCTTCGTCACTTTGTTTCTGCCAGCATTTCTGGAGGGGTTTCAAAACTTATCCCTGATTCTGGATGCAAATGCTCATGGGGATTTCTAGGAGCCTTCGTGGATGCTCGTGGGCTCCCTTCCTTCATGGACACGTCTCTGTTGTTTTTGCAGAGAAGAAGTTTCTACTAGTTTCTTTCAAGGCTTATTTTGTGAAAAATGGAAGGATTATGCCTTTTGTTTCATACAGAGTGCAAGGAACACAAATGCTGGCTCCGCCAAGTCACAGACCCTGCTTTACGCCCACATGCAGTCAGACAGTACCGCATCTTTCTTAAAGCTAAGAAAGCCAGGTACATTGCAGCGCATCAAAGGGAAATGTTTTACCTCCTGGAACGTCACCCCAGGACCTTCTGGCGAAGGGTTCTTAGAAAGCCAGTACAACCCACAGGGAATATCACTCCCGAGCAGTGGAGGCAATACTTGCAACAGCTATACGACCCTCAGGGTGCACATGCAGCATTACCCTTGCAAGAAGGCCCGATCTTTGGAAATCACGGTTCGGGACGTGGAACAAGGCTTACAACGTCTTGCCAATGGGAAAGCACCGGACTTGGATGGTATGCGCGGCGAAATTGCTTAAGTGGGCGGGGCCGTCCATAATACCGATCTTGACCGCCTTGTTCAACAAGGCATTACAGAAGGCTTCCCGCTGCGGTGGACCAATAGCGAGGTGACCCACACCGCCACTTGACCAATTACCAAACAATCATGGTCGATTCGGTGTTTGCAAAAGCGCTTCTTTGGGATTCTCGAGCGGCGGTTGACGAGCGAAGTGGCGAGAGGCGGCGAGAGGTGTGGGCCCTCACCCGTGGCAGGATTGATTCCCGGCACTCAACCATTGACCACATCTTCACGTTCGCGAACTCGATTGAAGACGGCGGGAACCGCCGTCGGGATCTATATTGTTGCTTTGTGAATTTTATGGGCGTTTGACACCGTGCCTCGGGAAAAACTATGGGCAAATCAGCGGTTTGGGGTTCCCAGAGATTTGCGAGAATGCGAAGTAATGCGAGCTATATGAAAGATGCTGGCCGGTTGGTTGCAGCGAGACAAGCCAGCCATTTGATAGTAGTATCGGGGTTCGTCGGGGATGCCCTCTCTCCCCAACATTGTTTGGGCTTTACATTGATCAATTGGAGAGTCGGCTTCGATAATGGGGGCGATGGAGCTCACCTTCTCTATCGATCATCGACAGGTTAATATATGCTGATGATGTGGACCTTCTAGCTTACACACCAGCCGGACATGCAACGACATCTCGATGCCACGGACACGATACGCCAAGCGGCCCGATATGCGTGTCAACTTTGGCCAAGACTAAGGTCGTTTTCATATCATCTTCCGTCGTAGGTAGGGTCCCCTCCTTCGGTTACCAAGGCGAAATGTGGAAGTTGCATCCACATACAAGTATTTGGGAGTGGAGTTTCCTTCTACTATACAACTTTGACACATCCATGCGGCTCACAGTGACGACAGGTGGAAGGCACTATATGCAATGCAAAACAATAGTCATAGAGCGGAGTTGTATGATTGGGCCCATCCGGTCCACACCTGTTCAAGGTCTTAGTAGAGCCTTGTCCTTTTATCACGGGGTGGAAGTATGGGGCCCGGTGGTATCACTTGCTACTTGGAATGACTTGGAGCAGGTCCGAGAAAGCCTTCTTAGTCACGAGCACTAGGGGTGAAGTCCACGGTCCCATATCAAATTCTCTTGCAAGAGGGGATTCTTGCCTCTTCTTGGAGGCGCCCTTGATAAGCCACATTGTCTATTTTCAGAAGGTGGTCAATATGGACGATGCTCGTCTCCCTAAACTAGCTTATATCATGGCAATGGGGCCGCAGATTTTGGGATTTTATTGGGGAATTCAGATGCCAGGAAAAATCCCGATTTCCAAAAATCGGAGATGCATTTTTTGCTATGATTTCTAAACTTTCCTTATCCGTTCTGAGGCTTCGGCATTGCAGCTGCCGAAGCGTGCATGTTAGCCATATAGATTGGCATGCTTTTATACTTTTGCATTCGGTTTTCTTCTTCCAGATGGGAGATCCGACTGCACCGCCATGTTTTTGACCTTCATCAAACATCAGATGTGCTGAGGCAATCGCATGGAAAGCTAAGCACAATTTTATGATTTTGAAATTTGCATTTTAGGTTATTCGTCTCGTCTAGAGGATATGCTATATGAATTTGATTTTTGGCAGAGATATGTTGAAAAATATAACAGAAGGAGCTTTGTTTTTTCGAAATGGTCATACCTGCGAGCTCTCTGTTCTCTTTTCGAGCCCTTTAGTCGTTTCCTATCCCTTTTTCCACCGGATTTGCGCCAAATTTCTTACCTCTAAGGTAGGCCCCTTCCTTTTCCTCCTTTTATCTGATTTGCAGAGGCTTTTCCCATTGGGGAATAAATCGTGGATCCTCGCTGGAATGCTATGGAGTTAACATGGGTCTTCATTCATTTAGGGAGTTCTTTAAACCAATATTTTTTCCTCTGGAGCTACAACTATTGCAAGCACTTCTCTTTGTGGTTTTTGTGATATTTGACCTGAGTCTAGAAATTACATGCAGACATGTTATTTGTGCCATCCTTTTGCTGTATTTGTTTTTCTAAACTACTTCTACCTTTCTTACAGGCACATATAGTCATATCCATGGCACATGTCCAACATCTGATCTTGGTCTAGACATTACATGCAGAAATGAGCCCACGTAGGAAGATTTGAAGCCAGATCCACTAAAAATGTAATTGGTAAGTTCTCTCGAATACACTGCTAAACTTTTGAGTTTTGATGTGATTGTTTTGAGTTTGATTGGCTTAAGCTTTATGCAAATGCAAGGCAATATTTAAAATCACTTGAATGACTTCAGGGGTTGTGGAACAAAGTTCGCTATATGTTTAAATGTGCATAAATGTTTATACTAAATTAATTTTTGAACTATCTAACGACAAGAATAGTATACGGAAGGTATGCACCTTCTTTTCTCATCAATTCTTTATTTTATGATGCAATTATTACTGCGGATAAATAGATCCATGCAAATATTGAGCTGTAGTTTGCTTAAAGAAATACCATATTTGTTTTGTTTAAGGTAATGCTCTCAATGATGCGAGGTTTATCTTCATGGTTGTTTAAGGCCTCTTGCGTATTAGTCTATATCCCTCTATGGATAAACCATTCAAATTCTTGCCAAGGGATTTTTCTTAGCCAAATTGTGGTCGTCATACCATTATTTTGCTGTTACAGCAATTGGCTTGAGCAGAAACCAACATATCTGTATGTGCATCACATCTGCATTCCCATTTCTCTAATTATCTGCTTCTTAACATCTCATCCTTTTTTTCTAGCAGGTACAGTCAATTCGCAAGTGATGGCATATAAAGAATCACTCAGGTCATTATTCTTGATCCTTTAGAAGGCTATAAAGAGGTAAAATGTGCGTTTGCTGATAATGGTGCATTTTTTATGTATGCCCTGTGCATCTGTTCATGTATTTGAAAGATACTTTGGATAGTTCCTGGCGGTAGGCCTGTAAACTTTGCGAAGTTGTATCTTTGTCATGGATATGGAACCAAGTTTCTCATTTACACAAGGGATGGGTTGAGAGAATGATCGTAATGATAGATCTGGTTACCTGCAAAGTGGTGACACCATCATTAGGTTAAAATGTACAAGCATGCAGAACATTTAGAAGTGTAATACAACGCTACTGGCCTTAACAGTTATTTATTTCTTCATCATGTTAAACTTCAATTATGATCAATCCCTGGACATGTGAGTTATGGAATCTTTTGCATCACCTATTGTCCAGATGCTCATTTTCTTTTCAGGTCAAGGAGATTCCTTGGCTATTTTGTGGTTTTGAATTAATCATGTGCCTCCTGACTGGTTTTTTGTAGCATTATATCAGAGCTTTAAGGGAGCTAGCTAAGTTCCAATTATATTGGTAACAGAGGCAACAGACTAAGCATGTAAGTTAATAATTGTGCAAGAAAGCAGCATATCTAGGCTCTTTTGGGCTTCCAAAATCCATTGTCCAGACTACTTCAGGTTCCTAGACTACTTCCTTCACATTTCTCTACTTTTCTAAGGAAACCCCTTTTTTGTGGCATTATATCAGAGCTTTAATGGAGCTAGCTAAGTTCCAGTTATATTGGTAACAGAGGCAACGGACTAAGCATATAAGTTAATAATTGTGCAAGAAGCAGCATAACTGGGCTCTTTTGGACTTCCAAAATCCATTGTCAATAACAGCCAGCCACAGGCAATCAATTTTGTTGTTGTATCTTTTCTTTGTCCTTTAAAAACCAACAAATATCAAGCATTCCTCATGATGTTTGGAGTTACTTGATATTGGCATCTTCATCATGCTTCTTTTTCCTGAATGCATTTGCTTAAATCACAATTACTCCATTAGCATCTGGTCGAATTGCTTTTGAATGTTTATCTCCTGTTTGAGCAGAATTCTCACCAAGGTAAATGTATCTTTTCAGATAGTTGTGGCTTCAATGATTTTGTCATTACTTACAGATGTACTACATCAAATGCATCCCAATGTAGTTGTCAATCCCTGGCTCGCGACCCGAGAGAAGTGTAGCGCTGTGAAAGAGAACACCAAGAAAACTAGAACGAAGAATCAAACTTTATTGCACATTTGGATGGTTGGAAAAGCCCCAACCGTGGTTACATATTTATAGTCCCCTGCCACGTCATCGCCACGTCACTGCCACATCATCACACCCCTTCAAATTCGTATACCCTTTTGAATTTCGTATTTGCCACCTAGGCGGATCACCCTCGTGGCACCTGCCACGTCATCAAATATGCCAACTGGACATGCCACGTCATTGCGCAAAAAAGATGCGGTTTTGTGGTTCTTCAATCCTTTGGCAAAAAGCCTTGGAATGGAATTGAACCCGACACCTATCCATTAGGAGGCAAAGATCTTGCCCAACTCGGCTAACCATCATGTTTTTAAAATAGGTAGATTCCTTCTCTCTTTAAGGGCTTTATTTTTCCTTAATTTTTATTCTCTCTCCTTCTCTGTTTCGCGTTCTGCAGCAGAAGATCGGCCTTCTGTCTTTGGATCAAATCTTGCACAGATGGGTTTGATGCTCCAATTCCGGCCTGCTCCAAATCTTCTGCGCCATTTAAACCTGTGGCTGCCGAATCTTCAGCCCTTGGCGGCCTCCGGATCATTCAATCGGCCTGGTACAGGCCCAAGTTCTCCAAGATCGAACCCTAACGGCCTGTTGGAACAGATTTCTCCATTTAATCAAATCCGGCCACTTCTTCTGCAACCGCTCATCCATGATTCCGTTAATAATTTCTGCCCTGGCCGATTCGATTCAAGATGAATCCGGCTTCTTCTTCTGGAGTTTCCTCTGATATCAGGGCCTTTAACCCGATTTGCTTCCGCTTCATAGAACGATTCTTCCCTTTTCTTTTAATCAATTTGGCTTCGCTTTTGATCTGTGCCTACCGGTCTTAGAACAGAAGATCCTCATCATCCGGGAAAGCCATGGCTTTTCGCCCAATCAGTCTGGACAGGAGTCCGTTCGTTCACAACCCTGGTCGGAAACATCCCCCTTTTTGTTACAAATTGCCCATGTCAACAAATTTCTTTTTTCCAATGGTTTCCAATTCGACCTTCCATTAGGTCGCGCCCCTTTATGTATACACTTCCCAAAGTTTATTCATTCGATGTTTACTACCTCTAGCCCATTGTTGTCACCGGCCATAACTTCAATTCCTAGGCTTTCTTCAAGCACTAAATTCCCTTTGAACCCTGTGACTTTTCTTTGCCATTCCTTTCTCTTTAGTGTCTTTTTTATTTGTCAATGGTTTTTTGCACCCTTGTATATATTTCTTGAAGTTTCTTCTTCAACCTTCATTGCCTATAGCCCATTTCTTTTCTGGCTTTGCCGACAATCTTCTCTTTTCTTCCATGGGTAATTCCACTTCCATGGTTCTTCTCAAAGGGTTTTTCTCCCTTTAATTCTCACATCTTTTCTTCTCGTGACTTGACCCCTTCTTTATTCGAGGCCTTTATTTTGCCACGTTATCTCCATTTTACCACCATAGGTATTTTTCTTCTATGGGGCTCTTCTTCTGACAACCCTGTTGCCATAACCGTTCTTCCCATGTCTTCTCATGGGTCATTCGTCTCGTAGCACATCTCTCGGCTACTTGCTTCCTCTTTCCATATTTGCTTAGCTTTCTTCGCTAAGCTAGCATGATTCCCCGAGCTATATTCTTATTAATCTGCTTTTTGCAGATTTTCGCCTCGATTTGGCAGATGACAGTAGTGCATCAAGATTGGTGGTTTTTCAGGTAAATGCATCTTTTCAGATAATTGTAGCTTCAACGATTTAGTCTTCAGTTACTTAAAAGTCTGATACCATGCACGTTGAGCGAATATACATAATGTGCAATTATATCTGCAAATGCAAAGATAGGATAAGTGGAAAATATTTATTTCTTGGCACTCTTGCAGTATGCAAGCTGACATCCTCTCTTCGGCGCATTATCAGCATTTTTCTTCTTTGTGGTGGCATCAGGCCTCATTGAGATGTACTTTAAGTGGAAGTTTTTTAACAAGTCATCAGAGTGCTTTGCTGTGCTATGGGATGTAGTGATTTTGTGCACGATATGTACAGTAGAATGAAGGTTTCATTGTGTTAAATATCTTGCGAAAATGCAACAAGAAAGTGCATAACCAACAAGTGTTATATTTCTAAGCATCCTCAAAGCCTGTGCCAGTTTTTACAGGTTGATTCATCATCAAACTGTAAAAACTGGACCTTAATTTGATGTGCGAAATGTGAAAGCGACTCATAGCATCTTCAGTAAATCCCTGATTAGATAATGCAAAGAAAGAGCATAAAACCAACACCATCATATTTTTAGGTGTTATGAAAGCATGTGCCTTCAGAGGAGAAATAGTGCAAGGGAGGCTCATACATGGTCACTTCATTCAGAGGAAGTATGAGTCTGATGAAACATCCTGTAGGATATGTATGCTAGGTATTGGGAGTGTAGAAAAAGACTGCAGATCTTTGAAGGATCGAAATATTCAAATATAGTGGCTGAGATGGAAATATTCCTGGATATGCAAACATGGACAAAGCCTCCATGCCCTTGAAGTTTTCTGGAGGATGCAAGAAACTGGCATAATATCAAACAACACTGCACTTGTGTGAGGTATGTCTTGCACTAAATATGTACGCTTTATACACTTGCTTAAGATGCATTTATCTGTTCATATTCATTGTTCCCACTATGCCATTGCCCATGGTTTTGATAATACTCCATTGTCAAATGTCTACATCAGGCAGTCTTGCTTTTGAAATGGAGCTTAAGCTTTACTATGAAGGAAAACGGCTGGGAAATGACATTGCCATGCCACCTACTCGCAGCTAGGTAAATAACAGGCTGCCAACTGTATGAGATAAATTATGCATCTCAATTTGTAAAAATGACATGTAAGATTCCTTTCATTACATATGCATGGCATTAGAGTTGGTTGCAGAACCGATCGTTTTGACATGGACTGTGAGCATGAGTTTTGCATAATAGATCTTTTTTCGGGAAGGCCAATAGGATAAAGGACCTCTCATAAGGTTATATGTTAGATTAAACGTCGGTTCTCTTCAACATTTATTATTTAATTACTCCATCCATTATTTTGCCTTTCCTCAAGGGAAGTGTGAGTGGTCAGGAGACCAATGTGTTGTGAAGTTTAATGCATTACTCCAACGCATTGAACTGGAATAGTGAAACAAGGAAAATGACTGCAGGCCCAGCTTGGAGCTTAGACGACCTCATGGAAACAGAAGAATTTGCTGCATTAATGAATAAGAAAATCAGGCTTTGGAGCCAGGCAAATGCTAATACCAGCCATAAAATGCCAAAGAGTTGCTTTTGACATCATGCAATTCTGTGTCATAGAACACTTGATATGTGAGGCAGCCAACGACAGCTCCAGTCTTTCCTGCTGCAAAGAAATGCCACTCAGACTTGCTTTTCTAGAAAGGCCACTCCACTCAGATGCACTTCAGTAATGTTGAAAAAATGAGTCCGCAAACCCATGCTACTTAAACAGTCACATCTCCATTATGAAGGTGATGAATATCTTCTATGTATCAGATGTATCCCCTACCAATAGTACATTAAGATGTCACGTGGTGACTTGAAGTCAACAGGTCTTTGCATTTCATTTTTCTTAGATATCCCATCATATTTCTAACCCCCCATCATGAGGCAAGGGCTTATCCAACGAAATAATAGGTATCTAAGTTACAACATCTTATCCAATATTAAAGGAAATGGGTGTTGCACATCCATGGATAATATGTAATACTCAGGAAAATGGTGTAGGGGCTTGGGCTTCTAGACAAGTGTAATACTAGATAGGCTGATAGAAGAATATAAAATATACACTAGAAGTTAAGTGATGCAGGCAGGAAATGGGTGCTGCACTATCCATAGATAATATGTAATTGCACTTATAACACTTCATTTTTTAGCTTTCTCCCAATTAATCTTAAAAGGCAGAAGAAAAAAGAAAAAGTAAGACCCAATTTCATGATCAAGGGCGCAATTAATTTAGCCTTTTTGAAGTCAAGAATGTAAAGCTCAATATACATTGCAATTGTAGGGGTACAGAATTTTGACAAGCAGCATATGAGTTCGACGTTATATGCAATCGTTATACCATATATAGCAACACAAGGATGTTCCTTTTACAAATACAATATCAACATGCTCTGTATGGGAGCAATTACAATTTACACATATGCATTTGATAATTTGCATTTCAAAAACATAATAACTTTTCTAAACATATATAATGCATTCTTGAATTTTTCATTTTTGTTTTTGTTCCCCTGAATTTTTCTGCGCCGCAATCTAACATATTTCGTTGACACGTCTTTCTTGAAAATGTCTGATCCTGTAACCTGTCGCGACATGCATTATATATATGTCTGTCGGTGAGCAGTCTCGCAAATCCAAGGTGGACAGCTTGATCCTGCATTTGCCTATATAAGAAACTATGCCCACTCTGAAATTGTGAATTTTGCTCAATCGGTTCTGCTCCAGACGACGTCGTTTGATTGCTTCGGTTGATTGCTTCCAAGTAAGTCTATTCCAGTCCAGTTAAGTCTGCTTCGCTTGATTGCAATGTTTTACTTGAACCCGGCGTTTGATTGCAATGTTTTACTTGAACCTGGCCCTGGATCCTCTTAGACCCAAGCACAAACCCTTGGTATCGCCACTGCAATAATGGGCTAAATACATTCTTGCCTTTTTGTAGAATCAAAACATGAATAGAACAAAGTGGGAAAAGATTGTAAACTGAGATAAAATGTTCCAAAAATCTCTCTCTGTTGGAAACACTGAACCAGATATAAAACGAAAGGAAGTACCTGCAAGAATATACAAAAACAGAACAAACGCAGAGAAGGAATGCGGTAAAGCACTGACAAAATAAAATAGGATTCGCCCTGTGCAGAACGGCGACGTCGGTGGCCATAGGCTGGCAGGGATGGAAAAAAATAGCCATTGTGAATCTTCCACCTGAGATCGGATTACTTCCTCAGGCCTGACCTGTCGCGGGCCATAGCTAGAGCTCGAACTGTCTGATGCCCATTCTTAGCCATCGAACTGTGCGTAGGATTGTTTGCTCAAGGAGACAAAATCTGCCATAGCTGATGAGGAAGAGGTGGCTGTCGGCTACTACGGGGCTTGCATGCGGGAATGAAGCTTTGGGTTTTGCTCTGCCCAAAAGCTTGCTCCGATCCATATCTGCCAAGCAGCTATGGCGGATAGAAAAAGGGCTAGCACCTGCAGGAGAAACAGAGGGCCATCCCCTTCCTTTGTTTTCTAGTCTGACGAAAAAGAGCGACAGGTCTTGCCTTGCCCTTTCTTTTGCCTTTATTCTGGGCTATTTTCGGACAGGTAAAGGCCAAAGCCTTGCACCTGCACTTGACATGTTAAATTCACATGCTGCTCACGCGCTCTATGCTTAGGCAAATGTTTAGGAGTGCTCACCTCTTCAACCATTAATTAAGGCCATTTTCATTCCCTAGGTTTTATTTTATTTTTAGGGTTCAACAAAACTTATTTTTATCCCCACAATACTCCAATGGAACCACCTAGTTAACCTTTTTTGTATACTGGGTTATTTTGATATTTTGCGCGCCTGGGGGATGATGGTTTTTTGTTATTTGCTCCCAGCACCACAAGAGCTCAATCCAACATTAGGGTTAGAACAGTTGTTGGCATTCCTCATAAACTTTTTAACCTTTTGAATATTTGAAAGAATGCTTATAGACGTGGCAATACTAGTTTAAACCACCTGATTTGCAACATTAGAAATGGAGGGTATATCTATTTGCTTCTCGAAAAAATTGGCGGCTTGGGAAATGCTGATACTTGATGCTAAGGCAAGAAAGCAAGTGAAAAAATTTGATACAACATGCTGCAAATGTGTTGTTTATAAACCATGGTTGCTTTCTTTACTATTTAGGGATCAATGTTCCTTAATCTTGGCATAATGCGTATGTGAATTCTATCGTTGTGTGAAATTGTAGTGATCGTTTGAGTTGATTTGCAATTATATTTTGATTTGCAGAGATGGCACAGATGAAACAAGACTACATTATTGAGCTAAATCTAGATGACTTTTATGGATGGTGGATGAGCGCCTTTGGTAACTCACTAGCCTTTGTGTCGAGAGATGCTGTATTGGAGCTCCTCTTGGATTTATTTCGTAATTTATATTATTCGCAAAAATACCATTCTAGTGATGATGAGGCATCTTCAATTCTGCAAATTGATAATTCTACTTGATGTTTGATGTTTGTGAACACATGACCTTCAATAACAAAAAGTATTGACCAACTTTTTAAAAGACTAAACTAAATATTGTACTTTGTAATTTCCAAATTAGAGTTAGAATGTAAGATCTTACGAAGTTGCTTCACATCAATCTAGAATCACTTGGCCATTGCAGAAGAGAATGTTGGACGTTAACTGGGGTCCAACTGCGCAGGCCGCCGCGATAAATTTCTTGTAATTTTAAACATTTTAATACAATCAATCCTTTATCATCACAATAAGCCTCTTAGATTACTTGCATCACTTGCACCCCTAGAGTTTCAATTCATAAGAACTATTGCCATCACCATTAATCTCCAACTATAGTACTATTGCTCCTTCAACATTACACCATCAAAAATACCACGCAAACAAAGACAACACAACTACAAAACAACCACCCCTGCAAATTAGTACTAAAGCCCGGCAACGCCGGGCACTATAACTAGTGTTATTTTAATATAATAGATTTTTTCCTTTCGCATAAGGAACTAGTATTTCTTGGACTTGGTGTTGGATGGCTTGATGCCTTTGAATATCTAACTTGGTATTCAGCAATTATTTCAGATGCTTATGCAAAGCATTATTGTGCAAAGCATAATATGAAAACATATATACTTGCAGAGTAGAGGATTTCACTCCCTTATATGAAATTTAAGAAAGGGAGATCTATGAACACTCTCATTAAATAATATGCGACTGGTCGGATTAGTAGCAATTAGACCAAAAACTTGTCTTGCAATAACATTTGTCATCACAGAGCATTTGAAGTTATTGAGAATTGCATCTTGGCTCATGCTATAGAAGCAATTTATCAATGCATTGCAAAATTAAGGTAAACTTTTGATAAAGATGCAAAAAGCTATCTTGCCGACATCATTGATTTAAACCCACAGGCTGGCACATGGTATCTAAATCAACATGATAGCTTCTTCAGAGAAAGAGCATCTATCTAGATAATTACCATAATAATTCAACCAATGCAAACCAGGATGCCACACTTTGGTACAAATTTCTCAAGCAAGATGAAAACACACAAGGACAGCAAGGAATCATACCCTTGCAAATGGTTGCAAGCATGATTTATCGTGAACGAGACCTCTAAGAACCCATGCCGTGACGCCATAGATTTTATGCGCACACGTGTACCAACAGTGGAGGTGTTCAATGATGTAAAAGATAGACTATTACTAATAAATAGGGAGGATTGAGTGTTGTAGTGCTGTGGATGAGCACGTCAAAAGCAAAAGATTCAGACTTTCTATTTGCATAAACATCTCATATATACCTTTGTAAATTATAGTGTAAAATTATCTTAAATGTTGCTTTCCAGATATGCCTCAAATTTAGTTGCATGCTTAAAGTTCAGATATGACAATGGTGGAGGTATTAACACTTTGGAAAGTTATTCAAAGAGTTGAACATACCTCTGTGAAGGAAAGGAGAAGAACAGTCAGGTGGGGAATTATGGTTCCGTCTACAGTGGAACTGGGTACTTCCCTTGTTGTAATGTTTCATGGAAGAAGAAAATCGTCGTCCCCTTCAAAGTACTGGTTCATTCACTTCAACCAATTTGCTTGCTCTTCATTAATTACAAATGTGGAAATATTATCTCATAATGCACTAGATCAGGTTGGCTCCATAGCCATCCAACATCTTGGTTTTGTTAGTCTTACAGATGGCTGCGATGTTGTTGCAAATTTGACGTTCTTATACATTGGTCACTTAAAATTGGTGCTATGTTAGCTTGAAGGATTTCATTTTGGCGGTGATTCTCGATCCTAGCTTGGGGAGAGGGGGGGTCTTGATTTGTTGTAGGATCCAGAGTTCAATCATATTGAAGCCATGGGCCCCAAATGCAGGAGACTTTGGATAAGCTCTACACTTGACGACATGCAAGAGGCAAGACTTGCAGCAGTTAGATGCACAAGGGCTTGATGTTGGTGTTTGAGTCTAGAGGTAGTCATGTTATGCATTGCAAGGTCTGATAGCCCCATGATTTTTTAAAAATAGGATTGGAAACAAGGTCTTGAAATGACGAAATCTATGGTCTAGTAGATTGAATAGTGGACTGACATGATTGCTGCTTTTGAAAGAGGAGCGTCATAGGACTTTTGCATCGGTATCTAGCTATGGATTATTGCTTCTCCATGGTTGCATTGTGGTTCGAATGGCATTCAAGGCATGTGCTTGACACTTTCTATCTTAGGCCAATATTTTTTGAAGGCAATTACATGAGTTCTATGAGAAGTAGTAGTCTGCCTCCTATAGTACCATCATGCAGGAGAAGGTATTGAGGAAGATGTTGCTAGTACCTACCTTGTAGTGAAGAGGGCAGCTAACTCGCATAGTACCCTTCATAAAGGGAAGATGTTGAGAAGACTATTGCATCGAACTTACTTCTTGTAGATGTCATTACTAGTGCTTTCCTGTTATGGGCTCGACTGTATGTAAATTTTTTCATCAATAGAAAATACAGACTCTTACCTTAAAAAAAAACAAACAAACTACAGTTTGATCCAGCAGATGCCTAAATATAGAATATAGTACCTCTTGTTCTCTATTGAAGTTCATCTCAGGACATGTGAGCTTGTGGTCCTACATTCCTTATGAATCTTTCTTATGTCATCATGTTCACTCCTACAATCATGGCCGCTAGACTGTATTGCTATTCCGCGCTTTAGAAGACACAACTGCAGTTTTGCCTCACATGAAGCATGTAATAGGTTCATGTTTGTCATATAATGGAGAAAACTGGGGAAGATGGAATGTACGTGATTCTGGAGTGCCTAAGGACTTTGATTTCTCCCGAAGAATATCTCCTCGAAGCTTAAGTATATGATCCAGGTACCTGATGCACCCAAAAAAAGTCTTGACCTCGGGCACTGACATAGCCATTTATCTAACCTGTGCACAGGTCCCTGTTGGCCCTTAGACTGAACCTGTTGGCACCCTAACATGAACATTTCCAAGAACTAAGGTTGGCGACATTATCTTCCTGAATAATCACACATAAATTTATATGTTACAAAATGAAAGACATCAAAAATAATGTGAGATAAAATCACTTGAAAACCAAACATAGTCAGCGTATAATCAATCTAGAATATCAAATTCACCCAACTTTTTACACTACATGCGTTACTATGAATCCATAGTCTACATCTTAAAGTACGAGCAAAGCACAAAAGTTTCTCACTGTAGGCCTCAATGCTTGAAGAACCAGCCACAACTATGAAGAACCAACCAAAGCTATCACATACAAATGTAGAAAACAAGAGTTGAGATAATAACATAAAAGATGTTTATTTCTTAAGGATTCAAACTATAAGTTATAATTATGTGGAAGCCATAACAGTATTCACAATACTGTTGCCACTATAAAAATGGAAAAAGAGTAGAGCAAAATTTAAAAGTACTATTTAGATCCCAAAGCCTGAGTTTTCCTTCTTGCACAGGTTACAATAGTATCTCTGTGAAAATAGGTAACCTCATCTGGCATGATTTCTATCCTCTTGCATTTTCACAAAATAGTAGGCTTTGTCATTATAGCCGGACTGTGAAAAGCATACATAAATGCATTAGCTACCCATAGCTTCATGTAGTAAGTGAGAAATCTATAAACATGATAAAATAGTATATGAACCCAAAGCATAGAATTACAGATATGAGAGAGAAAGTAAATAGCTTATAAAGACAAACAATTTGTTCAGCTTTGTGGTCTACATGCCTGATTAACTGAAGTCTCAATGGTGGTATCATCTCTTCTATAACATATAGGTTCAACCTGAATTAAAGATTCAAATATTACAATGCTGAGACATTCTCATCAGAACCATTGTAAAAGTTTCTTCCGCTTCTTCCAGCTGGATGTGCAGCGAAGCCAGATTTTGAAAACACGCGTATACTAGATTAATATGTCAATTAGCTAATACTATTGTACCCGACCACAAGACTATGTTAAATACTTGCCTGGAGAAGCATTTGATTGAAGTACACCATATCGGTTATGCTTCTTAGCACAACAACTGTGTTCGTTAATCCTGGATCCAAAAAAATGCATTTGGGATTCTGCAAAAGTCACAGCCAAATCCTTAATACATAATTAAACTTGCGAAGTCTAAGTAAAATACATATATTGATTTAAGAGGCAACAACCTCAGCTCTATCTCTGGCTACATACGTACAGAACATGACATGGTTTGGACTGCATCTTGTTCTTAATTGATAGGCACTGAACATCAAAGGCATGATCTAATATGTGAGAATAACAAAAACCTTGCAATGCCCAAGAAAAAACAATTTGGTATTCAAATAACCATATGTTTATTTAAGGCTAATGTGCTTATTACGTTTACAATAAGAGGTCAAGGGCAAGCATGCATAGGTACCAAGGAGCAGGAAGACGAATCGAGCGGCCACATGAGAATGTAAAAGACCATATGCTGTGGGCAAAAACATTTCATGCAGGGTCCCCGTTTCATTCCTGTTAACAAAACATCAATTTTTAACAAACTTGTGACTTTTTTGAAAGTTGTCACAACCTGTCCATCCTAGGATATTATCATTTAAATGTTGATTTGAAAGCTATGCATTGCTTCTAAATTGCTAATTAACTGAGATAGCATCTCGAATCTTCAAATAGATAATACGTGAGATGCACCAAATGGAGGTAAAACATAAACAATCAAGGCAAAAGACACCTCAAAAGAGTGAAGCACTATAAGTATGGTGTAGAAATACCTCAACGGCTGCGCTGTTGATTCCAGACATGGTCCTTCAAGCTGGGCAGCAAGATTAACTGCAAAAAACTCAAAGAAAGAATGCCAGATTTAGTGGGAACATTTAGCAACCTTGCATTGTCCAAGCCCCTTGCCGAGATTTTATCGCTAGGGTTTTTCCTCGAAAATAAAGGGCGGGGTTTTTTAGTTCTGGCGATAAGCTCTCGGTAGGTACACTAGCCAACATCTTTAGCACACAATTTTATTTGGGGTTCAGGTGTTATAACTGGATATTCCCTATGTTTTTCATTTTTTGGGTAGCCTGCGATGTGCAGCAGCTACCCACTCTAGACAATTGTAGAAAAACTGTTGAGATGAATGAAAAGCCTAGCTGAGCTTTTTTCTATTTTCATGCGAGCCCTTATTCGAGAATTTAAACTACGCAAAAATTTAAACCCCCTCCTCCCCCCAAAAAAAAAAAAAAAAACACGCTTATGCGAAACTTTAGTTTAAACTTTTAGGCAAAAAGCTTTTTTCGCGTTTAAACTCCACAAAATTTCTTTTTTTCCCCGATCGGTGAGGGAAAAATATGGGAAATTCGTTTTTTACTCTAAAATATGTATTTTTTTACTTAATACGTCCAAAAATTTTTATTTATGTGTACAGAACCTATCCCTGCTTGCAACATAGAGGACTCTAAAGTTTTCCTCATTGCCTCAAACTACTCTTCTCCTGATTGGCATTACTAGCAGCATGATGAGGACTAGATATATGTCTTCCTAGGAGGTAATTTCATCTAGAGAATATATAAAACATTTCGTACTCAATGAACGTTCTAGGTTTATCGAAATAACATCAAACTATCTGAACCTTCAAAACAGATTCCTATATGATAGTTTTGCTTCCATGATTCTTATAGAGGGCCATGATATAGTCACCACATTCCTTATCTATTACCCATGTCCTCATTCATTCCATTTATAGATTTGCATCCATAAGTGACCATATAATGAACTAGGTTAATTAGCTAATAACAACACGAAAATCTTAATATTAACAGTTAGCAAATCACCAGTTGCCCATTCCAGTCCTACACTTATAAGACCTATCTCTACACTTTGCGTTTCCTCAAGTTGGAAGGGGAAGCAACATTTTTCTTTACGTAACCATATGCTACCCACTGGTGGAATGATCCCCCACAACTATAACTTCGCTACTTCGAGTTCCACGAGTGCCATGTATGTGTCCAGCGTGTCCAGCGTTTCGCTCTACTATAATTGTGTCAGAACCACATAGGTATATCCCATGTGTTTACAATGCTTACTGTCAGATTTGTCATTTACATCCCCCAACATTTCAAGTCCATGTATATAACAATAATTTATTATCCCCAAATTAATTACTACAAAAATTTAGTGATTATGTCATGGTTCTCCATCGTGCTCTAGAAGCAATCATTATGAGCACAAACAATGGTATAGGAAATGGTCTAGTGAATACTGTGGTTGAAAGTTCCAACTCTCAGTTGCATTGTGAGTTCCTCCAAAAGGTAACAAAGTGCTATATATCAAAGGAAACGAATAAAGACCCTAAACACATGCAATAATGACATGTGCTCTACCTAGATTAGGTGATAGAATAATCTAGAACCATTCTTAAGCATTCTATACTATACCATTCTGGAACAATAACCATTCGGTACTAGGTGTTCCTTTTATGAAAGAAGAGAGAGCCCTTACATCTTAGAAATAGTATATGTGGCATTGAAGGTCATTTTATGGGATGTCTTACACCATAAGATCATTGTAGATAAGAAATGCTTTGAGTTTGGATCTCATTATTTATTTTTTTATTTCATTTTTTTAACAATAACTAGGTTCAACCCGTGATTGGCTCTGATACGAATTTTGTGACAGTCCTACGCCCGACACTGGTTACTACTTAAATAGATAACACAAGTACCCCAGAATCCACAGGTGCAGAACCCACGTATTGTTGTGGCATCTCTGAACTACTGGTCTCTAGCTCAATGAGATAACCTTCATCTAGATTCAACTTGACATGACCAATGTCAAGTCCTCACTAGCGAGCTTCATCAGTGCCCACTCGCTAGTGTTGAATGATTAGCACTCGTGGCCTCGGTTTCTGCGTAGTCTCCGTGGAGAGTTGTGGGCAGACCAAGGTGCAACTAGGCTAGCAACACGATAAAAGATCAAATAATTTAGTCTTCTTGCCAAAATATCTTATATCCTACTTAATCAATATTTAAGATGGAAATCAATCTTGCAAAAGATAAAACCTAAGTCAATAACTAGGATGCTTAAATTGGTCTTGCAAAAAAAAAAGGATATCTAGCAAAACTAGAATGATCCTCCATGAACGATTGTTGGAGTTTAAGCTAAGCCAAAACAAACTCTAAAAATACTTAAATGTTTCTACTTTGTCTAGACCAAGAATTGAACCCTAGTCGTTAGCATGAAAGGTAAAGGCTTTAACCAATAGACCACTACTAGAATGATAAATAGACTTTTTCCATTACATTATAAGAATTCACAACCTAACTACGAGTGTTTTAGCCCTAAAATTCCGCGGACCATCAATTTGGGCTTCGACTAGAGCTATAGATGGCCCGATCAAGGTGCTCCAGCAGAGTAAAGGACGGTTGGGCTGCATTCAGCCTTATCCGCCAATGTGACGTCGCCACGTGTCACATTTTCTTTTTGTGGATTTCTCCCCGCGTTCGCTGCGGTCTACATTCCGTGATTGCTTGGTCGACATTCTCAATTTTGTTCAGCGTTGCTCCACATTACGTACAAAGAACATCCGTCGCGCCCACGTGGCGGCGATCAACGGCTGAAATGCAGCCCAACCGACCTTCACATTAATCGAATGGCCCATTTGGGCTTGATTCAGCCAGCGATCAAACCGGCCTCGCCTCCGCCGGCCCGGTTTTCTGTTATTTGAAATCAAGCCAAATTTCCCTTTATATCTGAAAGAGGTAGGATTGATCTTGGATACATGCAAATGCAAGCCAAGGCCTTCTCTTCGATTTGTATATGCCTTATACCAAAAGAAAGGAGAAATAACGAAAGGGCATCTGGACGAAAACTTTATGTAGCAAAGGAAAGGCAATTTACAGCGATTTGCAGGAGGCGGCACTGCTAGTTTGGATCTGACAGAATATATTTGTTGGTATGCTAGAGCAGCCGATTCGTCCCTGTGTTGCTATGTAGGAGCAACAAAACGTGAACCTAGAGAGAAGGACAAGTCTGATTCATCTGTGGGGCAGTTGCTTCAACTTCCCAAGGGTGAAACAGAATCGGATTCACATCTGTAGATTTCGCAGCAGAGCTTGGGCTGTTGTAACGAACTCAAAGGTGTAGATTATTCTAAAGAGCATGTTCTTTAACTATGTTACAGAGCAATTCCTTCCTCTTCTTCTATATTTTGTATCAGAAGGATTACTTCCTTTAAAATATAAAATATTATCTTACCTCTAAATTGCTTCCCTAATTATCTCTTTTATACTCCGTTGTCTCTTCTCTCCTTCCCCTTTCTTGCATTTTGTTTTCTAATTTCTAACTTCTCTTGAATTACCAATTGCCATGTCATCTCCTCTTTATTATTTTATATTATCTAAATATAAAAGCACAATACAATTCACATCACAAGGTGCCTCATGCAAAGGTGGGATACACACTATGCTGACCTAGCATGCGATCAGGACTCAAATAACTGGGTGTATAGGCGAACCACTAGGCCTCAGAAGTTGGTGCACTATGTAGAGTTGTGGGGCCAGCTAGTAGCCTTTTCCCATCTAGGTGGAAATACCCATATATCCACACAAGCTTGCAAAATATTGTAGAGGCGTGGGAAGTGGAGCTACCCTATCATGGCACCCCATGAGAGTATCTATTGCAGTGCATCGAGGTGTGTACATGCAGAGGTAGTCGGCATTTAAATGAGAGCGATTTCCCTTACTGTGAAGAAATAGAGGTGGAAGGCCTTGACCAGCGAATTATTGACCTCCAACAACAATATCGTGTCCGTCTCATTTATGCATACCATTGAGCGAGAAATAGAACACAAGAGCTCATTAACAACTTTGCATATCATCCTTGGAAGCATCCACGGAGAAGGGAAACCCAGGCAGATAGATAGATTTGGAGATCGCATCGCAGAGGATGCATGTTTCGATTATGCACCATAAAATCGCAGGACCCGTCCATCGCAGCAAAGATCTATGTTCACATGGAATACACTGGCCACGAACCCTTCTCTAATGCAGAGGACTGATCGTTGCCCGTGCATCCATAACTATTGGCGGCTACCGCACAAAAATTTCGAAGCATTGGGATGAAATGTGCCGCATGAGACTTGGCAAGGTTTCGTGGACCCCAAATCTGCCAGACAGTTAGCGCCATCGACCGTGCAGTGTATCGATTCACAATGTCGCAAGAGGATGTGTGGCAACTAGCATATCGACAGAGGATACTCGGCAAGCTTTTGCTTTTGTGCATCCCAGTTGAAACTATCTTACATTGTGTTTTCACTACCTAGGGACTGGGAAGCCCGGAGAATGGGGTGGACGACTGGAAGGCGGCCATGAAGGTGATTTTTCACCAGCCATGGCATCCCAATGTCGTAGACCCAATGGAGCATCCACAGATTATGGTGATCCAGGATGGCACTATGCTAGAAATTGCCCTCAAAAAGGAGTGCAAAAGGGGGTTGGGCCATGGATTCAACTTTTGGTATGAACTTGCGAAAGTTTCCATTGTATGCCGTGATCGTGCCTATCATGGGGAAAGTTGAGTACCCAGTTTTTGATATTCTCTGCAGTGTCGAGGCTGACGGAGGACACCAGCAACATGCTTTGAAGACTGCGATCTGGCTCATCTTTGAATACATAAAGACAATCAGGCACAAGTCAATCATAATTGACATGGACGGGTGTGAGAAAGCAGCTATTACAAGTGTCTTGGACATGGATGAACATTGTTGGATTGGTGAAGTGCAGGTACATCGAAGATGAATCCTATCTTTGGTGTTTTGAATTTGATGGTCACCAATGTATATGGCACATGTTGCAGGACATATCCTAGTATGCTGGTTTCACGCAAAACGATCATGGCAGAGAAACCTATTTCTACGTTTGAATGGGTATGCATTGAACGGCACCTGTCCAGACTCATGACGGAGCCATCCACCCAAATATATTAGTAGTTGCTCGCTCGATTTTAGCACACCTATGGGAATAATCGCATCATCATGGGGACATGCTACTTAGTGTGCATTCACTGTTTTGCCAGTGCATAATGGAGCGCCCTCTGCCATATAGATACTTGAACCACAACTGGCTAAATGGGGGCATATGGCAGGCTAGGGGTGGGAACAGAGGCCTCTCTGTTCTTGCGGAGTCTGACCATATAAGATATCATGGGACATTTGTTGTCTCTCTGCCCTCTTCCTCTTGCTCTCCATCTCCATCTCCATCTCCATCTCCATCTCCATCTCCATCTCCATCTCCATCTCCATCTCCATCTCCATCTCCATCTCCTCCATCTCCATATCCCTCTGCCACTCCATCTCTGTCTCCATCGCCATCCCCCTTTCCTGCTCTCTCAATTGCTTCAACATCTTCTCTGTCATTCTTCAATCGCTTGCTCCTCTACCTGTGAGTGATCTTCTGCCGAAGGAGTCGACTGCCTAGTATAGTACGACGTTGAAGGTGTAGGGTTTTGAGTGTTGTCATGCTTATATATGCCTTATAATTGTGCCAACTTATCAAGTAGATCCTATTGTGTTGGTAAGTGACCCACCAGCATGGAATAAAATAACGGCTAAGGTTAGCCAAATAGCTATTTTGCAGCATTTTTGCCAAGAAAAATGGCTAAAGTAAATGGGAAAAAAATGCCAAAAATAAGAAAATTTTAGCCCAATTTTTTGCTGACCAAGTGAGATTCTATGTTAAATAGCCAAACCTCTACCTCTAGAAAGCTCCACCAGTTCATCGATTAGCTAAACCTAAGAAAGAGTGGGCTTGAAAAAATGGATGGATTAGCCTAGAAACTGACACCAAAATATTTATGAACTTTAAGAAATTACCAAGTAGGGTTCTATTTTTTCTTGTTCTAGGTATGAAGTTGAAGCATAGAGAGATGATTACATCTAGAAGGAACAATGTGCTCTTTTTCGTTGAGTTTTGAACATGTTTATATAATAATTTATGTCTTTGTTGCTTCTTTAGATCAATAAAGCTTTTAGCAATGATTATAATTCGGTCAAAAAAATGTTACATTGTGTTGAATCCCATTGTATGTTTATCCAAAGGCTTGAATTTTTAAAATTAGCATAGTGCAATGGCTAATATTTGCCTCTCCATTTTGTGAAAGTTTAAGAAAGGCTATGATGGAGAAAAATCATCTACTTTAGCCGAGCTCCAGAAAGTTCTATCTTCAATTTGAAGGTATTTTAGCCAAACCTATTTTGGCTACACCAAAATATAGGAGTAGTAATTTATTCAATGCCCACCAGCCTAGATGTAATAGCCCCAGTCATGGAAGAGCATGTGCATCCACATTGTCAGGCCTAACCCTTTGTGATGCATCTCGCCTTACCCGCACTTGGCTCTGTTGCAAAGGCAACAATTTCTCCCTTGCTATGAAGTGTTGAGCAATAAAATCTTGTGCCATTCTATCAGGCCCCTCTGGATATGCTGCCAATGTGGCTTTTGGCATCATGGTGTGGATCATGTGCATGGTAGCAACACCTTGCCTCACTGAATTCCTATGTCTTGCTACAGTCTCCTGCATATGTGTAGTGAACCTAGAGTTTTGTCTGTGACATACTGCTTAGTCCTGCTCAGCTACAGCTCTTGTAGGATTTCTTGGAGCCTGGAATGGCGGCCGGGTGTCCTGTTATTAGGCCACCATAGCTGGACATGCCTTGTTTGGTGATCTCCATGTGCACCATCCCGTGTGCGGCCTGGGAACCCAGGATCAGGCCACCATAGCTGGGGATGCCTTGTTTGGTGATCTCCATATGCACCATCCCGTGTGCAGCCTAGGAACCCAGGATCCTGCTACAAACTGACATGGTAGTGGTTGCACCTCTCGGCGGTGCGGATCCATTTTTGTTGTATGATTGCACGGCCTTTGACAACTTGCACAACCTTCCTGACCAGGCACCATATGCCTCGATGCTCCCTAAGTTCAAATCACTAAAAGTCATCCACTCTGAATTTAAGAAACTACTGAGGCACAAGGTAATGGACATACAAGTAAATGATGCTCCCAATCCGGTTCGGGTTGTCGACTCCACTGACTAATTCAAATGGTAGTGGGCAGTCATCCATGTGTAACGTAGGTTCTGGCTTCGCTCCAGACATCACGCATGCACCATGCATAACAATATGCCTGTTTAAATTGTACTTTAAGGGGAGCCTAATGATTTGTTTAAGCATCAAAGAATGATTCACTTAAGCGAATACTGTATGAGGCGTTTAATCTTGATTCCGAAAATTTTGGGGAAACCTTGTAAGCGACCCTGTGGTGTCGAAATTTTACAGTATAGTATAAATGTTTGATAGCATCGAAAATTTTAGTGGGCCCGGCGGGCCATTTGGCCACAAATTACAGGTTCAGGCAAAATGCGACGGCCGGCTTGAGTAGGATGCCTTACCTATGAACTACCTGCAGATTCGCCATTTCGTAGCACTTTATTGCCTATTATGACATTAGAATGGCCAATTAGATGTTTGCTAATTGGAGTGGTATCAACTTTGGAACCAATTTAGTCCCAAGTGAGAACTAGATATGCTTATGGAATGGCCATTTAGTCCACTTGGCCAAATCCTGTAATGCCTTAAGTTCGCTAAATCTTAACTCATTAAGAGGCCCCTTCATAAATTCGTCACTTATGGGGGGCCAACATTATTAGGAATTTTTATTCTTAAATATATCTACCAACTAAGAATAATCCCGCTCTTTTGGAAAATCAAATGTTGAGGCACTTTTCAATCCTCTTTACGAAGACTCCGGCATCCGATTTTCGATTCTCCCTACTAGGAATATGTGCATTATTGAAATACATGGGGTATGAATTCAAATTCATATAACATGTAACTTAAACACATTTTTTATATAGGTAGCGACTTCTTTATGTTTGGGCAACTAACTCTATATTTAATAAGAATCTTGCTAAAAATCGCCATTTGAGCTACACATTATTATCGCCAATTGGGTTGCAGCCACATTAGAAAAAAATAGGAAAAATATTCAGGCTACACTTTTGGGGGCATATTTTACAAGGAATGGCCAATTCATTATACTTATACAAAATTATAAGTCCCTTAAAATTTTTCCTGTTTGATAGTCAGGGACAAAGAAGACTATAAAGAATTGGATAGTCAATATTTAATTAGTGGTACATGGTTCACTCATGAACAAAAATTGAGACACAACGGAAAACATGCATATACAAGCAATGCTCTATTAGTAAAGGGGTGCATATAGAACTTTAGATGGTGGGGGGCACAATGGAAAATAAGAAATTCAATATAGTTGAATTCACAAAGAGCGGACAAAGATGAGGTTGTTTAATTTTCCACGATGTAGGTTGACCCGAGGCAACAAGGAAGAGCCACTCGAGGTAAGGGCTTGGGTTTGATAAGGTTTGATGAGATGTAGAAACAAAAAAGGAGGTTGACCTGAGGCAATAAGGAAGAGCCATTTAAGGTAAGGGCTTAGGTTTAATGCGCCGCCATTATTTAGACATGAAAAGTTATTTTATTTCATCGCATGTAGAATTTCCTATGTATTTGAGAATTTAAACCTTAGTTTGGGAAATTTTTGAGATCTAATCGGCAAATTTTCTACTGGATATCTAGCCCAGCCTACAGACTGCATAAAACTTCTCATCAAAGAAGATAGCAAGAACATATGGCTGCATACTCCTCCATTTTTAATTTTTGTACAACTTCTCATCAAAGAAGATATGGCTGCTCAATCTACAATTTTTGTGGTACCGCTTCTCATCAAAGAAGATAGTTGAGAAGATATTAACAATTAGAGATTCTGCAAGGTTAGTCCGTTGGCTAGTCCATTGGGTTAGCAATTAAGAGATCTTGCGTTCAAGTATCTGGGGGTCCGTCATATGTTCTCATGGATGCTGCCAATATGGCATGACGTAAAAATACTATCTATCTATCTATCTATCTAATTATCTATCCTTCCTTATCCTACGAGCCTCTACAAGTCGAAGATCGATTGAATGATCGCCTCACCTGAAAATCAATCGAGTGCGTGCTTGCAGACCGCCTTAGCATTGATTGAATGATTGCCTCACCTGAAAATCAATCGAGTGCTTGCTTGCAGACCGCTTTAGCGTTGATGCTTGAGTTGATCTGCAAGATTCTTGCCTCATGTTATATAATGGGTTTGAGGGATTAATCCCTCAAATGCAATCCAAAAGTCACGAGAGTTACCCCTAGAAACTTTTTGAGGCTCAAGTTCATTTCGTTTCAATAATAATGCACAAAACATACACTAAGAAAACCATAGAAGCAAATCTCGTTGATGTTAAAATAGAAAAAGATACAAAAGAAGGGAGAGCATAAAAAAATGGGGAAGGTAGTATTAGGTTAAGATAATCCAAAAAGGGAAGGTAGGATTAACTTAAGAGAATTCTATAGGGGAAGGTGGGATTAGCTTAAGAGAACCTTAAAGAGCAAGGTAGGATTAGCTTAAGAGAATCCTAGAGGGAAAGTAGGATTAGCTTAAGAGAATCTTACAGGGTTAGTAGGCACGGCCACGGCCACGTGACCTCTTTCTAGGTACCCCTCTCCCCCTTTTTCAAATTTTGGGGGTGGAGGCCCCCCACTTTAATGCGGAATGCGGAGGTGAGTTTTGGGTACCCTTAATTTCGGTCCCCCTCCTTAACAATTTAATTAACATTTTGGAGGCCCTCTTTTCTTTTTGGAGGCCCCCTCCTCTCCCGTATGGGAAACGTATATGGAGGGGGGTATTAAAACCTCTCATGTGGCCGTGCCTAGTAGGATTCTCTTAAGAGAATCCACGGATTTTCTAGAATTCACGTCCACATGGTATGTGTGGTTAAAATTAGGGAGCCAATAATAAAGCTCGCGAGACATGCCTCTCGAGAAAAAACAAGTTGTTGTATATTGGTATAATTTCCTCATTAGAATCCCATTGATATCATTTGTCGCACCATTAGGCAACAATTTATGCAAGTGTATTGTAATATCTGCGTAGGAAATTAAACGTCATGTTTAATCTTCATCATCGTCTTCATCTTCATAAGAAGATTCACTATCTGAACTTCCGAAGTCCGCTCCATAGACTTGTTTAGGGCGGGAGATGGACATTGGAGGGTTTAGCATTGCGCACTCTAACATCTCCACCAACTTCTCGAGTGCCAGATCAGGATCAGTATGGTATCTAACAAGAACCTCACTAATTTGCGCAGCAGAAACCTCAACTGAAGCAACCAATTCTTCAATCCGTGCAAACAGATGATGCTCCTCAATTCTGAGATAGTTAGAAGCCAGAGTCTTGAACATGGGAAAGGTGCAAAAGGTCATACAGATATGCATATCCATCCTGCCAGGCCTAATCAATGCAGGATCAAGTCTATCTACATAATTTGTTGTGAATATAAAGATCCTTTCACTGCCACAAGAAGACCATAGTCCATCAACAAAATTAAGCATGCCAGAAAGTGTAACCTTACTTCCTTTTTCTTTTGCTTTTTCCCTTTCCTTGGTCTCACCTTCTTTCTGTTCATCATCTGCTACATTCTTGCCCTGTGTTCTGTCTTCTAAAGGAAGAGAGCAATCTATGTCTTCCACAACTATGATGGCTTTATTTTTCACATCAATTAAAAGCCTTCTCAGCTCACTATTATTCCTCACCATAGTAAGCTCAAGATCATACACATGATAACCTGTGAAATTAGATATGGCACCAATAAGAGAAGATTTACCTGTTCCTGGAGGGCCATATAGCAGATATCCCCGTTTCCAAGCCCTTCCAACTCTCCCAAAGAAGTCCTTGCCTTTCATAAAAGCCTGCAGATCAGAAACTAAAGCTTCTTTTTTATTCGAATCCATAGCTATGGAGTTCAAAGTCGAAGGAGGAAAATAGGCATCAGATTTCCATCGCCCTCCAACATTAGTGTAGAGTTTTTTCTTTTTCTGTTTCAACTGAGCTAGTCTGCCCTCTTCCAGAACATGATGGAGATATGGGATCACAAGATCCTTATTCCAGCGAAAAACCCTAACAGTAAATTTACGTTTAATTTCCACATTCCAGTGAGCTTCAATTTTATGGACAGAATGACGCCAATGAATCTGAGCACCACTATAGGAATCATAGACTTCGCCGTTGGGAGATAGAGTAAAAGAAATGGTAGAAGAATCACGTCTTCCACATGAAGCATCTACCATTGAAGTAGAAGATTTGGCGGCAAAACTTGCAAGATATAACTCTGAAGCATTATACAGATCATTATAACCCCCTGCGCTTCCAGTCTCCTCGTTAATATCTACAAAATGGTAGAAAACGAATTTTTCATAGTAGTGATCAAAGAAAGAAGATACAAATTCGTACCATTCCGGTGGAATGAAGCTGCGAATTGAAGCAAAGATTGCAACGAGAGCCCAGAAGAAGGATGCGGAATCCATGGATTCCGCTAGAGCGCGAGATCATACGAAGGTAGAGCCCAAAGAATTAGACATTCCTAAAATCTGTTCCAAAACCCTAAAATAATCCAGCGTTTCCTGTGGCAAACCTTTTTAGCCCTTCTGCCTGGCGTGCCTTTTAGGTTCCGTCTAAAGAAATTCTTACTGTTATACTTTGGCCGGTCAATTTATTGTGTTTAGAGCCCAACTTTCCATTGTGTTAAATATAATAAAATGGAATATAGAATAAGATTGTTTAATGTCCACCAGGACCAATAGACCATGAGACTCAAAAATAGAAAACTATATACGAAATTGCAGGAAAATTTTGATGAATACACTAACTTAACATGAAAATTTTCAATTTGAACTAGTAGTTTCTAGTGTTCATTGGACTTTGCTTCAACACTATTTGTGGCATTGTTTCCAAGGTGGGTTCCCATTGATCATTGTCAATAACCTAGTTCTCAAGCTAGCGACTAAACAATTGCCCCGACGGGGACCTAAAGACCTTCCTTGATCAAGGTCTTCTTTGCAAGATTCTCAGAGTAGGTCACGAGAAAGCACATGGTCGGGCCGGACTCGTCCTTTCCGACCACCCAGTATTGTTGTTCTCGGTCACCAATCTAGCTTTCCAAGCCATCTATATCATCGAGGTCCACAAATCTTATCATCTAAATACTAGTAGCTCATGCATATATATTAGGTGCAATTGTATCGTATATGCTGCCTATACATATCAAACTTAACAACCTTTTGAGACTGTAAGGTATTCATACCAATATAAAGGGAATTTGATGAGGAATTTTGAAAATTTGCAATTGTACAAACTTGTAGTCTTAAAACCCAACATCATGCCGCTCACTACCAGCATTAATGGTTAAACAAGTTGTACCTTATCCTCCTTATCCATTCTTGTCTTCGCATAGTCCATGGTTACTGTCCATTCATTAGAAAAGAGATATCTCTTTTTTCTTTCTTGTATGTCCTAAATGCCAAAGCCAACTTGCAGCGTTTGAATCGAGCGCCTTATATGTCAACCACCGTCATGTTTAAACCACATGAATTATCCTGGTTCAAACACGACAGGCATCCATCCCCATCCGATCGATCCATATGGGATCGATGCCTCCATCCCCCCTCTGCCATGGATCCCATAATAAATGCGTCCAGCTACGGCTGCTACAGACCAGCTAGTTGCCCGTACATTTTTGGTTGGAAGTCATGTTTGAGCCAACTCTCCTCCCGCTCATTTCATTCGGTCATTTGGGGTTTGGAACGAAATGGAAGATCGATAGAACCACAGCCATTTGGGATTTATGGAGGTCGATTCGTCGAGCGCTTGCTTGCAGCAGTAATTACTACATCGAGAATAGCACAAATCGACTTGCCAAAGATTAATTTATTCATTAGAGCCAAAAGATTCATAAACCGGTCTAAATCTATGCATGCACAATGTTCATAGGATTACTCAAAAAATCGGGTTAGAGAGTGGTAAGCTTGCGATCCGATATATAACTACAATACAATAGGAACATTCAATTTTGCTCGATTTCAAAAAGATTGGATGTTCAATGCATTCGAATCCAAGATGCAATGATTCGTTCACCCAAAATGATATGGAGGTCGATTCATCCGAAAGGTACCGCTTGCTGCAGTAAGATTTATGATCCTGTTTTTGCTTTGCTTGAAATTTTGCATGCGAGAATGATGAGTCTTGTTTCCAAAATTACCGGGTTGATGCGGGATGTATTCCGGATCCGAATTCAATCCGCATTCGTAATCCACGGAAGGGTTTGTTCACCAAAATGATCTTGAATGGACAAGAAGAAAAGCAATAGGAGATCCAAAATTCTACTCGCTACATTCTCACTACACTTATCGATTTTATCGAAGGAGAGATGAAGAATGTCCATTCCCAACAAGCTTTTACAAGAAAGTCTCAGAAACCGTGAAGCTTGGTTCTTTGAGCAAGCCGGACATGAATAGCCATCTAAATTCCACAATGTAAGCTTGAATTGAATACTTATGACACCGCTTTTTTGGCAAATGACACCGCTTTGTTTTGCTGATCCATGTTCAATCTTGTAGGTACCGGTGCGATTCACGGGCCTCGGGACCTTAGTGAGGATCAACATCCAATTGAAATGCCAAGCAAAGGAAAGGGGAAGCGCAAGATCAAATGGAGTAGAGGAGTTGATGTTTGTTGATGGACAATGACCTAATGCCGTTGATGCAAATGAACAAAGACCAAAAGCCAATTGAGAATACAAATTCAAGGAAGAGAAGCAGGAAGAAAAAAAAAGCATTGGAAGGGGAGGACCATGCTCAGATGGAAATTCAGCAACCTGTTTTAAGAAGGAAGAGAAGATTAAGGGGTGAGACATACAAAAGAGGTTGCATGTGTCATTTTCTCGCCAAGCAATTGTATGTTAAACCGGAGTGGACTCAAATTATCTACTATCAAAGGAAGCATGTTAACATCCATGGAGCTGCTTGCCATGGGAATGCCCACGAAAGTAGTCTTGGCACTAGGTACCAGCTTGCACCGTGGCTTTCAAAAGAGAAGAAGGAATGGGTTAAGTCTTTGTTGATGGACGGCCATTCGTGTAGGGAAGTTATGAAAGTGCATGAGCATCAAGTTGTTCATAAGCTACAAATGTATGGGGAGGATAGCAAAGACAGGGATGACTTTCTCGAAATGGATGACATAGGTAACATATTTGATGAGGTTTCAAGGGGTACATGGAAACGTCATAACAATGTAACTCAAAGCGTTAGGATGTGGGTAGACCAAAATCCAGGGTCAGTGTTCTTGCATCAAGAAGGGGTGCCTTTCCATCTTGGAATCATGACACCATTTCAAATGGAAATGCTCTTGAAGTATGGAAAGGGGAATGCAATTGCAATGGATGCCACTTTCAAGACAAATGACTTGAGGTTTAGTCTCTATACATTGATGGTGTTTGATAGTCATAGGAATGGAGTGCCAGTTGCATGGATCTTGACGTCTAGTGCCACAAAGATCAACATTCAAACCTGGCTCGAGCACTTGAAAATCCATATTCATAAGAAAGATCCTGAATGGTCTCCCTCTTGTTTTATAGTTGATGATGCAGATGCTGAGATTGGTGCATTGGAGGCCGTATGGCCAAACATTCCTATCCAGCTATGTCTTTGGCATGTGAGACGTGCATGGTGGAAGGTTTTGATGAGACATGTGCATGACCCACAAGTTCGAAACGAGATGTTCAAGGACATGGGAGATATCATGTATAACACACATGTAGAACCTATAGAGGAGGATGGAGTGTTTAAAGATGAGTACAGAGAAGCTTGTGCTAGGGCTGGGGCTGCCCGCCTTGAGGAATTCAAATCGAAGTGGCAAAATTATGTTGAGATTGTGGCTTATGTCAATAAAGAGTGGACAAAGAATGTGTGTTCATGAATTATGGTGGCAAGGATGTATCCTCATAGTAATCAAGAGACAACTGCAGCTGTAGAGTCCTATCATGCTGCCCTAAAAAGGAGATTGGGTATTTTTAAGCACGAGCTAAGAGGAAGAAGATTGGATTGGTTGATATACATGTTAGTGAGTGATCTAGGGAACCACTTTATATATGATAGATTCGTGAAGGAACATGGTTTCAAGCTGAATTATTATAAAGAAATGGTTGTGGAGTGCGCAATAGTTGGAGCTAGGGCTATTCCGGATAATGCATTTGGACAAATTTTGAGGAAGGAGAGGCTCAGTGTCGGAGCCACCAAGGCATGGAATTCCTTACTTTGTTGTTGTGAGTGACAAACAGTGGAGTTGTTGTGATTGTGCTTGGGGGACAAAGGGAAACATATGCAAACACCAAGTTAAGGTGCTTCAAATGATGACTAATGCTCAGGAGAGAGAAATTTTGGCAGCATGTGGCACTATGATGGGGACAATGAAAGGTGGTTTAGAAAACTTAGAATTCCATGAAGATGTTGCAAATATGAATGGTTGTGAAGAAGTCATTGAAGAAGTTGGTTGTCCCCTGGAAAGGGTGAATCTTGAGGGAGAGGTTGGCAGCACGAACATGACACCCTATTGGTTCAAACATGACACACCTCATTGGTTCAAACATGACACACCCTATTGGTTTAAACATGACACACCCTATTGGTTCAAAGGTTCTAGTTTAATTCATTAGTTTTTTTCTTCTAAGGTTGAGTTGTGCTCCATTGGTTCAAACATGACACACCCTATTGGTTCAAACATGACACTCTTTTGGTTCAAACATGACAACCTATTGGCTCAAACATGACACACCCTATTGGTTCAAACATGACACACCCTATTGGTTCAAACATGACAACCTATTGGCTCAAACATGACACACACTACATGGTTCAAACATGACACACCTCATTGGTTCAAACATGACACCTACATGGTTCAAACATGACACACCCTATTGGTTCAAACATTTCAACCTATTGGCTCAAACATGACACACACTACATGGTTCAAACATGACACTCTGTTGGTTCAAACATGACACCCTATTGGTTCAAACATGACACACCCTATTGGTTCAAACATGACACTCTGTTGGTTCAAACATGACACACCTCATTGGTTCAAACATGACATACCCTATTGGTTCAAACATGACACACCCTATTGGTTCAAAGGTTCTAGTTTAATTCATTAGTTTTTTTCTTCTAAGGTTGAGTTGTGCTCCATTGGTTCAAACATGACACACCCTATTGGTTCAAACATGACACACCCTATTGGTTCAAACATGACAACCTATTGGCTCAAACATGACACACACTACATGGTTCAAACATGACACACCTCATTGGTTCAAATATGACACACCCTATTGGTTCAAACGTGACACTGTGTTGGTTCAAACATGGCACCCTATTGGTTCAAACATGACACACCCTATTGGTTCAAAGGTTCTAGTTTAATTCATTAGTTTTTTTCTTCTAAGGTTGAGTTGTGCTCCATTGGTTCAAACATGACACACCCTATTGGTTCAAACATGACACTCTGTTGGTTCAAACATGACACCCTATTGGTTCAAACATGACACACCCTATTGGTTCAAAGGTTCTAGTTTAATTCATTAGTTTTTTTTTCTTCTAAGGTTGAGTTGTGCTCCATTGGTTCAAACATGACACACCCTATTGGTTCAAACATGACACTCTGTTGGTTCAAACATGACACCCTATTGGTTCAAACATGACACCCTATTGGTTCAAACATGACACACCCTATTGGTTCAAAGGTTCTAGCTTAATTCATTAGTTTTTTTCTTCTAAGGTTGAGTTGTGCTCCATTGGTTCAAACATGACACCCTATTGGTTCAAACATGACACTCTTATTGGTTCAAACATGACACCTACATGGTTCAAACATGACACACCCTAATGGCTCAAACATGACACCTACATGGTTCAAACATGACCTCATGTTGGTTCAAACATGACACCTACATGGTTCAAACATGACACACCCTATTGGTTCAAACATGACACACCCTTGGTTCAAACATGACACCCTATTGGTTCAAACATGACACCCTATTGGTTCAAACATGACACACCCTATTGGTTCAAAGGTTCTAGTTTAATTCATTAGTTTTTTTTCTTCTAAGGTTGAGTTGTGCTCCATTGGTTCAAACATGACACCCTATTGGTTCAAACATGACACTCTCATTGGTTCAAACATGACACCTACATGGTTCAAACATGACCTCATTTTGGTTCAAACATGACACCTACATGGTTCAAACATGACACTCTTTTGGTTCAAACATGACACCCTATTGGTTCAAACATGACACACCCTATTGGTTCAAACATGACACCCTATTGGTTCAAACATGACACTCTCATTGGTTCAAACATGACACCTACATGGTTCAAACATGACACACCCTAATGGCTCAAACATGACACCTACATGGTTCAAACATGACCTCATGTTGGTTCAAACATGACACACCCTATTGGTTCAAACATGACACCCTATTGGTTCAAACATGACACCCTATTGGTTCAAACATGACACACCCTATTGGTTCAAAGGTTCTAGTTTAATTCATTAGTTTTTTTCTTCTAAGGTTGAGTTGTGCTCCATTGGTTCAAACATGACACCCTATTGGTTCAAACATGACACTCTCATTGGTTCAAACATGACACCTACATGATTCAAACATGACACACCCTAATGGCTCAAACATGACACCTACATGGTTCAAACATGACCTCATGTTGGTTCAAACATGACACCTACATGGTTCAAACATGACACTCTTTTGGTTCAAACATGACACCCTATTGGTTCAAACATGACACACCCTATTGGTTCAAACATGACACCCTATTGGTTCAAACATGACACTCTCATTGGTTCAAACATGACACCTACATGGTTCAAACATGACACATCCTAATGGCTCAAACATGACACCTACATGGTTCAAACATGACCTCATGTTGGTTCAAACATGACACACCCTATTGGTTCAAACATGACACCCTATTGGTTCAAACATGACACACCCTATTGGTTCAAAGGTTCTAGTTTAATTCATTAGTTTTATTCTTCTAAGGTTGAGTTGTGCTCCATTGGTTCAAACATGACACCCTATTGGTTCAAACATGACACTCTTTTGGTTCAAACATGACAACCTATTGGCTCAAACATGACACACCCTATTGGTTCAAACATGACACACCCTATTGGTTCAAACATGACAACCTATTGGCTCAAACATGACACACACTACATGGTTCAAACATGACACTCTGTTGGTTCAAACATGACACCCTATTGGTTCAAACATGACACCCTATTGGTTCAAACATGACACACCCTATTGGTTCAAAGGTTCTAGTATAATTCATTAGTTTTTTTCTTCTAAGGTTGAGTTGTGCTCCATTGGTTCAAACATGACACCCTATTGGTTCAAACATGACACTCTCATTGGTTCAAACATGACACCTACATGGTTCAAACATGACACACCCTAATGGCTCAAACATGACACCTACATGGTTCAAACATGACCTCATGTTGGTTCAAACATGACACCTACATGGTTCAAACGCATGACACTCTTTTGGTTCAAACATGACACCCTATTGGTTCAAACATGACACACCCTATTGGTTCAAACATGACACCCTATTGGTTCAAACATGACACTCTCATTGGTTCAAACATGACACCTACATGGTTCAAACATGACACATCCTAATGGCTCAAACATGACATCTACATGGTTCAAACATGACCTCATGTTGGTTCAAACATGACACACCCTATTGGTTCAAACATGACACCCTATTGGTTCAAACATGACACCCTATTGGTTCAAACATGACACACCCTATTGGTTCAAAGGTTCTAGTTTAATTCATTAGTTTTATTCTTCTAAGGTTGAGTTGTGCTTCATTGGTTCAAACATGACACCCTATTGGTTCAAACATGACACTCTATTGGTTCAAACATGACAAACTATTGGCTCAAACATGACACACCCTATTGGTTCAAACATGACATACCCTATTGGTTCAAACATGACAACCTATTGGCTCAAACATGACACACACTACATGGTTCAAACATGACACTGTTGGTTCAAACATGACACCCTATTGGTTCAAACATGACACCCTATTGGTTCAAACATGACACACCCTATTGGTTCAAACATGACACCTACATGGTTCAAACATGACACACCCTATTGGTTCAAACATGACACCCTATTGGTTCAAACATGACACACCCTAATGGCTCAAACATGACACCCTATTGGTTCAAACATGACACCCTATTGGTTCAAACATGACACTCTTTTGGTTCAAACATGACAACCTATTGGCTCAAACATGACACACCCTATTGGTTCAAACATGACACCCTATTGGTTCAAACATGACACTCTGTTGGTTCAAACATGACACACCTCTTTGGTTCAAACATGACACCTACATGGTTCAAACATGACCTCATGTTGGTTCAAACATGACAACCTATTGGCTCAAACATGACACATGCTATTGGTTCAAACATGACACACCTACATGGTTCAAACATGACACTCTCATTGGTTCAAACATGACACCTACATGGTTCAAACATGACACACCTACATGGTTCAAACATGACACCTACATGGTTCAAACATGACACACCTCATTGGCTCAAACATGACACACTCTCATTGGCTCAAAGATGACACCTCATTGGCTCAAACATGACACACCCTACATGGTGAGTTGTGATAAATTTTTTTTAATTTCATTTAAAATGTGACTCCTTATTGGGTTTTC
The DNA here is from genome assembly GCA_021234155.1 of Isoetes taiwanensis. NCBI lineage: Eukaryota > Viridiplantae > Streptophyta > Lycopodiopsida > Isoetales > Isoetaceae > Isoetes > Isoetes taiwanensis. The sequence continues at coordinate 9,112,782 of JAJEKV010000057.1, read as the reverse complement.
TTTTTAAGAGTCATTTTCTTTTTAATATTTGATAATGATTAAATCTTTTTAATCTAATAACCTTAACCTTAACCTTTGAACCTTAACCTTTGAACCTTAACCTTAACCTTTGAACCTTAACCTTTTAACCTTTAATGATTAAATCTTTTTAATTTTTTAACCTTAACCTTAAACTTCGAACCTTAACCTTTTAACCTTAACCTTAACCTTTGAACCTTAACCTTGATCTTTTTAATCTTTAACCTTAATCTTTGAACTTTGAAATGTAAAGCAAGTGTAATTTAGTATTCCTGATCATGACTCAATTTCCAATAGTTTTTTTGTGAACAATGTTCTTTTCCTGGCCAAATGAATAGTGTTTTTGGGATGTTTGATTCATCCCCGAAGAAAAAATCCTGCTCTAATGCCCGATTTTTTATTCATAAGGTTGCAGACCAAACCATACAAACATAATATGCAATAGAGAATACAAAAGTTTTACTCCCACATCCAAGGTTTATAGAAACATAATATGGCGAAGACATCATGCCAAAATAATTGAACTTCAAACTTTTTGAGTGCCTAGTCGTCTTCTTTGCCACAAAGCTGACTCTAGTCCCTATATCTTCCTTAGAGAGGACTCGTAAAGGCAAGTTTCTCTTACCAGATACGACAAGCTCATGGAGTTTTGCTAGAAGAGTCCCAAAGGTCTTCCCCTTTCAAGCTTCGATCTCCCTCAAATCCAACTCCACAACAACTTTGTAACATGGCAGGATATCAAAAACCTTAACATGGCATATAGTAACATGTAACATGGCAATCTAAACCTGTAACATGGCAATCTGTAACATGTAAAATGGCATCCTTTCAACCTGTAACATGGCAACCTAAACCTTAACCAAAGATACGCCTTACCTTAACCGTCGATGGAAGCTCTCTTCAAGACAAAATCCATGAGAAACTGTTTTGCAAACAAGACAGTCCAGACTCCACAATCAGATCCGTTTGATTGAGTAGGGCAATTAACCGAGTGTACAGGGGCATTCATGATAGCTTGATTCTCATATCCCCATCTCGAAAAAAGATCTCCAAGTAAACTAGCATAAGAATAAGTGGCAGAAAACGTGTCAGACAATGGTAATGGCTGAAAAAAAAAGGCAATTGACTTACATTTTCAGTTGACATGACAGCGTGCTATGAATCCCTTTCAAGCTGTCAAAGTGCAGAATCACTGGTGTAGGTTGCTCAAATGCAGTGCATGTTTGTTGGTCAGTAACTAAAACAAATAAACTCCAATGACCACTGCATAGGGAACCAGTTAGTCTGCAGCAATTAACATCACCAAAAAATAAGCAAATTGACATAAAAACTTCACTCAAATTACCTCGTGTTGGCTGGAAGCCAGTAGTACAAGATTGAGTCAATCTTTCCAGAATCCTTAGCCCTACCAGGAGGTCTAGGGGGCAGCAACTTCACCCAGGAGGTGGAACCACTTACGAGCAGCCCCAAGATAGCGGGATTAAACCAGCAGTGAAGGGATCTCCTAGTACATGGAATAGTGTGAGACAAGATCCTGCAGCAGCAACAAGTTAGAACAGAGATAAGCAAGAAAAAAACCTTACTAAACTAGCTAGACCACTCACATGAGATAGCAACCGATGGCCTCATCACCCACCCATGATTTCGAGGCATGCATCGGGTCATCTGATGCCAAGGTTTCAAATGCCAAGACTGCTTCTCGATTAAGGTGGAATTCACCATAGGGAGAAGATCCTTGCTTCCACAAGGGACTCCGAAGATACAATGGCCACCTGCAGTTATATTCACATGCAATCATAGATTGCTTCTTCTTCAAGCTCCTCATATTATACCATTGATCAAGCAAGCTGAAGAATGGCCTCTCCAATGCCCAATCCAAAGGCAATGATAAGAGAGTGAGCACATTTGTATTGCTGCTATCTGCAAAAATCCTCTGCTGTTCGGGTGTCTCGTCTATTGTGACAATCTTGGAGGAATCAATATTGCAGGCTGGTCCTTGCCTTGGTCGAGTAGGAGTACAATTCTCAACCTCCATAGCTTCAATTTCCTCAAATCTGCCACATGCCAGGAGAGTGTCATTGAGGCTGCTCTCCTCCTTCTCCCAATCATTCTTGGCCTCCACTTTATCAAAAAAGCCTTCAGCAGCCTCCTCATAATGCCATCCCCTGGCAATGTTGGCCTTATAACCTGCAATTTTTGCCTCCCTCTTTGACTCCCAAGCCAGCCTTCTTGACTCCACAAAATCTGCTACAAATTTGGCTTTTTCTTCTTCCCTAAACTCACTACTTCCACAAAGATCCATAAATGCTGCATTGGCATGTTTGGTGCAAGAAATTAGATACCTTTTAAGACCATTCGCATACCTCCACTCCGGATTCAAGGTATTCCTTGCATAGTACATTTCTGAATTTCTGCCGGGTCGCAAAGGGCCATCTGGATTCTTGCAGGGCCTGCCTCTCTTAGGACCCTCAATATTCCCTTTGAAACCATGAACCTCGTTCATGTGTTTCAATAAACGGTCCTTCCTCTGATTGATGTAATTGCAAGGCTTTTGCAAACACAAGTACCTCTTTGTTTCATAATTGTAGGTCCACTTGGGCTGCTCCACCTCTCCTGAATCTTGCTCCATGCTAGCATCTTCTCCGTCATCATCGATCTCCATTTCATCTCCCTGATCATCATCCTTTTTGACCTGTTCAGAGCCAATTGGCTGCTCATGTTCAATTTCCTGTGCTATGCTAGCAAGCACAGTGGCCACTCCATCATCTGGCTGAATGTTTCTGCTGCAAGCTCCCTCACTTCCATCTGGATCAGCCATTGAGTTATTCATTGATCCCGTGCTGCTGTGTTTATCTGACAATGCTGCCTCATTCTCAACTGATGCTGCTGCCTCACTATTAACTAATTGTAAATGCCCTTCTACAGTACTAACTGACCAAAGTTCTTGCCTGAGCAAAAATTCGGGGTCTATTTGAGAAGGCCTTTTGGGCTCGACTGTGGCCTCACTGCTTTCGGATCTGTGGGAGAGCAGCTTCTTAGTCCTTTTACGAGTCCTTCCTGCAAAGCCCAGACAAAAGAATAAACATAAATAGAAAATAAAACATAAAGACAAGCATGACATTCTGCTGACCAACAGAGCATTCTTGGCTCAAACATGACAACAATTAAATATTTTAGTCACAAACCGACTTGCTTGGCTCAAACATGACAACAATAAATTATTATTGTGCATGCATGCAAGCAGATCCTGAGATTTTCGCCTGAGGGCTTTACCAGGGGCCATGACAATGATCTGGATTCTCTAGCTCTGGTATGGTGTGCAGGTTGCTAAACCCTAATGCAAAACCCTGACCGGCTGGGATCCATCAATCCAAATCGATTTCCACAAAGAATAATCGATGCCACAGCTTCAACAGGGCAGGTCACAACAGGTTACAGAGTTTTGGCGGCTTACAGATGTCGAAGGGTTTGAATGCGACCACAGGGAGAGAACGGAATGGAAAGAGCTGAAAAACTTCAAAAAAATGCAAGAACTGACCTCAAATTTCTGGGCGCTCTTGAAAATCGGCCTCCATCATACACCTGCTGGCTGTTCTTCATGATTATTCAAGACCATGATTTGTTTTGGCATCGATAATGCGGGATGAATGATGGCGCCACTGAAATTCCTCTGTTTCTAAAATTCAAACGGGGTTCTTCTTCTTCTTGGTTCAAACATGACAGTCAGAAAGTACTGTCAGAAATGTCCCACATGACATGCATGGCATGACTAAAGTTGGCATACATGGAGGCATCGATCCCATATGGATCGATCGGATGGGGATGGATGCCTGTCATGTTTGAACCAGGATAATTCATATGGTTTAAACATGACGGTGGTTGACATATAAGGCGCTCCCGTTTGAATCATCAAAGGCCAACAAATTTAAAAAAAGATGTGAATGACCATGTTGGATTCTAGTCCAATTCCTTGTAATTGTTGGAATACCATAGTAAAATCTACGTTTGATGTATCTAAGGTATTCTGCGACTTAAGATGGCCAACATGATGCTGGCTTATGTAAAGGACGACCAGGCTATTTTTAGCCTTATCAGCCGATAACACCGACACGTGTCCACTATTCATTAACAAATGTGTCCGCCGTTTATTCCGCTTGTCACCGTTCTCGCAGCTCGCGGATGCGATGCTCGACGCGACGCGTTAAGTCGGGCACACTATCGCCAGACAAGTCAATCCTAGGCTCACGAGGGCCCACACCAATACTTGTACACCCGGTTGCCCATGAAGAAGCGCCAGACTTATAGCTTCCATTTGCACGGTGCACATCGCCCGCATTGAGACGGGGCGTTGGGCTTCGGGAAGCCCTGGGAGCAAAGGCTTTGCCGCATTGCCACCGTAGCGCCATTAAGATGAATGTCATGCCCTCCGGATACGCCCAAAGATTTGCCCATACAGGAGCCGGTATGTTCGATTACTAGTGCCCGCCAATCGTTGCATGAGTTATTGAATACCGGCGTTAGTGGGTTCGTTGGGGTCATACCTCCGAGGTTATGGATGCAGCACTTCGCCAGTTGTCCTCCGGACAAAAGATTGAACTGTCTCTATACAATTGTATGCATGCCGGCATATTATTATGCGCTAAGGTTTTCCCTCGAAAACCCTTCCGGCGGGGTTTTTAATCTCATCGATGTCACGCTTTGCTCTTTTTTGTTTAGGTCCCATAGGCCAATCGATCTCCGTGGACGCTAAAAAATCTATTCTATTCTATTCTAAAAAATTTAGTATTTCTTCTGTTATATATTTTGCTGTTAGCCCATATTCTACAAGGATTTCAACTCGGTCGTCCACGTCTCAAATATGAATGGATGAAAATAGTTTGGCGGCCCTTCATGTTGGCGCCCTCTGGGCCATTTTCTGACCCAGTGGTCCCCGACCACTTTTCTAGGGCCACTCCCCTATACGTAGTATGTTTTTGCGGATGAGGCAAATTTAAAGATATTCTAATATCTAATCGTTCAAATACCCACTCATATCTTGATTAGTTTACGTCAAGAAAAGTGGTGGCTCATAGTTTTTAGAGACTCTTCAACCATTCTGATCAACATAACTTCTTAATATCCCTGAGTGCTAGAATCTAGAGAGGCATAACTTCTAAGAATGGGCCCGAAAAGAAGATATAGTCTACGTCATGTGGATCTTTTGCAGTTTATTCAATTACGTCTCCTTTTTGGCATCTTTAGTGCACAGATTTTCTTATAGTGGGCCACTACGAATCTTTTCATTTTGTTATACCGAAACTGAGGTCAGAGGCTTTGTCAAGTAGCAAATACTTTTTTTTACCATAAACATAAACGTATGTGAATCTATGGTAGTATTTTCGTCACTCTTTCTGCTACTAGAAATCTTACACTCAGTTTTTCGGCAGATTTCGTTAGAAACTAAACCACGAAGAAGAGTTTGCATTTCACCTGCATTGATGAGGAAAAGCATATCCATTGTATACATAAATTACAAACAATAAGAATGCATGTAGAACTGATCCAACTGTGAATCATATTCATGTATATATCTATGTTGGCATATACAATATTATATTTCAAGTTTAATTGTCACCATCTGTAGATTCGCTCTCAATATTTCCAAACTCTTCCTCTGAGACTTGTTTTGGGGAAGGGATGATCATGCCTTCTAGCATCTCAATCAACTCTGCAAGAGCCAAATCAGGCTGATCATAGTGCCTCACAAGAACCTCACTAATTTGCGCAGCGGAAACCTGCACTGAGGCGAGCAATTCTTCGATGCGCGCATACAGCTGATGTGCATCAATTCCCAGATAATTAAAAGCCAGAGTCTTAAACATGAAGAAGGTGCAAAAGGTCATATGGATATGCATGTCCATCCTACCAGGCCTAGTCAATGCAGGGTCAAGTCTGTCAGCATAATTTGTTGTAAAGATAAAAATCCTTTCACTGCCACAGGAAGACCACAGTCCATCAACAAAGTTAAGCATGCCAGACAAAGTAACCCTACTTCTTTCCCTTTCCCTTCCTCTTTCCTTCTTCTCAATCTTGTCTTCTTCATCTTTAGAAATATCCTTAGTCCTGTCTTCTAAAGGAAGAGAACAGTCTATGTCTTCCACAACTATGATGGCCTTATCCTTCACATCTGTCAGCAGTCTTCTCAGCTCAGTGTTATCTCTCACCATAGTAAGCTCAAGATCATACACATGATAACCTGTGAAATTAGATATGGCACCTATTAGAGAAGATTTACCTGTGCCAGGAGGACCATACAATAAATATCCCCTTTTCCAAGCCCTTCCAGCTCTCTTGAACATCTTCTCACTTTTCTTAAAGGCCTCCAGATCAGAAACCAAGGCTTTTTTCTTATCAGAATCCATAGCTATTGTGGCTAGAGTAGAAGGAGGAGAATACACATCAGATTTCCACCTTCCTTCAACATTAGTGTAGAGCTTTTTCTTTGTTTGTTCCAAATGCACCCGTCTGCCTTGTTCTAGAACATGATGGAGATACATGGGCAAAACTCTATCTTTATGGCGCTTTAGAACCCTAATTGTAAATCTATGTCTCAAACTCACATTCCAGTTGCTTTTAATCTCCTGCACAGAATGGCTCCAGTGAATTTGGACACCATTATAAGAATCGTACACATGGCCCTGTGGAGACAGAGTAAAAGAAATGGAGGCAGAATCTTGCCTTGCACATGATGCATCTACTCTTGAAGTGGAGCATCTGGTTGTAAGAGTTGCCAGATATAACTCTGCAGCATTGTACAAATCATTGTAACCCCCTGCATTCCCTGTCTGCTCATTAATGTCCACAAAATGGTAGAGGACAAATTTTTCATAGTAGCGATCGAACAAAGATGAGACAAATTGGTACCATTCTCGCGGGATGAAGCCGCGAATTGAAGCAAAGATGGCAACCAGAGCCCATAAGACGGACATATCCATGGTTTATTTTCTTGAGTCAGATGCGGGTAGACGATTCAGGAATAAATACTTGCGTGGTCTTTTTGAAAGCTTCCAGGCAAGTTCAAGCATAGCCTTGTGCTGTTGCTATGGACTTGTCTGCAGTGCCGCCAGTGAGTGGTCTGTAGGGCTTTTGGATTTTTGTTGATATACGACAGGAGCCAAGCAAAAAAGCTTACAGTACAGCCCAGGTATTACACGTGCGAAAAACAAAAGGTTAAAGTGTCCAATACAGGTCTTAGTGTCAAAGGTTTTAGTAACGTCAAGGTAAGTGGATGAGTCTTGCGTCATTTTCTCGATTCATTCTTCTGCAGAATGACAAATCGCCTCACAGAAACCTGTAGAATCCGCTCAAGCTTACCTTGACGTAGTGCAATGGAAAGGGATCAGGCATTCTTGCCATCCCCCTGACCTGTAGAATCCGGTCGCGCCTCAACGGCGCTCCCGAATTCTGCAGGTCAGGGGGCTGGCAAGAATGCCTTTCCCCTTTCCATTCCACATAACGTAAAGGTCTAAGACCATGCAATTTCATTGCTTTTCAGACTGCCATTATAAACCATAATGGCCTAGTCTTTCCTTACAAGTTTTTCCATCATGGCCTAGTCTTTCCATGCAAGTTTTTCCTTAGACAATACAAGTTTTTCCTTAGACAATACAAATTTTTACATAGTAATACAAAAGTTCTAAAGTACAAGAGATCGAGATCAAAAGTTCAAAAGTGCATTCAAAAGTTCTGAAGTACAAGAGATCGAGATCAATGATCTCATTCCAGAAATCAAAATCAAAAGGAATCAAGTCTTCAACATTTTTTCTTAAGCCTTCGAGCATAGGATTCTGTATCTTTAGAAACCTCTCCATAGGACACGCAAAGAAAACCGAAACAGGTGTTAGAATCTTGCAAACATAATCTAATATTACAACATGCATGCTTACCATTTTGAAGATCCATGATCAAACTTACTTGTTAAAGGTGCTAAGCGAGCAAAAAGCAAGTTAAACTTACATGCAACAACTTTTTATCAGAACATGCAGCCTGCTAGGCAGCCGACTTCGTAATGAAGTATATGAGAAGATTAAAACGCATGCTTTGACAACAACAAAGCGGCCAGTAGCCCGGAAGTCAAAAGGCCAAAACCTCTCAAGAAACTTACATAAAACTTTTGCCAGAAGCTTACGCCCAAATTACATCGGCCAGTACTTATGGCCGGATTGAGGCAGTCTTGCGGCCAAAAGGCAACGGGTGCCATATAGGTTAGCGAACACGAGGCGCCATGCGTGGGACAGCGACAAGCGGGGAAAAAAAGGGTTTCTTGACATAGAAAAAAAAACTTTTTATACGCCATGCGTCATACACGTAGCGAGGAGACGAGAATTGCATGATACGGACCTTTCGTCCGGGTAATGTAGAGAGTGGAATACATGAGTTACGCAATAGCCATGGGTTATAATGGCCCACTCTCGGCCATTACTCCCTCCAAAAAATTCCTCTTAAATTATCACTTCATAAAGAAGATTTGGTTAGAATTATTGGGATATTACATCATTTTTATAGGGAGTAAAAGGATTTCCTACGCCTTTCTGCGAGCGTCCTTGCATTGACTCCTGTTTGGGTTTAGCCATTGTGAAGCATCCATATGCAGCGATTTCGTAAGTCTGGCTGTTCGATCTGGCGATCGGATCTGCTTGGTGATCTTGAAAGCTATCGCGATCGGGGATCTTGCGGAACAAGGGATGTCTAGCGATTATGTATCAAGTGATGTCTGCCGGGCTCAGGGATCGATTTAGTTGCCGCAGAGGATGATCTGCGGGGCTCAAGGGATGATGCACTTAGAATATCTGGCGGGAGGCGTGTTTATATGGTAATGGCCATTTGATGCGAGAAATGTGGGCGCTTTGAAATCTTTGCACAAATCAAAGAAGCGATGTAAAGCCACTTGTAAAGCTGCCATGCAAGTAGGTACTGTAATTTCAAGCGTGCGTAGCCACCTTGAGCCCTTAGTAATTTCAACCAAAGTCTTCTTTCGTTTTAGAAAATTTGTTTTACAAATTTTGCCAAGCTTATAAAGGCAGAAGCGGCCTTGGTCGGGGCCTTTAACGGTAGTAAAATTTTCAAAACAAATTTACATATAATACCTAAAATCTAGAACATGATATTACATAAACCCTATCTTGTATGCATATTCTTTTTCCAACCCCTTAGCAAGCGAGGCTTTTTAGATCGGTAGCATCCACGGCGTTGATTCTTTTGCTACATGATAGGGCATAGCGAGGTAAGTGGAAAGGGAGAAAGAATTATGGCGTTGCAACTTTGCCACTGATTAGAAACGAGGAGGAATTTTTATACGGATTCAGCCTCGGATCTTACGATAATCGAGGCTAGGACTTGATAATCGAGGTTTGGACTTGATGGCCGATCTTTGGCCTATGACTGTGATAGCAGAGGCTATAGGCTTCGGATCCTATCTATGGATAGAGGCGGGTTGCTGCGGTTAAAGGGATCGCTTACCGCAACCCTCCCATTACCTTAGATAAGCGGTCACAAGCCTGCTTAGGAACTTCGGCTCTTTTATTTCTGATGTGGGCTCTGAAGGTGTTTATCTACTTTCATCATGGGAACTCGGAAGGCAAATGTTTATGAGTGTACTGAAAAGTGCCCAAGAAGCGATTGTGAAGTCTAATTGAAGCAGCTTACACACTCCTTGGCCGCCACAATGGCTGACATTAGTTACGTGATTTTGCCTCCCAAACACTTACACTCCTTGGCTGCTCTGATGAAACACGACATTAGTTCTCACGATTTTTACATCCAAAGCGCTAATTATGGGCAAATATAGGTGGTGTTGAGCGGAACAAATATTCATGTTGTCACACAGCATTCCATAAATAAAAGTACAACGTGTTGTTAAGTAAATGCATTTGAAACAAACATTCATATTGAAATCTACCCTTGCATAAACGAAAATCACCAACATTGTTATCTTATATTATAAACTTTTACTTGAGATGTCATGTGTCAATATGCCAATCTTACCCGTCTAGATCATCCTCGGATCGACAACTTAGGTTAAGAGTTAAGGTTGAGGGATTAGGCGGGTGAGAGCAATTGGCCCAATTTGGATTGTGTTGAATGGGATGTAGAGTTTCATTACTTTAAATTTAAACTAAATGTTGTAGATGCGTAGTAGACATGGGCGTGGGTATTTACTTAATCGCATTTGAAGCTCCTCTTAGTTTATGGTTATTTGGTTTCCAGTTAATGGTATGCATCCGATAAGATTGGATCGACTCAAGGCGAAATTTCATCACTGAGAAATATAAGTGCCCAGTGGGCACCATAACCTAGTTATACATATTAATATTTATTTTTGTTTTCTTTCCATCAAGGGCGTGAGCCATTTTAAACTAGTTACACAAATATATATAGCGGGCTTGCTAACCCCCCTCCAATATTTGTGGCCAATTCTAGCCTATCACGTGGTAAAGCCATGTCAATAAATCCAATAGCAACCATTAGTCTTGGATATAAAATTTTGTGGCAAGTAGAAATTAGAGCTGCGTGTAAGACATTCGTAAATTAAGTAATTAATGCATTTGCACGAAAATAAATTAGATTTTGTTGGATCCCTAATTCATCTCGGCCTACGGGCCAATTTTAGGAATTTTAGGAGAAGGTCTAGGTCAAGGGTTAGCATTAGAGCGGTCGGGGCAGCCAGTTCGCGAGAACAGCAGACCTGGCTTTCCCTCCCAAGTCAAGCAGGCGGGGACGCTGGGGATCCCTCACAGAGGGAGAGTCACGGACTTAGGGAGGCGGGATCAAAAAAGTCCCCGTGACCCTTCTGGCGGCGCTCCCGAGAACGCACCGCGCTAATGACCACCCTCAGGAGCCCGGTTCCCCTATCCGGCCGTTGGATCCTCGGATTCGGGGCCCTCTTGGGAAGGCCCAAAAGATTCAGTCGGTCAGGAGGGGAACTTGTCAAACCGGCAGGCGTCGATCAATAGGCCTTAAGAAACCGCCTTGTTTTCATGGATTACAGACGCGAGGAGGCTCGAGATAGCAAAATCGACCACTGTTCATCTCGTCAGGAATGGCGAAATTACCTAGGGAGCAAGTTACCGCGGTCGGTTTTCGAAAGAAGGAAACACTCCGCCCTCCACGGCGTGCTCCAGCATCACATCCTAGGCCAATTGACCCCTGCGAGTGTGATGAGTGGTACTTTAGAGCTTCTTGGAGTTGGTGGTGGTCGCCGGGCCGCGGAACTTGGTCCCGGGGGCAATAGCCGGACGTTCGAGGAGTCCATTGCGAGGCCAGGACTCAGCGGTCGGGAGGGGAGAATTCGCCGCGTCAGATCCCAGGGGCCTTGAGGAGGAAGGGAAATTTGGGGCAAGCGACTTAGGGAGGGATTTTAGGGTCCAGCTCACGGCATCAACACCCCAACTCCACTTCAAGACAAAGCGGGTCGGCCCGAATCGACAAGGAGGGCCTACGAAAGCGTAAACCACGATAGGTTGCGGGCTCCTAGAAGGGTTTGCGTTTGCAGGTAGGAGTCTGATGCATTGCGCAGGACCTGGCGAGAAGCTGGCCCAGAGAATCACGAACAAGGGAAGCGGCGGGCCCGATTTAGGCCTGTCCTCCCTGATGTGGCAAAGCGGGGGAAGTGAGAGCTTTGCGATTAAACGGTGTTGTAAAATTCGTAATTAATGCATTGCCGCGAGAAATAAATTAGATTTTGCGGTAGGATCCCTAATTCATCTCTCGACACCGCGAGGACCCAATTTTGAATTTTAGGAGAAGGTCTAGGTCAAAGGTTGCTTATTAGAGCAGGTCAGGCAGCGTTCGCGAGAACAGCGGTAGCACCCCTTCCCAAGTCAAGCGAGGCGAGGGACCTGGGGATCCCTCACAAAGGGGAGAGTCAGGACCCGGGGAGGCGGGGATCCCAAAAAGTTCGAGGCAGCCCTTCTGGCGGCGCTCCCAGGGGCTGCGCTAATGACCACCCTCCCGGGCGGTTTCCCTATCGGCCCAGTTGGATCCTCATTCACGGGGCCCCTCTTGAGCCCAAAAGATTCAGTCGGTCGGAGAACTTGTCAAACCTTGGGGAAACGTCTGATGTGACCTTGTAGAAACGCCTTGTTTGTGGATTGGGCAGGGAGGCTCAGGAATGGCAGAATCGACCACTGCCAAATGCGTCAGGAATGGCGAAATTACCCTAGGGAGCAAAGTTACCGCGGTCGGTTTTCTTGAAAAGAAGAAACACTCCGCCCTCACGGCGTTATCCATCCACATCCTAGGCCAATTATAATGTAATATGTAATAATAATATTATTTATTATCATGCCCCTTTGGACCTTGAGGTCATGGGCGACAAATAAACTTTACATGTGCGGTTGTAATTGGAGTCAAAAATAGCAATTGACTACGAGTGTGGTGGAAGTGAGCTACTTTAAACTTCTTGGAGTTGAATTGGTCTTAAGCCGCAGACAGTCCCCGGGGGGGCAATGTCGGCGTTGAGTCCATTGAGCCAGATCGCTGATTAGGAGGGGGAGGTGCATGTCCAGGTCCCGGGGCCTTGGGGAGAGGAAATTGGGGCAAAAGCGGTTCAGGAGGGATTTTAGGGTCGGCGTCAACACCCCAACTCCACTTCAAGACGCCAAGGTCGGCCCGAATCGACAAGAGAGGGCCTCCCGGCGTAAACCGTGGGTTGCCGGGGCTCCCCAGGTTTTGCGTTTTGGGGGCCAGAGGTCTGTCTGTTACGCAGGACACGGCGAGGAAGCGGTAGAGAATGCAGACAGGGGAGGCGGCGGAGGCGGAGTTTGGGCACATCACTCCTCTAGATGTGGCAAGTAGAAGTCGGGGGCCAGCTTTTGCGATGGCAAGACATTAAGTAAATTCGTAATTAATGCATTACCCGCGAAAATAAATTCCGATTTTTGCCGGCTAGATCCTAATTCATCTCGGCCTACCGGGCCAATTTTGAGGAATTTTTGGCGGAGAAGGTCTAGGTCAAAGGGTTAGCATTAGAGCAGTGGGGCAGCGTTGCGGGGAGCAGCAAGGCGCTGGCACCCTTCCCCAAGTCAAGCGAGGCCAGGACCTTGGGGGATCCCTCACAAGAGAGTCCGGACCAGGGAGGCGGGATCCAAAAAAAAGTTCGAGGCGACCCTTCTGGCGGCGCTCCCGGGGCCTGCGCTAATGAAGCCACCTCCCGGGCCCGGTTCCCTATCCGGTACATTGGATCCCCTCAGTTCAGGGGCCCCTCTTCCAGGAGAAGGCCCAAAAGATTCCAGATCGGTCGGGGAGAACTTTGTCGAGCAGCGGAAGCGTCACGATGTCGGCTGTAGGAAACGCGCCTTTGTTTTGTCGTTAGACGCAGGGAGGCTCGAGGAATGGCAAATCGACCACCAAATCGTCAGGAATGGCGAAATTACCCTGGGGAGCAAGTTACGGTGGGTTTTGCGAAAGAAGGAAACACTCCGCCCTCCACGGCCGGTATCTGCGCTCACATCCTAGGCCAATTGACTCACGAGTGTGATGGAAGTGAAACACTTTGGCTTCTTGGAGTTACGGGTGGTCTTACGGCCCGCGGAACTTGGTCCCCGAGGGGCAATGTCGGCGTTAAAGGTCCATTGGCTGAGCAGTCAGCGGTCCAGGAGAGGGAGGTCACCCGTCGGAGTCCCAGGGCCTTGGGGAGGAGGAAATTTGGGGAGACAGCGGCTTAGGAGGATTTTTGGGGTCAGCTCTGGCGTCAACACCCCAACTCCACTTCAAGACACGGCGCAAGGTCCGTAGAATGTGAGAGGGCCTCCAGAAGCGTAAATCACAGCAGGTTGCGGGGCTCTAGAAGGGTTTCGCGTTTTGGGGGTGAGTCTGGCTCTGTTGCACTTAGGACTGGCGGCGGCAACCCGAGAATCTGCAGACAGAGGCCCGGCGGAGGCGGAGTTTGGGCTGTCCTCCTCCGTGTAGCAGAAGTGAAATTCGAGAGGCGGCACTGCGATGGCAAGACGTCGTAAGTGCGTAATTAATGCATTGCACGAAAATAAATTCGATTTTTGCGGTAGATCCTAATTCATCTCAACACGGGCCAATTTTGAATTTTAGGAGAAGGTCTAGATCAAAGGAGTTGTTAGCATTAGAGCGATGCGGGGCAGCGTTGCCGAGTGCCATTTGGCACCCTTCCCAAGTCCAAGCGAGGCCAGGACCTTGCGGGGATCCCTCACAAGAGTAGGACGGGGAGGCCCGGGGGATCAAAAAGTTCAGGAGGCAGCCCTTCTGGCTCCCGGGGCCTGCGCTAGGACCACCCTCCGGGCAGGTTCCCTATCCCGTGGGTTGGATCCCCTCCGTTCGGGGCCCCTCTTAGGAAGGCCCAAAAGATTCGGTCGGTCGGAGAACTTGTCAAACATGAGATCGATGTCGGCCTTGTAGAAACATAGCTGTTTTGTGGATTCGGACGCGGGAGGCTCGAGATAGCAAATCGACCCTACCAAATCGTCAGGAATGGCGAAATTACCCTGGGGGCAGTTACCGCGATTAGGTTTTCGCGAAGAAACACTCACTGCGCCCTAGTATCCAGCATCCACATCCTAGGCCAATTGACTCTGAGTGTGATGGAAGTAGGCTACTTTAGGCGCTTCTTGGGTTGAGGGTGGTCTTGACCAGACTTGTCCCAGGGCAATGTCGGCGTTAGGAGGTCCATTGTGAGCCAGATCGATTAGGAGAGAATTAGCGTCAGTCCCGGGCCTTGGGGAGAGGAAGTGAGACAGCGACTTCGGAGGATTTTAGGGTCAGCGCTCTGGCGTCAACACCCAACTCACTTCAGAGACGGCGCCAAGGTCGGTAGAATCGACAAGGAGAGGACATAAAGCGTAAACCACCGTAGATTTGCCGAGCTCTGAAGGGTTTGCGTTTTGGGGCGAGAATCTGATACATTACGCAGGACGGCCAGAAGCGGCTTAGCCCAGAAATCTGAGGAGCAAGAGGCCCAGCTGGCGGGCGAGGGTTTGGGCTGTCTCCTCCTCGGAATGTGGCAAGTAGAAGTCGGGAAGTAGCTTTTGCGATGGCAAGACGATAAGTAAATTAAGTAATTAATGCATTGCGAAAATAATTTCCGATTTTTGCCCGGTTGGATCCTAATTCATCTCCGGCCACGGGCCAATTTTGAATTTTAGGAGGTCTGGAGTCAAAGAGGTTAGCATTAGAGCAGTGCGAGGCGGCCCGTTGCCGGGGAATATGGCGGCACCCTTCCCAAGTCCAAGCGAGGCCAGGACCTTGCGGGGATCCCTCACAAGAGGAGAGTCAGGACCCGAGGAGAAGCGGGGATCAAAAAAGTTCGAGGCAACCCTTCATGGCGGCGCTCCCCAGGGCTGCATGTGACCACCCTCCGGGCCGGTTCCCCTATCGGCGGATTGTGGATCCTCAGGTTGGATCCTCCGTTCGAGGGGAGCCCTCTTGGGGAAGGCCCAAAAGATTCAGATCGGTCAGGAGAACTTGTCAAACCCGGCGGAAGATCACGATGCTCGGCCTTGTAGAAACACGCTTTTGCGCCTTTGTTTTTGTGGATTGGCAGGAGGCTCGAGGAATAGCCAAATCGACCCTGCCAAATCGTCAGGAATGGCGAGGGAGCAAGTTACCGCGGTGGGTTTTGCGAGAAAGAAGGAAACACTCCGCCCTCCACGACGGTATCCCAGCATCCACATCCTAGGCCAATTGACTCACAGGTGTGATGGAAGTGAGGCTGCTTTGGCGCTTCTTGGAGTTGAATTGGTCTTCTGGCCGGAACTTGGTCCCGAGGGCAATATTGGCGTTAAAGAGGTCATTGGCGAGAGAGCAGGTCAGCGGTCCAGGAGGAGGAAGTGCAGTGAATCCCCGAGGGGCCTTGGGGAGAGGAAATTGAGGACAGCGACAGGAGGGATTTTAGGGTCAGCAGCTCTGGCGTCCAGCACACAACTCCACTTCAAGACACGGCGCCAAGGTCCGGTAGAATCGACAAGGAAGAGGGCCTCGAAGCGTAAACCACAATGGGTTGCAGACTCTAGAAGGGTTTGCGTTTGGGCGAGTCTGTCATTGCACTGGGACTGGCGAAGCGGCAATGCGAGAATCTGAACAAAGGCCCGGCGGAGGCGGAGTTTGGGCCTGCTCTCCTCAGGTGGCGGCAAGTAGAAATTGACTTTTTGCGATGGCAAGGCGTTAAATGAAATTAAGTAATTAATGCCATTACCCGCGAAAATAAATTCCACGATTTTTGCAATTTGGATCCCTAATTAATCTCCGGCCTACGGGCCAATTTTGAGATTTTTCGGAGAAAGGTCTAGGTCAAAGAGGTTAGCATTAGAGCGGTCGGGGCAGCGTTGCGGAGAACGCGGTGGCACCTTCCCAAGTCAAGCGAAGGCGGGGACCTTGCGGGGATCCCTCCTGAAGTGGAGAGTCAGGACCCGGGGAGGCGGGATCAAAAGAGTTCGAGGCGGCCCTTCGGCAGCGCTCCCGAGCTGCAGCTAATGACCACCCTCGGGCACGGTTCCCACTATCCGGCCGTTGGATCCTCGCGTTCGGGGCCTCTTGAAGGCCAAAGATTCGAATCGGTCGAGGAGAACTTGTCAAGCCGCCCGGAAATCACGATGTAAAGCCTTGTAGAAACGCCTTTGTTTTGTCGTTAGACGCGGGAGGCTCGGAATGGCAAATCTACCTGCCAAATCATCAGGAATGGCGAAATTACCCTACAAGCAAGTTACGCGGTCGGTTTTTGCGAAGAGAAACACTCTACGCCCTCCACGGCGGTATCCCGCATCCACATCCTAGGCGATTGACTCACCGAGTGTGATGGAAGTGAGCTACTTTGGCTGGCAGGTTGAATTGGTCTTACGTACGGAACTTGGTCCCGAGGGCAATGTCGGCGTTAGAGTCCCGTTGGCAGGCGGTCAGCGATTAGGAGAGGGGAAATTAGCGTCAGGTCGGGGCCTTGCGGAGGGTCGGGGCAGCGACTTAGGAGGATTTTTAGGGTCGCTGCTGGCGTCGCACCCCAACTCCCACTTCAAGACCACGGCGCCAGGTCCGGCGAATCGTGAGAGGGCCTCGGCGTAAACCACAGCCAGGTTGCGGGCTCTAGAAGGGTTTAGCGTTTTTGGGGGCGGAGTCTGTCTGTTGCACTGGGACTGGCCAGAGAAGCGGCCGGTAGGGGAATGGAGCAAGGGAGCGGGAGGCCCGGAGTTTGGGCTGTCACTCACTCAGGAATGTGGCAAGTAGAAGTCGAGCTTTTGCAGTGGCAAGACATTAAGTAAATTAAGTAATTAATGCATTTACGAAAAATAAATTCCGATTTTTGCGGTGGATCCTAATTCATCTCCAGCACACGGGCCAATTTTGAATTTTAGGAGAAGGTCTAGGTCAAGGTTAGCATTAGAGCGAGTGGGGCAGCGTTGCGGGAACCTTAAATTTGGCACCCTTCTAAGTCAAAAAGCGAGGCCAGGATCCCTCACAAAGAGGAGAGTCAGGACCCGGGGAGGCGGGATCAAAAAGTTCAGAGGCTGACCCTTCACGGCGCTCCCGGTACTGCGCTAATGACCACCCTCAGGAGCGGTTCCCCTATCCGGCCGGATTTGGATCCTCAGTTCGAGGGCCTCTTGGGAAGGCCAAGATTCGGATCGGTCGAGGAGGAGCAATCAAACAGGCGTCTGATGTCGACCTTGTAGAAACCGCCTTTGTTTTTGTCGTTCGAGACGCGGGAGGCTTTCCGGAGATAGCAAATCGACCTGCAATCGTCGGAATGGCGAAATTACCTAGAACCATAGGATTACCGCAGTCGGTTTTTCGCGAAGAAGAAAACGCTCACGCCCTCCGCAGCGGTATCCGCGTCCGTCCCAGGCGATTGACTACGGTGTGATGGAAGTGGTACTTTGAAACTTCCTTGGAGTTGGTGGTCTTCTGGCCACGGAACTTGATCCCTAGAGCAATGTCGACGTTAAAGGTCATTGGCGAGGAGCAGTCCTTGATGGGAGAGGGGGAGGTCACGCGTCAGGTCCCGAGGGCCTTGGGGAGAGGAAATTGAGACAGCGGCTTAGGAGGATTTTAGGGTCGGCCTCCAGCACCCCAACTCCACTTCAAGACACGGCGCCAAAGGTCGGCGGAAAGGCCGACAAGGAGAGAGCCTCGGCGTAAACCACAGTAGGTTGCAGAGACTCTAGAAGGAGTTTGCGTTTTGAAGTACGAGAATCTGTCCTGTTGCACTTAGGACTGGCGAGAAGCTGACAGCCAGAAATCTCTGCAGGAGCAAAGAGGTGGCGGGCGGAGGAGTTTGGGCCTGTCCTCCTCGATGTGGCAAGTAGAAGTGAGCTGATGTGAACATTAAGTAAATTAAGTAATTAATGCATTTACTTGCGAAAAATAAATTCCGATTTTTTGCGGTTGGATCCTAATTCATCTCGACACGGGCCAATTTTGAATTTTCGAGGAGAAGGTCTAGGTCAAAGGGTTAGCATTAGAGCAGTCAGGGGCGGCGTTACTTGGCGGGAACAGCAGAGGCGGCACCCTTCCCAAGTCAAGCGAAGGCGGGACCTTGCGAGGGATCCCTCACAAAGAGGGAGAGTCCCAGGACCGGGAGGCGGGGATCAAAAAAGTTCCCGGCTGACCCCTTCTGGCGGCTTCCCGAGAGCACCGCTAATGACCACCTCGAGGGCGGTTCCCTATCGGCCCAGATTGGATCCCTTGGTCGGGGGCCCCTCTTGGGGAAGGCCAAAAGATTCGGTCGGTCGGAGAACTTGTCAAGCCATGAAGCGTCGATGTCGGCCTTGTAGAAGCTTAGCACTATTTTTGTCGTTAGAACTTAGGAGGCTCGGGAATGGCAAATCGACCACTGCCAAATCATCGAGATGCGAAAATTACCTGAGGGGCCAAGTTACACGGTGGGGTTTTGCGAAGGAAACACTCCACGCCCTCCCGCAGCGGTATCGCATCCCACATCCTAGGCCAATTGACTACGGTGTGATGGAAGTGAGAGCTACTTTGGTAGCTTCTTGGAGGTTAATTGGTCTTACGGCCGCGGAACTTTGTCCCCGAGGGCAATATGCGGCTACGAGTCCATTGGCGGTCGCGATTAGGAGGGAGGTGGCGTCAGTCCCGGGGCCTTGGGGAGGAAGTGCGGGGCAGCGGTTTCAGGAGAGGATTTTGGGTCCCGGCACAAAGCGTCAACACCCCAACTCCACTTCAAGACGGCGCAAGGTCGGCGAGATGTCGACGAGGAGGGCCTCAAAGCGTAAACCACGGCAGGTTACCCGGGGCTCTAGAAGGGTTTGCGTTTGGGGCCAGAGTCTGCAGTGTTACGCAGGACTGGCCAGAAGCGGCCGGCCAGAGAATACGGAGCAAGGGAACTGGCCGGAGGCGGAGTTTGGGCCACTATCCTCCTCGATGTGGCAAGTAGAAATTAGAGGCTTTCGCGATGGCAAGACATTATTAAATTCGTAATTAATGCATTACTACGAAAATAAATTCCGATTTTTGCGGTACGGATCCTAAGGTAATCTCGGCCCCTGCGGGCCAATTTTGAATTTTAGGGAAGGTCTAGGTCAAGGGTTAGCATTAGAGCGGTGGGGCAGCGTTGCAGAACCTTAGGAGGCTGGCACCCTTTCAAGTCCAAGCGAGGCGGGGACCTTGCGAGGATCCCTCACAAGAGTGGAGAGTCCAGGACGGGGAGGCGGGATCAAAAAAGTTCGAGGCGGCCCTTCTGGCGGCGCTCCCGGGGCTGCTGCGCTGTGACCACCCTCCCGGAGCCCGGTTCCCTATCCGGCTGGATTTGGATCCTCAGTTCAGGGCCCCTCGCCGGGGAAGGCCCAAAGATTCGGGTCGGTCCGGGAGAACTTGTCAAACAGCGGGAGCGTCTGATGTCGACACTTGTAGAAACACGCCTTTGTTTTGTCGTTAGACGCGGGAGGCTCGGAGATAGCAAATCTACCCTGCCAAATCATCCGGAATGGCGAAAATTACCCTGAGGGAGCAGGATTACCTGATGCGGTTTTCTGAAGAAGGAAACACTCCACGCCCTCCCGCGACGGTATCCAGCATCCACATCCTAGGCCAATTGACTCTGAGGTGTGATGGAAGTAGGCTACTGGCTGCTTGGAGTTGGTGGTCTTACGGCCCGCGGAACTTGGTCCCAGAGGGCAATATGCGGCGTTAAAGGTCCGATGGCGAGAGCGGTCCTTGTTCAGGAGAGGGAGGTGGCGGAAGATCCCGGGGGCCTTGGGGAGGGGTGGGGCAAGCACAGGGGATTTGGGGTCGTAACGCGTCAACACCCCAACTCCGCTAGGAACCACTTGGCCCTTAAGGTCCGGCGAATCACGACAAGGAGAGGGCCTCGGCAATAAACCACGTAGGTTGCGAGGGCTCCTAGAAGGGTTTTAGCGTTTTGGGGGCGGAATACAGTACGTGCATAAGGACGGCGGCGACAACCAGAATATGGGCAAAGAGGCCGGGCCGAGGAGTTTGGGCCATCCTCCTTCCCGATGTAGCAAGTAGAAGTCGGTAACTGCGTGTAGAACATTAAATAAGTCGTAATTAATGCATTACGAAAATAAATTCAAATTTTTGACTGGATCACTAATTCATCTCAACTACGGAGCCAATTTTGGGAATTTTGAGGAGGAAGGTCACAGGTCAAAGGGTTAGCATTAGAGCGGTGGGGGCAGCGGGTTAGGCGGCCAGAGCACCCTTCCCAAGTCAAGCGAGGAGCGGGGACCACAGAGGGGGGAGTGGGACGGTGAGGATCCAAAAAAGTTCCGAGGGCGGCCCTTCACGGCGGCGCTCCCCGGTACCGCGCTAATGACCACCCTCCGGGCGGTTCCCTATCAAGCCGGATTGGATCCTCAGTTCAAAGGCCCCTCTTGAAGGCCAAAAGATTGGTCGGTCAGGAGAACTTGACAAAACCGAGATCTGATGTCACGACCTTAGCAAAGAGCCGCCTTTGTTTTGTGGATTCGAGACGCGAGAATCTAGGAATGGCAAATGGAATACCGCCAAATCGTCGAGATGGCCCGAAATTACCCTAGGGAGCAAGTTACCGCGGTCGGTTTTGCGAAAGGAAGGAAACATACGCCCTCCCGCGGCGGTATCCAGCATCCACATCCTAGGCCAATTGACTACGAGTGTGATGGAAGTGAAATTTGCTTTATGACTTCTTGGAGTTGAATTGGTCGCCGTACGGAACTTGGTCCCCGAGGGGGCAATGTCGGCGTTCGAGTCCATTGGCGAGAGCGGTCCTTGTTGTCCCAGGAGAGGGAGTCACGCGTCAGTCCCGAGGCCTTAGGGAGAGAATTGAGGAACTAGCGACCAGGAGGATTTTTAGGGTCCGGCGCTCACGAGTCAACACCCCAACTCCACTTCAAGACCTTGTGCCAAGGTCAGTACGTACGACAAGGAGAGGGGCCTCAGAAGCGTAAACCACAGTGGGTTGCCCGAGACTCACAGAAGGGTTTAGCGTTTTTGGGGGAGGCCAGTCTGTCTGTTGCACTTAGGACATGGCCCGAGGAAGCAGCAGTAGAATCACAGACAAGGCCCGGCGGGCGGAGTTTGGGCTGTACTCTCTATATCCCAGATGTGGCAAGAGTAGAAGTCGGAGCTTTTTACTGATGGCAAGACATTAAGTAAATTCGTAATTAATGCATTGCGAAAATAAATTAGATTTTTGCAATTTGGATCCCTAATTTCATCGACACCGCAGCAGACGAATTTTCGAATTTTAAGGAGAAGGTCTGAGTCGAAGGGTTAGCATTAGAGCGATTGGGGCAGCGGATTGCGGGGCAAGCCCGAGCTGGCACCCTTCCCCCAAGTCAAGCGAGGCCCGAGGACCTTGCAGGGGATCCCTCACAAGAGAGTCGGACCCGGGGAGGCGGGATCCAAAAAGTTCGGCGACCCTTCTGTGGCGCTCCCAGGGGCACCTGCGCTAATGACCACCCTCGAGGAGCCGGTTCCCCTATCCGGCCGTTGGATCCTGGATTCGGGGGCCTCTTCCGGGAAGGCCCAAAGATTCGGTCGGTCGGGAGAACTTGTCAAACCGGCGTCGATGTCGGCCTTAGAAACCACTATTTGTTTGTCATTGAGACGCAGGGGAGAGCTCGAATGGCAAATCGACCCACTATAAAATCGTCAGGAATGGCAAATTACCCTAGGGGTAAGTTACCGCGGTCGGTTTTGCGAAAGAAGGAAACACTCACGCCCTCCGCGGCGGTATCCGCATCGCTCCTAAGGGCCAATTGACTCTACGAGTGTGATGGAAGTGGTTGCTTTAGGCGCTTCTTGGAGTTCGGATGGTCATACGGCCCACGGAACTTGGTCCCGGGGGCAATGTCGGCCGTTCAATCAGCACGATGGCATCGGATATGAAGCTTGGATGATGATTACTCTAGCGATTATGCCAATTAGCAAAGCAGCGCCTCAAAAGCGAAAACTCTCATCTAATTGCAAAACACTGGGTTAACTTCTCGGGGAGCACCTCAGTCACTTTTGGGATTATGATATGGTATGCGTGGGCTGGATTTACGCCAAGTAGAGCAGATCTTAGTAGATTTTAGTCAAGTTTTATTTTTAAATTCTTGGAGCAATTGCACATTTGCGGGTAGAGATTGGAATCATAAGCCTATCTTAGGTCCCGCGAGAAGAAGGAAGCCTTGGAGTTAAGATTTTTGCTCCCAAGTCTGGTGCAGATAGTGGAATCGGCCCTAAATTTCCTTTGCTATTCTTCACTTCAGCGGTTGGATGGCATACGTGGCATTAAATCCTCTGGCACTGTGACTTCACATTAAGGAATGCCCTCTGCCTTGGATTCTGCTGCGAGGTCGGGCGGGGCCCGGGGACTGCGCGCATACAAAGCGCCAAGGGGTTTGGGTATCTGAAACGCCCTCTGCCTTCGATTCGGCGATAAAGCTGGCCGTAGCGGCAGCCTTGAGAACCTCTGCTATTTCGCGGAGATGAAAGCGAAGCACGTCTAATATTAGCGAGCGGTCGCGGTCAGGAGAGGGAGAGTGCGCGCGTCCGTCCCGGGGC
This sequence comes from Isoetes taiwanensis, assembly GCA_021234155.1. Taxonomy (NCBI): domain Eukaryota; kingdom Viridiplantae; phylum Streptophyta; class Lycopodiopsida; order Isoetales; family Isoetaceae; genus Isoetes; species Isoetes taiwanensis. The sequence goes on along the minus strand of JAJEKV010000057.1, from coordinate 9,089,757 downwards.
CTTAGGGAGGAGAGAAGTCAGGCGAAGCAGCTTCAGGAGGATTTTAGGAGTCAGCTGCGGCGTCAACACCCCAACTCCACTTCAAGACCGCGGCGCCAAGGTCGTGGGGCTTCGGCGGAGAGGGCCTCCGGCGTAAACCCTGTAGGTTGCCAGGCTCTAGAAGGGTTTGCGTTTTGGGGGCAATACATCAACTT